>OY757913.1:42616467-42918430 GCA_963585895.1 Sepioteuthis lessoniana
TATTATTATTATAATAATATTATTATAATAATATTATTATTATTATTATAATAATATTATATAATAATATTATTATTATTATTATTATAATAATATTATTATAATAATATTATTATTATTATTATAATAATATTATTATAATAATATTATTATTATTATTATAATAATATTATTATAATAATATTATTATTATTATTATAATATTATTATTATAATAATATTATTATTATTATTATAATATTATTATTATAATAATATTATTATTATTATTATAATATTATTATTATAATAATATTATTATTATTATTATAATATTATTATTATAATAATATTATTATTATTATTATAATATTATTATTATAATAATATTATTATTATTATTATAATATTATTATTATAATAATATTATTATTATTATTATAATATTATTATTATAATAATATTATTATTATTATTATAATATTATTATTATAATAATATTATTATTATTATTATAATATTATTATTATAATAATATTATTATTATTATTATAATATTATTATTATAATAATATTATTATTATTATTATAATATTATTATTATAATAATATTATTATTATTATTATAATATTATTATTATAATAATATTATTATTATTATTATAATATTATTATTATAATAATATTATTATTATTATTATAATAATATTATTATTATAATAATATTATTATTATAATAATATTATTATTATAATAATATTATTATTATTATAATAATATTATTATTATTATAATAATATTATTATTATAATAATATTATTATTATTATAATAATATTATTATAATAATATTATTATTATTATAATAATATTATTATAATAATATTATTATTATTATAATAATATTATTATAATAATATTATTATTATTATAATAATATTATTATAATAATATTATTATTATTATAATAATATTATTATAATAATATTATTATTATTATAATAATATTATTATTATTATAATAATATTATTATTATAATAATATTATTATTATAATAATATTATTATTATTATAATAATATTATTATTATAATAATATTATTATTATAATAATAATAATAATAATATTAATATAATAATAATATTATTATTATAATAATAATAATAATATTAATATAATAATAATATTATAATATTATTATTATTATTATATTATAATAATAATTATAATATTATTATTATTATAATATTATTATTAATATTATTATTATAGTAAGACCTGGGTTGAAAAGAATGGTACCAACTGGCTTAACTCTCAGCAATATATGGTACATATCAAGGGGAAACTCAAGAAATCCAAGGAAAGGAGTAGCCCCCTCCCCTACATACTGAATTACATGATGTCTCTCGGACTCTTTTCAATAATGTAGTAGTTTGGATGCCTTTAGTTACTGTTCCAAACACACCAATTCTGGTCAGCCGGGACAGCAGAGTCGACAATTTTGCAAGTTCTCTTCTTTTACTTGCTTATTATTAGGTCATCCATGAGTATGTTAAAGTCCCATAGGAAAATATTATATAATCAATGTTTACTTACGTATGGGTTCCAAAGGATGGAAATCTACTTCATTCACTGAACCTGCGTGGCCAGGTAGTTTATATAAAATCTGTCGTGATGCTGTATCCCAAACATACACAAATCTGTCTCCAGAACCAGCAGCTACTTTGCGACCATCGGGTGACCATGAACAACGTAGCAAATTCTTGAAAAAAAGGAAAGGGATTAAAAACAAA
Organism: Sepioteuthis lessoniana; assembly: GCA_963585895.1. Lineage (NCBI taxonomy): Eukaryota > Metazoa > Mollusca > Cephalopoda > Myopsida > Loliginidae > Sepioteuthis > Sepioteuthis lessoniana. The sequence goes on from OY757913.1 coordinate 42,618,240, forward strand.
TTATTTTCAATTAATAGTTACATGAATCAATATTAAAAATCTTTACAAATAAAATGTATAAATTCTATTGAAATACTTACTTTCTCAAAGGTGTGTTGATGCCCTTGAATGATTTTAACACATCTTTCTTGAGGAGCAAAAGGTCTAACATCCCAAATTCTCACTAAGAAAGACAAAATTTTTTTTTAAATTAAAAGTAGTACATTTTAAATTTTTCAAGATAAATTTTTCTTACATCCTTTCATCTAGAGGGAGTAGGCAAAAGTAAATCTAACCATTAACTTTTTTAAACAACATTATCCATTGCTATATGATCCCCATTTTATGCTGAATTCAAAAATAACTTTCATGATGTTTGGGCAGATTTGTTAATAATATATGCTTGAATACTTGACAAGTTGTACACAATAACGCTTATTCAAAAGCCTGTGAACTCTACTTCTAACAGCTGATGGTGGATGCTATCCCTCAACTTAAAAAAATTACAAAGTGCTTGACATTTGTATGCCTGTAAAAATAATTCAGACAGTTCCCAATCCTCAAGCAAAAATCACTGACTAATCTAATACCCTCAATGTTCCTTTTGTCATGTGTTGAAATTGATTATGGTATCCAACTTGTTTGTCCGGTCCATTCTCTCTTCTTCTCTCCAATTTCTCAATTTTCGCTGACATCAAATTTAAGGTAAGCCTTCTTATTTCTCTGCTCTACACGCCAAACAAAGTCTTGCCCTCTTTCTGTAGGAATCTTCATTTGACTCGTTTTCTGTCACATGTCATAAGACTAACTCATGACTCAAACCTTCCTGTTTCTGAGCCTGATTCAAAACATAGATGCATACAATACCTGAACCTTTCAAAGTTTGTTTATTGCAATAACATTACTGAATTGATCAAATCAATGAGCTTAGAGTATGATACTACAGAATGGAAACTTTTCATTGACGCATCCAGCAGAAGTCTCACAGCAGTTCTTCTACATAAGAGAAGAGTTTTTCATCTATCCCTATTACAAATCAAAGACACTCATGACAGCATGGATCATTTGCTGTCCGCTGTCAACAACCAGGAGCACAAATGGTTGATCTGTGGAGATCTTAAGGTGAGTACACAAAGTATCCTTGTTTTCTATGTCTGGGACAGCTGGGCTAACAACCAACATTAGGTCAGACAAGAGCCAAACAACACTTTCTGCAGTCACACTTTGACTATTTTCTAAAGAACGGTGAGCACTGTCACCAAAAGTGCTACCAAGGCCAGTGGGATGTGAATACTGCTCTGCAGAGTCCAGGAAGAAATCCCTGAAAAGACCTTTCATCCATGAATAGCTTTTGAGTATTTTGCAGTTTACTATGGTACATGTGAGCTTTCTGCAAATATATCAGCCCTAAATTTAGCATTATTTAATTCAAGATTTCTAAGATCAAATTTTTATGATTAAATGTAAAAATCTGCCTTAAAATTAGCTATTATTTCCTTAAACTTGAAAACATTGCTGGCCAGTGTAATGCATTGTTATGGAGGTAAAGTGTTTATAATTAAATGTTGCCAATAAACTTCAGGTTTAAAGTTTTTTTTACCAGACTTCTTCCCATATAATTTATTTCAGCAGTTGTGATTTCAAAACAAGTCTTTAGAAGAATAATTCCAAGTTTGATTAAAGGAAAAGTAAAAAAAAACAGTAAAATGACCAATACTTACAAGTGCTATCCATGCCATTTGATAAAAGATATGAACCATCTGGACTGAGTGTTAATCCGGTTAATGTATCTGAATGTCCTCTTAATTTGTATAAAATATCATTCTTGCGTAGATCCCAAACCTTGATTTCATTATCAATACCACCAGAAATTACTTGCTCAGTGGTGTCATTAAATGTTACTGTTGTAACTTGGTAAACACTCTGAAAAGTTTGTACAGCACCTTTTTTTCGGATATCCCAAAGCTGAAATTTTTTTAAAAGTGAGAAAATTAAACTAATAAGAAAAAATACTACACTGATTTTGACCAAGTTTTAAAACCAATAACAGAAAAAAAAGTTCTTGCAAAGACAATTTGTGATTCAATATTATGATGAGTAAAAAATTACTTTCACAACAAAAATATTCCACATTGTATATAAAAATTTAATGTTTCATGTGCAAAAAGAAACTAATCTACTTTCCTGTAGAAATTTAAACAGGTTTTTTTTTTTTAATTTATTTGGAAGGTTACCAATTATAACAGACACCTGAAGAAGACTAGAGAGTACAATAGTTGTCACTATAACAAGTAACTCAATGTATCAAAAATAACTAGTGTAAAAAGTTAATTGTTTAATCAATCAAACAAAATTCGATTTCAGAGAAATATGATGCTCAAGTTTTCAGTATCCAATCAGTAAATGTTATTTGAACTTACATAAATTTATCCGGTCAAACTTTACAAGATATATCTCTACCTCTCATCTGTGATAAGTGAATGACTATGAGAAAATTGCTAGTTTTGGGGGTTTTTTTTGGGTTTTTTTACAGTAATTCAGTTTAAAAGTAGTGAACATTTTTCACAACTCAGTTGAATAATTTTTACCTTATGTCACACGATATCCCACTGGGAAGAGGGAGATAAAATTAATACTATCCTCCCGTTAAATTAACAGTATCTAGCCGTCAAAAAAAAAGTGACCGTTAAGGGAGAATGTGGGTCACAGAGGGGATAAACAGATGTTGGTACTTGGTGACCTTACCCAGGTCGCCGGACACCAAGAGGAAGAAGAGAGAAGCCAAATGATTGGCTGGGACCTCAAAACGGAAGTGGGGATCCCTTCCCCTCAGCGGAAGTAAATAGGAAGAAAGGTAGTTTTTGAGCAGGGTTTGTAGCGGGCAGACGAACCATAGCCATTTTACTCCAGGTTGAAGACAAAAGAATAACTGAGACAGGAAGGACCCCAGGTTCTTCAAGCCAGTGTAAAAAAATAGAACAAAGTCTAGTAGCCCGTGAAAGAAGAAAGATTCTCCAGTGGAACCCCGTCGAAAAATAAGATAAGTAACTTTGGGGCCATTTTCCTTTATACCCAAATTTTGTATACCACTCTCTCTCTCAACTTGAAGAAAGACAAAAGTCAAGAAAAGACATTTATATTCGTGGACTGCCCAATTATATGTTTTGACACTTTGAAAGTGTATATAACTGTAGTAAAGGAATTCATGTATTTTTATGTTACCACCTGGTCTAAGTTGTTCTTTGCTGTTCTACTACGAATTTGTTGTTGTCACATTTTCTTTTCAGCTTCTATTCGCCTTATGTTATCTTGCTTAGAATTGTCCTATTAATTCCTTTAAAATATCACATGGGAAACCGGAGTTGCCGACTACTACAATATAATATTATTACGACTAAAACCTATAGGCTCATTATCTTCCATTGTCGAGGGGAAGGAAGTTTAGCGGCCTGGTGGGTGTGTGATAGTGTGAAATTTGGAACCCCTTTGCCAGCGGCGGTCAGTCTGGCTCTAAATTGATCCCTCACGTAATATGCCAGTTCTTATATGCCCGAGAGAAAAACTCTGAACGAGGACTTATTCTGTAGGGGATCAAGTGCCAACCTGCCCCGTCTTCACACGTGCGAAAATAAAGTCCCGTTTTGGGATTTTAGTCAATTTGCCGTCACACTTAACTATTTATCCAAAAATCTTTTAATGATACTTGTTATAAACATAGCATAGTATATTTTTTGATCCTATTACCAAGAGAAAAACTCTTTATTATAAGCTTAGATCATTGCTTAATTTTTTTTTTAGGAGGAAGTCAGTATCAGACCTTTTCAACATACCAATCTAATAGATATTGAATGCTACCTAAAAGGCTACATTTCAGCCAATCATTAAATAAATGTTCAATTAATCAAAACAAGGACTTTCAAATTATATATCCATCTATATAGAGCACTAAAAAGTATCAGTAGAAATGTAAAGGCAAGCTTAATATAAAAAACAACAGAAATGAAAATGTACTGTTTGATGAAATTTCAAAATAATCTTTGAAATTGCAAGATGATTTGATGTGTTACATGTATTGAATAACAACCAAAGAACAAATACTACTTGCAAAAATAGTAACTCTTCGTTCAAAACTAACCTTAATTGTTCCATCATCAGCTCCACTGCAAATCAATTGTGGACCTCTTCGAGCTGGACTGCAGCTGTTAACAAAACCTTGATGACCTTTGAATTTTTTTATCCGATTTCCAGTATCAACATCCCACAATGCTAAAGTTTTATCAGTTGATGCTGTAAACAACATACTAAAAGACAATGAAAAGTATTTCAAGTTAATAAAAAAACAGTTTATTTGAAAAAGAAAAAAATAGTTTATTTGATTGCCTATGACTGAAGTCTAAAATTACCATCATTTACATGATTATTTCCTACTCACATTATTAAAATATTCATAATCAAAGTTACTTTACCTTAAACATATGAAAATTTATTTCTTTATATATCATTACATTCATCATCATTGGTTTCTGTGGAGTATAAGGCTACATCTGCAATTTCAGTAGTAATTCAGTTCCCCACCCACTCTTTTTTTTTTTTTTTTTTTTTCTTTGAGAGTGGATTTACAAGCTCCAAGACCACAAGAATTAGGATTGGTTAATTTGTTGGGTTTTTTTTGCTCTCACAATAAATTTTTCTTAGTTGAACTGTCTTTGACTAAAGGATTTCAACTGCCCTGTTATTTACCTATAACTTGGGGAAAATGGATTCATGCCTTTTAGAAGAACATTATACAAAATGAACACAATTTGTCCCAGTCAAAATTCAGAATGGTAACTCCACTTTTTACCCACCTCTACATTTAAATGTCATTTTGAAAGAAGGTGATATTGGGAATTTTACTTTAAATAAATGTATATATGTTATTTTTTAGTATATATACTGCAAATTTCTTCAAAATCTTTTTTCTTGTGTACAAGAAATATTATGGAATCACCACACATAGTTTAGTCGGGATGGAGTGGGGAAATTTTATTATTCCTCTTCTCAGATAAGATACATTTTTTTTTTTTAAATTGAATATTCTGATTCCAGAAATATACATCAAATTAGACAATGATTATTTCCAGAAAAAGTAGAGAAAAACTAAAGAAAAGAAAAAAAAATACCAGCATAAGTCTATGCAAATTAATTTGCAGTTAAGAGTGCTTGCACATCTTAAGCTGTTGTACTTAACAAAATTAAAGTAAACCAGTTCTAACAAAAAATTTGTCAATTGAAACAATGGAAAGGATTATAAAACTCTTTTGATAAAGAAATCTAACATACATTGTAGCAAAAGAAATTGGTCATTTCCTAGTCAGTCATCTATAATTTAATGCAAATATAAGCAAAATGGGAAGGTTATAAAAAGGAGTAAAAGCAACATGCCTTGACATTAGAAAATACTCAAGAAAGCTAATGGGTGAGAACAAGAGGTAATGTTTGTTAATGAACAGTAAGAAATCAGCAGAATCAAATAAAGAAAAGGTTCCAGTGGGTAGAAGAGAATTATGATATGTGGATGATTAAAAGAAAGTGATATTCAATAATGAATCTGCTTCATCCTACAAAACTGATTTGTCAACCACTATATAAAAAGTTAGATTCACCTTTAAGAATATTTTTTCATTACGAAACAACAAAGTACTAATTGTGATTAATTTTTGTTCATTCCATAATTTTTTCCTACTGATCTTTAAAAATATATATATATATATATATATATATATATATATATATGCACACACACACTCACTATCAGTTAAAATAATTGTTTATGTTAGGTTTCACAATGCCTAAGTTTTCAGTAATATACATGATTTGTTTATTTACAATAAAATTTTTTTTTTAAATGGGATGAACATCTAACTGTAGGGATTTCATAAGTTTTGCTAAACATTGTAATGTTAATCATAAGCCTTATTATTATAATTTTGGGATTAGATTTCAAAATGATTGAATAATCACTTTCTTACAGAATAAAAGACATAATACACAATCACATTTCAACAAGTCATATTTTGAAATTTAAATCAATTTATTTCGAAAAACAGGAAAAATGTTTATTTTATGAAATGATTATCTCCTAACTATATACAAATTAAATAACTTTGCCAAACAATTCTCCAACTTTATTTGACTATTTTTTTTTAATAATCCAATGCTCAAACTGATTTGTTAACTTTTTTATAAAACAAAAAATTTCAGTAAAAACATTACCCGCCATCTGTAGAAAAGTGTAGTTCCATAACTGCTCCTGTGTGTCCACGCAGAACGCCAAGATTCTTACAATCATCATAGACATTCCAAAATACTAGAAAAAAATTTATAGAAATTAGCAGTGAAATAATCAATCCACCAATATATCCATACTTTTTCAGGAAGACATTTTAAGTATTATATTTAAGCACTACTATTCTAAATAAGTGACTATGGACAGAAGTTAAAATAACTGCAGTAAAGTTTTATTAAGTACTAAGATAGAAAAATATTTCACTGGCTTAAGAATGAATTTAAGTTACTACATTAAAAAAAAAAAACCCTTATCCCTTATATTGTACAATATATATCAGCAGCTAAAAATTTATTGTGGATGGAGCTCTTTGATACATCTGACATTGTTTTTCAATTTTGATACATTCTGAAAATTAACTTTGATACACTAGATACATCAAATTCTATTTTTCACCAAGTCAGTCATAAAACTATCATCACATAACTTATGGCAATCCCTAGATACAGGTCAGAAATGGTTCTTGATTAGATCATTTATTTATGAATCAACTGCTGAATACTGTATAGCAACATATGACAATCCTTCATAAACAAAGATATATGTCTACTGGATGAGAGAATGACTGAAGCAATGTAATAATAATAATAAATGCCCTTTTCTTCTTACATATAATTGAAAAAGTTATCTATTTCAAAAATTTTTAATAACTTACAAATCATCCGATCAAATCCTGAGGTAGCTAAAATGTTACCCTCTGGGGAAAATTTGCCAGTAAAAATATCTCCTTCATGTCCAGTGAGAAGCATTATAGGTGCACTGAGGCCAGAAGTTCGATGAACACCCTACAATAATAATAAAAAATGAATAAAATTCAAAAGCCCAAAAAAGATTTTTGTTTTATTTACAATATTCAATGTTTATTAGAAAAAATAATATTCAGGTGAATTTTCCTTTTTTGTTATTTAAAAAAAATTTAAATATTGATAAGTAATGGAATTCTACCTAGACTTAAAGATCTGATTAAAATTTTTAGTTAGTCTGACTTTATTTCAAAGTTTAAAGATTTCTTTTCAGTTTAGTTTCCATACAAATTTATATTATTTAATAACTAGATGTTTTATCATATAACAGGTTTTAATGTTGGTAATATCATTGTTTCTCATTTTGGATCCTTTATATATCAGCTGTCCCACAAGACATTTGTATATTTATGCTAGTTTTCATAAAACATAATTAAATAAAGCTAAAAATAGCATTATATGTTTTGCACATTAGAAAGCAAACACTGACTTCAATTTATAGTGACCTGGTGGTGCACATAACTTACACAGCTACAGGGTTAGTCAAAAAATATTTCATAAAGAAATGTAAAATTAAAATAAAAAGTGTCTCAAACACAAAAAGAGTTGTGCAGCTTGTGAAAAAAAATACCATGAATGACCAAATATGTCACAAAGGAAACTTTCTTCATCAACACTCCATGGTCAAGTAGAGACCAGTTGAGATCGATAGCTTGTAAATTAAAACATTACTTGAGAATAATTAATGCCATATGATAATAAATCACAAAAATACTGAAAATATCATAACTAAACATTCAAAATCATTTGCACTAGTTTTATGGGATTCATTAAAAATTATTCATGTATGCCTTCTACAAAAGGTGAAAAATGTTTGATTTCAAAACCAAGTGGATACTTTTACAACATGGAATGTGAGATCACCAAACTGTACCAAAGACCTGTATTCATCCAAAGTAGGTAATCTGGTGATAGTATGTATATGATGAGATAGTAATGAATTGTCTTTAGGAGGAATAAAGTGATTGAGCAAGTACTGCTTCAAAATGAAGATTAGCATCTATAATCCATTTACAGAACAAGTGTAATATTCTATCAAAATAACACAAGATTTCAGATTGCTTTCATGGCTAAAAAAAAAAAATTGTTACAATTTGGCTAGACAGTTTCAATTTATCCATTGCACTCATTCAATATATCATTTATTCAATTAAAAAAATTAAGAAAATGTTTAATTAAAAAAAAAATAATTTCCTGATTGGTTTGGTTTATTTAACATATCAACCCTTTATGGATGATTTAATGCCAAAATTTAATTCCTTTGTAAATATTTGATTATAATCATAACTATATTTTCAACATTCTATTGTAATTATTTAATTTAATCACATATTGTCTATAATAATAATCATCATTTACATTGGCCTAATGAGTAAAGTGTTCAATCCCAGGTCGAGTCATACCAAAGACTCAAAAAAAAAAAAAAAAAAAAAAAAAATGATACTTGATTCTACCTTGCTTAACACTCAGTATCATAAAGTACGGATGAAGGGTAAAGTGTAGCAATCCTGGGAATGGAGTAGCACCCTCCCTGACACCTCAGTGTAATAGCTATTGAAAAAAGAGCCTTCAGGTCACCCTCGACTACAGTCACCAACTTTACTTGTTTTGAGTAATTCTTATTTGATAATCATTTGTTTGCACAGTTATATGGTATCAAGTATTTCTATTAAATACTAATAATTTTCAAAAATCTATTTGACCCATGGTGGTAACAACAAACAACGCTGCAGGCTAGAGTGGACCTGGGAATAATGGTAATAAAGAGGTACTTCACACTTCCCAAAACTCCAGAACTGGAGTCTCAATACCAGATGTAGTTTAGAACCATACCTAGGACACCACAATGACATAAAGAGTGTCTGCATGGTAGGCAGCTGGCATTGTTGTAAACCACAATAACAGTGTGATCCCTGATTGTTAAGGGCTGGGAAAAAAATTTTAGAAGCTGAAAGAATAGTGGAACAAGTGGTTGGGCTTCTTTTATGCCTGCCAATTATTAAGAAATTATATTTACTACAATGTTAAAATAAACTCACTTTAACAATCTTTGCTTTACAAAATTTAAATTACTAGTAAAAATAAAGTTAGTGGAACTTCAAAATAATTACCCCTATCCTTAAATATTTTCCACTCTTTTGGCAAAGCTTAGAAAATGCTTACTATATCTTCTGCAGAGAGATAAGACCCTTCCCCAAAACAGATGCCCGAGATATGGCACTAAATTGCATCTGATGGCAAGGCTCCAGTTCTGGAGATCTAAGGAATGTAGAGTACGTCTTCATCGCTATTACTCCTAGGTCCACTCAAAGCCTCAAGTGATAGTCCCGATGTCGCGATCCATTTACTAACGTAAACAAATCAAACTACTAACCCCACTACAAACGACATCCGGTTACGATTGGAAATGAAGAAGCCCCTTTTACAACCTTGACCTACTGTTACAGCTAAAACAGGGAGTAAATTAAAAACAAACAACAATTACAAAACACTTCTTCCCAAACTAACCCTATAAAAATGGAATTAATTATCTTCGCTAGCCTATATCAGGCTAAAGAAGTACCTTACTTCTACATCCATTTTTATAGAACTTTCTATTGACACAACTTGGCAGGGTGTCGTAGTGTTCCCTCAATATCAAGAAGTCTTTTTTTCACTTTCGTCGGCGCACTTTTTCCTAGCGTTGCTTTGTGTCCAGTGGTGGGGCGCTCCCGACCGGCTGTGGTTGCGTGCTGCACGGTTCGTTTGGGTGTGATCCACCACTGGATGCAACACCTCTGGCCTCAGGGGGCCGTCCCCCCCAGGCTTTAACTTTCTTCAGAGGGGTTAGGTTTATCGCCCGGCACCTGAGGCGCCCCAAAAAGGGAAATGCCGACGGGGCCTGAGGCATTTTTGGAACTGCCTAACATGTGTGGGCTCCAGCCCTGCAACAGGACCCACCTTAAAATGGCCTTGTGCCACATTCTTACGCTGGTGGAGTGTAGGATAAATACAGCACACTTTTTCCTAGCAAAGCTCACTTAAGGTCGAATCCTGCATTTTGTGGTTGCATTCACCTTACCATACAGGCTGAGATCCCACTTCTAGTGGTAGATCCACCTTCTTCCACCTTCAGTGATATGCAAAAAGGTCCTTTTAAGAACCAATAGAGGTACTAGAGGTCTCCTTCTGTGGGTTGGAGTATCTCTGGCGGTCTTTATTGACTCACCGAAGCAGATGGCCGGGCGGCAGCATAAGACCATCCGGTTTTAAACACTCAGTCGATTCCCTCAACTGCATAGCGCTCCACTAAAGGTCTCCTTCAGTGGATCAGAGTATCTCTGGCGATCTTTATTGACTCACCGAAGCAGACCTCATCTGTTTACACAGCACTAAAGCCCGAGCTAGCTTTACCAGTCGGTCTCTCTCGTCTGTTTGCACGGCTGCGCAGTGCTAAAACCAGAGCTAGCTTTAGCTGTGGGTTCTCCCGTCCGTTTGCACGGCTATACAGTGCTGAAGCCCGAGTAAGCTTTAGCTGTTGGTTACTTCGTCCGTATGCCAACTTGATACATACCAACCTCAACGTCGACCTACACCAGCTACCAGCGACGCTCGTCCAACCACATACATCCACGATTCGATCAACATCAAATACCCGCACGATCATCTAGCAACTTTGCATCTATCTCTACCATTACCAACTAACATCACCAACCAACTGATCTGAGACTTAACTATCACGGACTTAACCACGAACTTTACACTATTTGTAATACGACAATAAATTGTCACCTTTTGTTATAATTGTTACCTCGCCTTTGTTTCCTTCATTGTCTTTTGGCTGTTCTTACTCACATGCTTAACCATATTAATCATTTGCGGGGTCGACGTGCTTATCGGCTCCGCAACACCGATACAGGGACCATCTACGAGTCAAATAGATTTATTTAAAATTTATTTTTATTCGATAGGACCGTGTGCAAAAAAATGTAAACATGAACATATGAATGTGTAGACATAAAATAAGCCTAGACGGATTGACATGCCGTTAGAATAAATCAATCTAAATGTTTTATTTTGAATTTGTAGATGAGGGTAAATTTCTCCAGATATTTGCAAACCCCACCAAAAAACCTGAAGTTATATTGAGTTTTACGCGGGAGTTACAATGTACGCTAAAGCAAAAACTGGTCTAGACTTTTAAGTACTCCTGTGAAGAAATAGGCTATATCCTACCATATTAAAGCGTTAAAATAAGAAAAGGGAATATTAAAAATCTACAGAATGAAATTAACTTTTAAAAATATGTTTAAGTTTCGAAATGAAAACTAATTTTAAAACCATATTTTAAACGACCTTAAAATCTGGAAAAATAGACACGTTTTAATAAATAGAATTTTAATATGAATTAATATTTGAATATCAAATATCGAAAAAAATAAGGTAAGAAAATAATTAAAATGAAACCACAACTGAACTATACCGACCTCGTGTTTATATGTGCTCTCGTCAAATTGAAATATCAAGCCAACATACGTGCATTTGTAACAATATTTCTTTGTTAAAAATAATCTTACTGAAATAGTTTACATTGTTTCATTAGTTTTCTTGAATTCCTGCTTAAATTTAACTTTAAGTAAAATAAGAGAAATTTACAAGTACAAATAATTCTGAGATGTGCACGTTGAATGAAATACGAAAACAAAAATGGTTGGCTTTGTCTGAGGCATAGCCTACCGGGACAGCTAAAGTGTATTAAACAAAAAGAAAAAAATAATTGACTACTCGGCTTTTTTAAAACAATATTTTGGTTCAGTAGAAAAGAAAGCAAATAATCTTGTGTATTTTCATGATTAATAAAATAAAAATAGAAAAACAACTAAAAGTGATTTCAATTTTTATTTACTATTTTGATAATAATCAGAAAAAATTGCCGGTATAGAGTTCTCAGAATAATTTAAATACATACTGCTTCAACTCACAAAAACTATAAAAATAATTAAATAAAGCATAAGCTACGTTTCAAAGTTGAAAAAAGGAAAATAAGGGAGATTTTTTTTGTTTTTTTTTTTTGTTTATTGAATCGATCTTTACTTACCGACGCTTGAACGGCTAAATCATTCTTTTGCATGGGAATAATATCAGTTCTTGGCTTTTTGAAAGGCATAATTGCCGATTCCATAGCTTTTCTCTTAAGTTCCATGGTGATACTTGCACGAATAAGATATACTCCAATCTAAAAGTATTTTTATGTAAATATAAAAAAAAATTCCAAGACGGTCACAAAATCAATAGTTATAACTAACTTACGACTCGCATGAGTGTAAGTTAATGACAGCGCATGCGTTAAAACCGGTGTTAGAGTAAAAAGTTCTGTAAACAATTTTTTTGCCAACCCGTGCGCATATGCGGTATGTGACACAAGTTCAACTTTTTTAGTTGGGCGAAAAAAATTAATTTAAATTAAAGCAGTAAACGTTTTAGTTTCTTTTGTTAAAAACAAAAAAGAAAAAATACAATAAAGATTATAGGAGTTATATAAGTTCATAAAATATATTATAAGATAAACAATTAAGATTTTGAAATAAATATATTTTCTTTTAATTTTTTCTAATACATTCTATACCGGTCTCCGCAAAAATACTGACCTTGTGTCATATCCTGCTGGTGGCGGAGGGGATGGGGAAATCCGTACAGTCTATACCAGTTAAGATGACATTAATTTCACACTTCAAATTTTATCCTAGCATTCCGGAAGAAATTAAAGTCTGATATCTGCTTATTTCCTTTGGTACTTTTTACTTTGACCCTACTTAAGGGCATCATGTGGTCTACTCGTTAAACTGACCACGTATCCACATAGTAAACTTGAGGGAATGTAGTTTTAAAAAATGTCTGAACTTACTGACCTAAGCTTAGCTTGGCACAAGGTTAGAAGTGTTGCAGAGCCAATAAGCATGTCGACCCCACAAATTTTTAAAGTTTAATGCTTGCGAGTAATGACAGCCAAAGACAATGAAGGGAACAGATACAACAAAAGCGACGATTTATTGCCAGATTTACAGACATGTGTGTAAAGTCCGTAGCAGTTGTATTTGGTCTTCAGCTAGATGGGTGATGTCGATAGCTGGTATGTTCGAGTCATAGATGTGCACAGCTGGATGTTTGATGTGGGTAGCAGGTGTAGGTTGAGTCTTTGAGATACAGCTAGATATTTGATGCAGGTAGTTGAGACCGGTCAGGTCGTTGAATGCAGCTGGACGATCGTTGCGGAAAGCTGAGGTCAGTCGAGTCGTTGAATGCAGCTGGACGATTGTTGTGGGCAGCTGAGGTCAGTCGAGTCATTGAATGCAGCTAGGCAATCGTTGTGGGTAGCTGAGGTCAATCGTGGTTGGTAAATCAATGTCCCAGTTTTGACAGTACATTGGGTTACCCGGGGGTGTGTCGATCCGGTTGCTAGCCCGTACAGCGAGTCGTACATAGGCGAGTTGTTGCAATGCTAGGGCAGTCCATAACAGCGAGTCGTTACGTGGACTGCATGCAACATTGTGGGAGCGTCGAGTTGGTGACTAAGACTGAGCCATATCTTAGTACTATGGACCAAGTGAACGGGCGGGGAAACTGTGGTTAAGGTTTGCCAGGCCTTAACACATACGAAGTCGAGTGAGCGGATCGGTGAAGCTAGGGCTAGCTGTGTGAACATACCGAGAACGACGGCTGTGGCTTTGCCGTGTCAAAGCCGTGCAAACATATCGGACGGTAGATAAGGCTTTGCCGTGTCAAAGCCGTGTGGATATGTCAGACGATAGCTATGCCTGTGTCGCACCAGAGCTGTACGGATGTATCGGATAGTAGCTAAGGCTTTGCTAAGGCTGAGTCACGCCAAAGCTGTGCGGACGTATTGAGACGATAGCTAAGGCTTTGCGGTGCCAAAGCTCTGCACTATCGAGCGAACAGGCCAAGAGGCCATGGCTAAGATTGGCATTATCTTAGTGCTGCGCAGATAATCTTTAGCGCTGCGCAGCCAAACAGACAAGTGGAACCGATGGAATGGTTAAGACCGGCTGGTCTTAGAGTCCTCTTCGTGTTTGCTACCGGGCTGTCTACTTCGACTGGTCGTTAAGGACCATCAGAGATACTCCAACCCGCAGAAGGTGACCTCTTATGGTCCTTAAAAGGATCTTTAGTGCATATCAATGTGATGGAAAAAAAAAGGGTGAATCTACAACTAGAAGTGGCGGTGAGGTGAATGTAACCACGATACGTAGGATTCAACCTCGTGGAACTAAGTGGTCCCTGAGAGCATCCGCGAGGACCTCTGAATTTTTCGCCGCCGAAGCCTTGTTCATATGATGAAAAGCCAACACCACTTCTGCTGCACCATGTAAATAGAAAGTTCTTCTATAAAAAATGGACATAGAAAATAAGTCCTTCTTTAGCCTGATATAGGCTACCAAAGATAATTAATTCAATTTTTATAGAGTTATTTCAGGCAGAAGTGTTTTGTAAATGTTGTTAAATGTTATTTATCCCTTTTTTAGCTGTAACGGCAGGTTAGGGCCGAAAAGGGCTTCGTCATTTCCGGCCAGACGGGGATGTAATTTTTCTAGGGCAAGCGAGTAATCCGATCTGTTTATGTTTGTAAGCAGGTTGCGGCAGAAGTATTGTCCACCCACTGAGAATCAAACTTACTAACAATGACTTGCTAACCATGACATTACAGGTGGTGCCAAATTTCATAATTTGTAAGCCACATTTTTACTGGAAAAATACCTTTTCTTTACGTTTTTAGCCTTAAAAAGTCCAGTGTAATTGGGAATTTCTTTTTTGGTTTTTCAAGATTGAAAAATTAAAATCTCAAACTGATTAAATGTTCTAAATTCCCTTTATTTGTGTTCTAGAAGGCACAAAGTTAAAATCAGATTTTAAATTTTGTATCCACTTAAAGATTATTAAAATCAACTCTATCCTAAAGATTATAAAAGAAAAAAAATCCCCCACTCTCACACAAAGATGCCTAACAGTTATTAATCAGAAAGATAAAACAACTGTTGAAGAAATCAGAATGGATTATCATCACATACATATTCAATTTGAAGACATACAAAATTGGAATGTAAAAAGATTAATAAAAACATATTTCTTATTTCATGAGAAGCATCTTTTTTAAATAGCAGACCACCCACTTCAAATATAACAAGACTCACTGAAAAATTATCACCAAGAACCAGAGAATTATTACCCAAATCTTTCAAATGAAATTATACATATTTGAACTTTTATAGGAGGCATGCATACTGTCGTAGAAAACAGAATCCACAAGCAGTTCAAATTCTCAACAAAGCTGTTTGCATTAACTTCTCACTTATGCCCTTGTGAAAGGCATAAATCCTTTAGTTCTCACTCCCTAGCTATGTGTAAATAATAGAGTACACTGGTTTTTTCAGCTTTGGTTAGGCAACCTATCTAAGAGAAGAAAAACTTTAAATTCAAACCTAGTTTACTCTTCTTAAAAATTAATGTTGTGTCACATTCTGCCCATGGCAGAGGGGTTGGATGAATATATAACTTATAAGAATATATAGATATGAGTTAATGAACAATTCCTTAATTATAGAATGTTTGTAACTACTTCTCTGCAATTTTTTTTTCAATAATCAGTCATTTAAAAAATATTTAGGACAAGAAAATGCTTTTCAAGAATATTGGTGTTCAACCAGTAATAACATTAAAAAGATTTTTGTCACTTTTTGTAGTTTCTTTTTAATTGTTCCAGTCATTTAAAATAAAATCAGATATCCTTTGTAACTTTGCACTTAACTCAGTAAAGTATTTTGTGATCTTTTTCCCAATTATTAATCCTTTGAAACTGAGCTCACAAAATTTACAAAACAAATCTAGCACAAAACATATTCAAATTCTATTCCAGGACACAAACATCTGTTTTAAGCTATGCAATCAAAAGAAAATACAATGATCATGGCAGCTTAAATTACCTTCTTTTAAAAGGCAACTGAAGCAAAAAAATCTGATTATAAAATTTGTTGCATCTTTCTGAATAAAAACAATTGAAAAACTCAAATGGCAATCCTGAAGATTTTTATATCTAATATAATCACCATGATCCAAAAATATCAAGCTTATAAGTTTAATGGGTTAAGAAAATGCATTTAACAGGTAGGAATATTGATGATCAACAAATAGCTATTAGTCAACATTTTTATCTACCTACCTTTTTACCATACTTATAGTACTTGTTGGCACGAGAAGTTATCTCCCTTGGTATTGTTATGACATTCAACTAAGTTGTCTCCCTGGATGGAAGTTCTCAGAAGTAGAAGCAGAAAGATGGCCATATGAGAACTATATATCAGGTATAAGTAATCAAAAGAGATTCAGTATTATATGGAGGTGTACGTGGAACAACACTTATTATCATAGGAAATGAACTCGATAAAGCAAGTTCAAACCCTGGACGAGGCTGTGTGCATTTCACTTTGCACTAATGCTCTTAGGAAAGGCATGAATCCATTTTTCTTCCCAAGTTAAAATATAAGTAGATTGGGCTAGTTAGCCTCAGTATGGCAACCAGTATAGAAGGAAAATTTTGAATTCAAATCTGGTGTACTACACTTAAAATTTGACCTTGTGCTATATCCTGCCTATGGTGTAGGGACTGGATAAATATATCTAGTAATGTACGAAGTAATATAATAATGGTGTCACTAACAGGATTGAAATTTATCCAAGAAATCATTATACAAATGTGGAGAATAATGACCCCGCCTCCACTTTTTTGGAGTTTTTCCTTTAGTATCTTTATTATTCTTTTATAGGTGCATTGTGAATGCATGAGGTTAATTTTTTATAAGAAGTTTAAACATAGCCTATGTTTACTTTCTCATCACTTATTAACAGAAACAAATTACATCTCAACAAACTAAAACAGATCCACATTTTATAAACAAACATTTTTATAACACAAAAAAAGCACACAACATATTTCAAATAAAAGATAGTACCTCTAACTTTGAAAAGTTTTATTGTTTGTAATAGAGCTTTCAGCAATATTTCTCAATCTTTCTCCTAAACCATTTAAAAGTGAAAAGTGGACATTTTTTATGTCCACCTGCTTAAATAACTTAAGATCAAGATGTTGCCTGGTAGTACTGCTTATGTATATCTATGCTAATACACTACTGTGTTTATAAGCGTGTGTTAACTCCCAACAGGTGTAACTGGCCACTGATAGAAACCAAGAAATTCTGAAAATTTTTATTTCCTTACAGATTCCATGGAAGACCAGTGTCCATTTTTAATTGCATAGGAATACTAAAAGCTGAGAAAAACTTATCAAGTGCAAATATAGATACTTTTGCTTTTGTCAGAGTACCAATTTCAATTTGTAGATAATAAACAAAAAATATTTATTGAAAGGTCACTGGGTACTAAAAACATCAGTTCAACATGTAAAGTAATGAAGACATTAACATCCTTTTTATCACTGAATTTGTTAATTACTTCCATCTTTTTCACTAACATATCTTAGACTTTTAATCTCTTCTGGGTAAGTAATTATAAAATTATTTTCAATATCTGAAATAATCAAGTGACATTCTTATCTAGGATTTGAAGAATTTCCCTTTCAAAAATTAAGGCAGGCAGTTCCTTTTATATACTGAAGGTGTTAAATTGATTCTGTTAATGTTTTTAAAACCCAGGGACCATATCTAATAAAGATTTTCTATATTTGTCAGGGGGTTGATGAGAAAAACATTACAAATCTCAATTTTCTATTCAACTTTCAAGACTATACAGACTACTTCTCTTTAATATAAAAAATACATCTTGAATTTGGTTTTAAAGACAGCCATACTATATAAAGTCCCAGATTGAATATAAAGTATTTGATCCCCAATGCCACACAGAAAAAGAGTTCATAATTTTATATATATATATATATATATATATATATATATATATATATATATAGCCAGAAGTTATGAGAAAGTAAACAAAGGTAAAAGAATTGATATATAATGATAACAACAGTTCATCCAATAAATTTAGACTAAAAAAGTATAAAGATCAGAACAATGTTAAGAAAAAGTCTAAATGTAAAATAACTTTTTTTATTTTAAAGCTTCATAGAACATTTTATCAAACAAAAATAAGGATATAGAGGTAAATTATGTAATTCCAAAATATAAAGCTCAATAAACTTATTTTGATAAAGTTATAAGAATAATTATATAACATTCGAAAAAAATAGATGATCAAAAACATTGGAACAATTAACAAAATCTTACTATTATAATGGATACATCACATCTAAATGAAAATAGCATTCATAATTCATTAGTACTTGATGTGTAGACTTTTACTTTCAATAACAGCTTGACATCTTTTACTACACAAGTGAATTAATGTCTTGCATTCATCAACGGATATTTTTTCCCATTCTCCTTTCAAATTAGTCTATAGTCCTTTTACTTTCTTGGATTCTTTTCCTCAGCTCTTTCATTGGATAACTTCCAAACATTCTCAATAGGATTCATGTCCGGGCTTTCAGCAGGACATTCTGTAACAGTCACATCCTCCACAGAAAGAAATGTCTTAACAGACTTTGTTGTGTGACACGGAGCATTATCTTGCATAAATACAGCTGGTTGATTAATTGCAGTTCTCAAATTTGGTACGTTTCTTCAATATCTCTTTGTATACAGTTGCGTTAATTTTACTGTGTAGCCAGACAAGAAGTCCTGTACCAGCACCAGAAATCATACCAAACACCACCACACTTTTTCCAAATTTAACACTGCTTTTTGTGCACTGAGGTGAACATCATTCCTTGGGACTGTGTTGAATGATCCTTCTCACATCACAACTGAACAGGTTAAACTTTGACTCATCACTGAAATGAACACAATCTTCAGTCCATATGACATGTTCCGTGGCAAATTTCAACCAGCTCATTTTGTTCTTTTTAGAAATGTAAGACTTCATAGAAGCTACTTGACTGTTCAAATTCCTTTCTTTAAATCTTCAGAAAATAGAGTGCCTTGATATTTTAATGTCAAAGTTAGCATTAGTTCTTTTCGAGATAGCAGTTGCTATTGCAAATCAATCCTTTTTTGATTCATTACCAATCCATCTGTCTTCCCTTGCAGTAGTTTTCCTAGGCC
The DNA here is from genome assembly GCA_963585895.1 of Sepioteuthis lessoniana. Lineage (NCBI taxonomy): Eukaryota > Metazoa > Mollusca > Cephalopoda > Myopsida > Loliginidae > Sepioteuthis > Sepioteuthis lessoniana. The sequence continues at coordinate 42,637,514 of OY757913.1, forward strand.
TGCCAGGTGGTTTCTTAGTTTCACATGACCCAGTTTCCCTAAGTTTTTTTAAAATACTATTAATAACACTTTTAGATTTCCCCACAGTCTTTGAAATATTCCCAATTGAGAGTTTATCTTCATTATGTAACTTGACTATCAGTTTCCTAAGTTCCAATGATGTCATAGGTTTTTTGCCATGTTTACAATGCAAAAGCCGGTGTAATTTAGTAAAATACCCTATTTTATATTATTACCCAAAAATTTTTTTAATAATGCAAAATAATCATTAAATTTTATGGATTTATGATGTTTTTGATCATCTATTTTTTTCAAATGTTATATAATTATTCACATAACTTTTTCAAATTAAGTTTATTTAGCTTTATATTTTGAAATTATATAATTTACCTTTATATCCTTATTTTTACTTGATAAAATGTTCAATGAAGCTTTAAAATAAAAAGTTGTTTCAGATTTAGATTTTTTCTTAACATTGTTCTGATCTTTATACTCGCTACAGTATGTTAACATGACAAATAAAAACAAAGATTTTCATAGCATATCAAACAATTCTAGTAAACTACCTTTAAATTACCCATTTTTGTAAATCTACAGATAAATTTTAGGTGAATTTAGAATGAAATAGAGAAAATTGAAACAAATTGACATGTCAATTAGAATCTGTGATCCAGTTTAGAATAGATTGAAGCCTAAGAAAAGCATTTCTTTTTTAATCACAAATTGATTCAAATGACATGTGTCACCTTAGCAAATCTTTTGAAATGAAACCAGAATAGATTGAAGCCTAAGAAAAGCATTTCTTTTTTAATCACAAATTGATTCAAATGACTTTGTGTCACCTTAGCAAATCTTTTGAAATGAAACCAGATTAAATTGACAAAACATTTAACAAAACCTTAAAAAAAAGTTGATAACACATTGCAATTTGCCTTATAAATTTAAATATTCTCATTAACGACTCATGTGAAAGGTTTTCCATAAATAATATTATTGAGATTATTACTGACACAATCCTCTGGACATTGACAATTAAAACTAACATTAAGAGAATTTTGCTATTTAAATAAACTGGTTCATTTGAACTTAAATTGATATCTCTAAATTCAAATATGTTTCAGAGGAAAAAAATATCATCTTTCTTCAATGTTACCAACTGATCTTCATATATTAGGCCATGTGATAATTATTTCCATCTGTCCTTTCTTTTTGTGCAATACAAATTAAATCAGAATTAATCAATCAGTATCAGATCTTATCCTGTTTGCATCTATTATATACGATTTGCAATTGAATAGGTTGTAGGCAACTTTATCTTTAAATGAGTGAGAGCTCATTTATTTGCACACACTTAAGTGATTTCAAGTATTGTTATCAAACATTTATAATTCTATTCAGCATTATTCATTTCTTTGCACACATTTCAATGGTTCCAAGTGCAGCCATGTAACACCAATAATTCAATTTAACATGAATCATTTGTTTACATACAGTTAAATGATTTCAAGTATAGTAAATGATTACATATTTATATTTGACCCTTAGATGGGACCATAAGAGGTACAACCATTTCAAGTCACAGTGGACCTGGGAGTAATGGCAATGAAGAGGTACTCCACATTTCCCAGAGCCCTAGGACTGGAGCCTCACCACCAGATTGTTTAGTGTCATATCCAGGCCACTCATTGGAGGAGGAGTACTCTTCTGCAGACATACAGTCAGCATATTCTGCAGCTCCAGACCACAGGGCACTGTCAGTAAAGAGTTTAAGTTGCTGGTAAGGTTCTGCTCTGTGTGTGTGTGGGGCGGGTGCAATGTTTGTGTTCCATATTGAAATATGTCATAAAAACATCATATTGTGATCAATATTATCAATCCATTTTTTCTGTTTTATTTCCTGCTCCATCAACTTTTCTTTGTTAACAGACTTTTGACCCTAGCTGTATCTTGTTTGACAGTCATAATCAGAGAAAGAATATGTATACACTTACTGTGACTTGAACCTTAGTTCCCTTTGATCATATAAAAGGAAAAATCTCTTCTTTTTGATGACCAACTCAAAATATAGTCATGATTGCCCAGACCACTTAAAAGAGAACATCACTTTCATCATTTTAGTTGCTAATTGCAGAAACAAAAAATTTCAAACTATTAGTGAATGTTATATTCACAAATAGTTTGAAACTTTTAAGATAAAAAATGATGTGAGTACTACATTTATATTTTATAATTAAATCAGCCTGACATCAAATATTAACAAAAACAGATTAGCATGGTTGTTAAGCATATAAAGTAAAGTAAAGTTGGCAACCGTAGTCAAGGGTGACCTGAAGGCTCCCTTTTCGATAGCTACCACACCAAGGCGTGAGGGTGGGCGCTACTCTTTTCCCAAGATTGCCCCACTTTACCCTTGATCCGTACCTTATAATGCTGAGTGTTAAGCAAGGAAGCATCAAGTACCATTTTTTGAGTCTTTGGTATTCTGGTTGTGGTAATTCAATTCACAATATAATTCCTCTACTTAAAAAGAAAATGACATTCAGATGTCTACTTTATATGTTTAAGCAAGAAATTAGCTAGCATACACCACAATGCTGATGTATGCCAAGATGATCAGTCATTTTTTTGTTTCTATCAACACTAGCCCATAATTCATTTCATAAAGTAAATATCAGAAAATTAATATCTAAAACCAATACTTGCTTTGATAATTATATTCGACATTTTATTGGGTATTACTGCTTTCAGCTTCAGAAACATTTTCCAAATATTGACTTACCTCCCAATATGTTTTTAAAACTTAACTTATATTCTGATCACATTTTGTTCCATAGATAAATAAAGAATTAGATAGGAAGATTAAAAATGACAAAAAAACTTTTTTTTGGGGTCAATATCATAATTAACAAGCCTGATAAAAATATATATCTTTTGAAAAATAAAGGTGATTATGTCCCTTGTATATGAAAAAGATATTTATGTCAACAAATTATGGTGGGTTTGTTTTTATTTTTTATTTTATCAACACCTTGAAAAGACATACAAATATCGCGTGTACCACCAAATTATAACCCTTAAAAGCTACCAAGAGATTTTTTAGCAAGTCATTTCATTGAGAAAAAAAAAGTTCCAATCTGATTTTATATATAAGGTATGTTTTTTCTAGTCTGGCTACGCTTCGTTTCCTCGGCCAGATTTAAAATTCAAGGGAGGTAATTTAAATTCAAATTTACAAAATAAATCTACAACATATAAATGCGATGTTAACTTATTTTGCATGTTTGATATTTTTAATGGCTATACAAAAAATTTCATATCAAAATAAAAGAGAATATATGCTTTTTCTTTTTCGGGGAATTGGATCTATTTAGCTCGTTAACTTGCTGGTTAGATTAATCCATTTTTAAAAAATTAAACAGTTTATATAGTTGCTTCCCTTACATCTAACTGGAACAAAACTTAAGTTAATATGGATAAAAATGTATTTAATAGCCCAGAACTTTTTGTCTCTTTTGCTAAACCAATTATGCAGTTAAACCGAAAACTATACAAATAAAACTGAAGTTCATTTTTTAAAGTCCCGTTTTGCATTGAATTTACATTATTGAACCAGTTATTTGTATGGTCACAAAAAATCAGAGTCTAATTTGACATTTAATTCATATTGTAGATTGAATATCCACAGGCATAATATGGACATAAACTCGGGATCCAGTTTATTGCAAATCAAACTCCCACTTTGAAATTCATCTTTCTCAAAGAGGAAACACTTTCGAAAGAAACAAAGGTGAATATTAAAACAAAAGAGATCAAACTACATAAAAAAATTATTCCCCGTGAAATGACGATGGTAAACTTAACCGAATTTGATATAAGTGTTTTATTTGGTTTGGTTTATTCTATTTGACAAGTTAATTATACAACTTTATTAGTCGTGCATTTAACAACAAAAACATATAAAATTAGAACGTCAAAATGGTAAAATAAAAATAAATAAGAAGGAAGAAATAATTTTAAAAATAATAATCGTTTAATTTTATTAAATCATTTTTTCCTTACCGATGAATGAATTGCTAGAATACCTCTTTTGTAGGGGAAATACTCTAGTTGTTGGGGTTTTGACAGGTGTAACAGCCGATCTAATTACTTTTCTCTTAAGTATTACCCTGATACTTGTTTGAACAAGATATACTTCAATCCAAATGTTTCTTTAGATAAAAGAAAAATAAAAAGCAAAGTAGAAAACGGTCGTAAATCTAATAATAATTTCAACAAGTTTCACTTTTCGTTAATGCCCATGCGTAAAAACTGGTGTAATAGTAAAAAGTTCTGCAGCTATTTTCTTACTATTTCTATGACAATTTATTGCTTTCCCAAAAATATTAGTTACTTTTTGCTTCCTTTTTTAAAACTTATTATGTTACTTTGTTCTATCCTGAAATCTATTTCAATTATTAGAATCTCAAACCTACTAATACTTTAAAATAGTTCTTTTTAAAAGCAGATAAAATTAATTTTTCCAATGAACCTAAGATTTGATTTTAAAGTTTGTTGGATTAATAAAATTAAATGACTATGCATGTATCGAAATTATTTTTAAGTTGAACTGTTATTGTCCCTTTGTGGGTATTTAAATGACTGACCGGATTTTTTAGTCAGTCAGAGAAGAGTTGAAGGCAAGGTTTACTTTTTCACAGGCTCCTGAGTTAGTGAAAAGTTAAAAAAATCAAGAGCTACTTTTTGCAGATTCCGCCAGTCTACCAAGAATGGTGTCAAATTTACAATTAACTAAGTGAGAGTTAATTGGTTTTTGTGGTGAAAGGGAAGTCTAGAATTGGTTTCTTTCCAAAGCAAACAGGAAAGTTGCTGAGTTCTCCCTATTCAAAGTGAGTAAGTCTTGGGAGACATTTTTTCAAGATGAAAGAGTTAATGGGTCTCTGCGGTAGAAGAGAAGCCTAGTATGGGGAATAAGAAGGATTTGGTTGGGTTATTATTTTGTTTTGTAGGTTGTGGGTTGTTGTTATGGATGGTTGTCCGTTGTTGTAGTATCTGACTCTATTGTTCTTTTCTTACTCCATTTAACTTGTTGGCAACTTCTTTGTCTGTAGAAAGCTGTAAAAGAATTGCAGAAGGAAGGAAGGAAGAAAGGAAAGAGATGAAGATACCTTTTAAATTTACACTTTATTTTTGGGTTTAATACAGCTACTCTGTAGTGAGGAAATGTTTTCCAAAACTTTGGAAAAATAGTTGCATCTGCCAAATAAAACGTCGAAATATATTTGTCATTTTTTGGTGGGTTTATGAAGTTGAGGTTTGTGGTAATGTCTAGTAGGTGTTTTCAATAGAGGCTGCTGCTACCAGGAGACAGGTCTTCCACCAAGTACAAGACTTAGGCTGACATGTGCACTGTCGGCTTGCAGCTACAATGAGGAAGTTTGTTCAGTGTCAAGGGTAAAGCTAAAGTGAGACAGGGTTTCTTCTTAGTGCCAGTAAGTCTGTTTTTCAAGCATGCATGGATTTCACTTCCTTTAAAGGTTTCTGAGAACTGCAACATTTTTGAATTTTTCTTTTTAAATATCTCCTCACTAGAATTGGTTTCTTTCCAAAGGAAACAGAAAAGTTACTGAGTTCTCTCTACTCAATGGAAATAAGTCTTGCCAGACATTTTTTTCAAGAAGAAAGGACAGAAGAAAAAATTTAGCGAAAGATGTTAAATTCCTCCAAGCACCTTCCTTCAAAATTGTCTAGAAGTCACAGAGCAAAGGATACATCCAACTGGAAAAGTAAAAGAAATTATTCTCTGCCTGTGAAAACCACACACCAGAAATTTGAAACAAAAGAAAGAAAAAAAAGAACTTTGCATTCAGACACCTTATTGGTATTTCTGTGAAAAGTTGTTTTTTAATGTACAACCTTTCTTTGTTTCAGTCCTCTGGCTAGTAAGTCCATTTGACTTTCACATTTTATCTTTTATGTGGTTAAATCAAATTTTGTGTTTTTTAGCTCAACTATGCACTGTGAAATTTGTTCAATGTCAGTGCAAACATATGTGTTAAATTTATTTCTTTCAAAATATATTATTTGTAATGGTTTAAAAGTGTCTGTCTTTGAAATATAGTTTTTTTTTTAGGGGGGGGGTATGTTAATAGTTGAGTTACTCCTCTCTTTCCCCAGTTCTTATATGCCTTTTTTTATTACTTTTCTTTCTCTTCCTTTCCCTTCCCTATGAAGATTCTCATTTTACTACTCTCTTGGATGGCAACATTCAAGGCTTTGTTAACTTCCCTCCCCTCGTTTTTGAACCCATAGATGATGACCTCAGGGTAAATTTGAATTGAAATTAATACTTTCATATCTTGAACTTATGTATTGACCAACCCTTCCTCTAGGTCAAGTTTACATGATATAGATGAGGTGCTAAAATAGTTCAGTTCCCTCAGCATTCCTCTTTAAGGGCACTTTAAGTATCAAGGATTAACCTTGACTCTCTCCTTTTAGTACAATGGAAGAGTTGCTGCCTGCAGAGATGGCCTTTTGAAGCTGAGACAGTTAATTAAAACTCAGCCATAGATGACCAGGAGCAATTTCAAATATACCTACCCCAAACCAAAAAGAAAAAATAGCCTACACCTTTTATATGAGGCAAGTGGATCAAACGGTAATGCTGCTAAAAAAAAAAGACACAAAATTTGATGCAAGTAAATAGTTAATTGAGGTTAAAGCAGAAAAACGGGCCCAGATTCAGAGCCTCTAAGAGTACATAAAAGGAATTTTTATAGATATGTTCAATGAAAGTCAATGGTTACTAGTAATAAGTTATATAATGGTCTCTGAAAATGTAAGTGGTTAATGAGGTTAAAATATGGAAGTGAATTCTCCCTCTGTAGTGATTAGTAGTTGTAGGAGTAGCAGTAATAGTAGTATATGACTTTACAAAGTCTTAACCACTAGTAAATAGCATTTGTAACAGTTATGTACTCAATCCATGCTGTGAGTTTTCACACCTAGTTTATTCCCAGAATCAAAATTCAAACAGGTGTGGCCAGTATCCCTGCCTAGAGTTTATATACACACATTCATACTGACACAATTGCAGCTGAAGAAAGCAAGGGTTAAATACATGAGCATGTACTTCAGAGTGGGAGCAGCATTCATGCATGCACAGCAAAAATGCAAACAAAATCAATTACTCCACTATCTTGTCTTTAATTGGAATCATTTTGAGATGAGGCTTCTTAATCTGAGAATTAATTTTTATTTATTGCGGACTTTTGTCCTCATCTTGGTATTTTTTTGTGTGTGTGTGTGTGTGTGTGTGTGTGTGTGTGTGTGTGTGTATGTGTGTGTGTGTGTGTTGTTTCTTCTTTCACTACGTTTCAGCCAAATTTCACCTCTGGCCTTCTTCAGGTGATTTACCGCGACCTCAGATAGGAATGATGAGTCTTGTAACTGTATCCCCAGTAATTACTGCCTTCCATAGTTGTTGTCTATCGCACTACGTTTTTGACCAAGTAAACCTCTGGCCGGCTTGGGTAGGATTTGAAACCGCTATTTCTGACATGCTCACCTGGACTCAACGCCTCTGTCCGCTGCGCCACGGGCCCCAAAGGGCGATCAAGGATGGATTTTTGGTCTTATAAATCCTTATCCGGTCTTTCAGAGTTGGGTCCGTACCGAATTTTTGTACTTGTCTTTAATTGGAATCATTTTGAGATGAGGCTTCTTAATCTGAGAATTAATTTTTATTTATTGCGGACTTTTGTCCTCATCTTGGTATTTTTTTTTTTTACTCCACTATCATATGGTTCCAATAAAGTTTTCACATGTATAAAGAAAAGAAAGCTAAAAATATCTTCTGAAAGAAATAAACTTCACCCCCACCCCCGCAAAAAAAAAAGATGACTATAGAACTTAATCATTCATAATACTTTTCACACAGAAACTTGTTACATTAACAACTTACATTCTGCCTTTTATTAATACAGTCAGCTGGGGCTGTAGAATATACTGATTGCATTTCTGCAGAGAGGTAAGACACCCACCTCTAATAAGAGTCCTGGATATGACATTAAACCATCAGATGGTGAGGTTCCAGTCCTGGAACTTTGGGAAATGTGGAGTACTTTTTCATTTTAATTACTCCAAAGTCCATGGCCCAGTCGGCTGGGGCTGCAGAATACACCAACTGCATCTCTGCAGAGAGGTAAGACTCCCCCAATGGGTGTCCTGGATATGACACAAAACTATCTGATGGTAAGGCTTCAGTAATGCTGGAGCTTTGGGGAATGCAGAGTACCCTTTCCATGCCATCACTCCAAGATCCACTCTGGCCCGGAGTGATAGGGTCCTATCAATGGGTCAAATAGAACTAAACTGTGTACTTATGCTAAATTGAATTGTTTGAAATAGAACTGTTTATTATTATAAAAATGGATATGGCATTAAATAAGCTACAATAGTTGATATGCCATAAAACCGAACCAAACCAAAGTCCAATCTGACCTGAAGTGGCAGTACTTGTTAATGTCCCATCTATAAGTCAAATAGAACTGTTTAACCATTTAACTGTGTACAAACAAATGACTAATGTTAAATTGAATTGTTAGTGTTACATAGCAATAATTGAAGCCATTTAACTGTTTGCAAACAAATGATTAATATTAAATAGAATAATAATGATAATAATCACACATAATGATAATAATAACATGTAATGATAATAATAACATGTAAATAGAATTATTGATGTTAGATTGCAATACTTGAAGCCATCAAATGACTGATGTTAAGTTGATCTGTTAGTGTTACATGACACAACTTGAAACCATTTAACTGTGCAAATAAATGAGCTCAGGCATGTTTAAAACGTTACCTACAAACTATTCATTTACAAATCATATATATATATATATATATATATATATATATATATATATATAATCAGGATTTGGCATTGAATTACCTACAAGGGTTGATATGCCATAAAACCCAACCAACTAACCATCTACCTATTACTTTAACAGGTGTCCTCGTGGTGTAATGGTTAAAGCGATGAACTGTGGAATCGTAGTACGCGAGTTTGTACTCCAGTCGCGCTATTACGTTCACTTTCGGGCAAATACCCTTGGGAAAGGTATGAACCCCCTTATTCTCCCTCCAGCTATGGGTAAATAGTAGGACGGACTAGGTTCTTCAGCCTTGGTGAGGCAACTAGTCTAGGAGAAGGAAAACTCTGAATTAAAACCTGTTAAACTCCGCTTAAAAATTGACCTTGTGTCATATCCTGCCCGAGCGGAGGGGTTGGTAAATAGTACCTATTACTTTAACAGAACAGAAAACTTATAAAGGAATATTGAAGTTAGTTTATAAAACCTCTATTCACTTCAATCAAAAAATAAATCCTTCATCTCCCTTTGAGAATGAGTATGTCCATTGAGTGTCTTGTAGGGTGTTACAAAAACCCATTCTTAGCCTGTATTTGTTTCTATTCTATCAACAGTGGAGATGTTGTTTCTTACACTGCCAGGGAGCAGTGGAACTATATGATCACATTAACTACACTAGTTGTCAAGTAAGCCTCTTTCAATTTTTAATCCCTTCTACATGCTTGTTTATGGAACAATATGTGTATATTTCTATCTGTTAGGACACATTTTTACATTATTTCTTTCAATACTACTTGTATGTATATTATGTATACAGTCAATGTTTTGGTGCATGTAAATCAGCTTATCTTGTTGTTCCTTCTGCTTATTTTATCTCAGTATATCACAGATATACTAATGCTAATATTGGTCCTTGAAGAGTAGGGAGTTAACTAAATATCTTCCCTAGCTCCAAGTGTCATAATCTAAAATACAATCCAAAATATTATTCTATGTACTTTTCCATGACTGAACAACATAAATTATAGAGTTAATAAAACTATCCATTTTATACTCAAATATTAAACCATTTCCTTTACTTATTCACTCTGTTGCTGAATTTAGAATCTATGTCATGATCCATTTCATAGTTGTGCATGGAGATCTAGCAAGTAGTGCATTCCATTTATACAAGGACTATTTATTCTACCTGTCTATCTAAAACCCACTTATAGTCCAAAAGTGATCATAATTGCACAACTAGAGTTTGAACTCTCTTACTACAATGTCACAGTCTAGCACATTAGCCACAAGGACTTACCTAGCCTAAAGGATGTAATAAATCAATACTGAAGTCATAAGTAAGTGAAAAGGGATAAATATTAAAGTTTTTAATCATAGTTTATAAGGTTTTTTTAATGGTCAGGAATTAATTTTAGATTACTGACAGATTAGGGCTATCATATATATTATGTAAATGCATTGCTAATGACTTTATCATAGAAATTCATTGAAATTTTTTAAAAATTATTGTTAAGAATCAATATGAGTATTACTGACAAAATAGTACTATAAGATTTAACAAGGAGTTATTTCATGGATAACACCCTGTTTCTTTTAACACATTAGGTTATCCCATAGAGAGTAACCTAACGCAGAATATTTGGTAGGAAATAGAATAAGTCAATTAATATAATAAGACATTTAATTGTATACAATACAAGTAGGAACTAAGTTCCTACTCTAGGCTATACAAGAATCACAAGTGTTCAAGGAACAAACAGAAAAGTCCATACAGCAAAAAGGTGCAAGCTACTTACTCTTCTTAGGTCTGGAATATTAAGGAGTGAGGCCTCATGTGCTTGCCAGGAGGTGCAAATTACCACATCTCCTCTTTTAAAGTCCTGTTTGTGAAAGAGGCAGATCTCCCAGTTCACCTTGTCACATAACCGAAATGGACTTAAGATGTGGAAGAGTTTCTCAAACACTATGACAAGGGAGATTACTCCGTTTACTCTCCCAACAGGACTATAATATGAATAATGGATGTAATACAAGGTCAATTTTTGAAGAGAGTTTAACAGGTTTAAAATCATAGTTGTCTGTTTCACCAAGGTTAAAGAACTCAGTCTGCTACTATTTACCCATATCTTGAGGGAGAATAATTGAATGCATGTCTTTTCCAAAGATATTTGAAATATGTGAAATGCAAACAGACTTGTCCAGGATTTGAATTCATATTGCCACGTCAATTTCCTATGATGATAACTGTTACACCATAGATGTCTCCAAATGACTTCAATTGCTATCATTAACAACCACTTTTACTTAGAGTACACAGAAGATCATATTTTAGTCATTACGTGGGTTTTAGTGGGTAGCTTGCAAGAACAATGGGGATAGAAAACCATTCCTAAATGCGATGCCAGTACTGCCTGACACTTGTGCTATTTGCATTACTAGTGTTGTAACCTGTTAGAACTATCTTTTATAACACAACCAGAAGTGTTCACCTTGACAGCCATAATTCATGTGGCAAAAATAAGCTGAAATTGTGACCAGCTCTATGCACCCACTTCTGAGACAAATGCAAGAAAAATGGGTTACATAAAAGGCTAAGATATGGTCTGACCACTTGGTATCAGTTTCACATCTTTCAAGGAAGTCAATTTCAGAGCAAATTTTAGCTAGTCCTTCTGTACATAAACAGCTTGAATTTCACCAAGCAACCAGAATGACTTTCCCCTCTTATGGCTACACATCAAAGGGACCCAGCCAGGACAAACCAGCAGCAATTACCCCAACTGAAGCAGCTACCCGCATGACCTCAGTAAATGATTAAGCAGCAGCACTTCCAAAAAATCCTGAACTGTCATTAAGCAGCAACTTCAACAAAAGATGTGACAACCAAATGATATGCAATGACAGATAATCCCAGTACATAAAATGATAAAGTCTGTTCTTTATTTACCCAACACAAGTCTCATCTCCCTCATTCTTTTTCAGTTAGTAAAAGATACCCAAGACAACAAATGTTCAAAGCCAATCGTCCGTCATCAGTTCTATAGATTCTGCTACACTGGTGAATTCAAAGCATTCTGGGACCCCTCATCAATTGAGAAAGGCATTAGGAAGAAAGAAAATGCCAGTATTCAAGAATTAACATAGATATTACTGACACATATTTTAATATATAATTGCATTCTAATCTTAATTGATAACAAATAATTTTCACCATGAATTAAGATAACCCATAATTTAAAATTGTGCTTGATGTGGTAAATAATGCTGCTATAAGATCTCAATTCAACAAAATCTAGTACATTTCTGAAATTCCCATTATGCTCAAACTAGCAAAATGGCATATATATATATATATATATATATATATATATATATATATATATATATATTACGGAAATTCCTATTATATATATATAGGGGTTGAACAAAATAATGGAAACATCCGGAAAGTTCAAATTCATTTTAATATGGTTTTCTGATTGCAGCCCTTCCATGAAATCCAGCTTTGTGCAGCTCCTTTCTCACAGTTTTTGAAGAAACTAGATTCCCGAGATGGTCATTAAGCTCTGCTGTAATTTTCAGAGCTGTATTCTAGAGGTCCTTCCTAACAATCCGTGAAAGAGTCTGACGGCCCCAATTTGACAGATTTTACTTCCTTACAGAGTTTTGCTTTAGTGAGGAGATTTTTCCTTCTTTACAAGTTATTTTCTAGACAGTACTCCTTGCAACACCAAATAATTCAGCAGTTTTTGTTACATGAGCGCCAGACATACAAGTACTAACAATTTGACCTCTTTTACGGTCTGATAGATCTGCCATTTGAATGAATTTTGATAATTTCTTCTGATGATATCTGTAAAAAACCACAATTTTAGTAAAATAAGACAAGAAAAATTAATGATAAATCAAAAATTATAAAAATAACAAACATTTGATGGTTTTATTGGAGTTTCAAAATTATGATACAATGAGTCTAGGTGTTTCCATTATTTTGTCCAACCCTTGTGTATTTATGTATGTATGTATTATTATTATACACCTTGCAAGTCTTGCAAACCAGAAGTTACAGGTGATTTTCATTGGACAGCAATCAGAAGTTTTATAGAACAATAACATCCACTATTTTATCGAAGTTTGTCTTTTCACATTTTCATTATTTTACTCTTTGTGAGTTTTTCATACCAGTTTTAACAGGTTGTCTTTCATTGGAGTCTGAGTAACAGCAAGTCTCCTCAGGTCTCCATGACTCTTCTCAGTATTCTAGCTGATCTCAACAATGCTGTGGTCTAGAAGGTCTTGATTCTTCCTCTGATTTTCAGTTCCATCAGTCTCTTTTCTAAGCCCTAAAGTACTGTTGCTAGTACACAAACTACAAATGACATCACTATCGCCTTTGTATTCCACCGCTTTTTCAGCCCTCTGGCATGATCCAAGTTTTGGTCTCTCTTTTCACTTTCTTTCATTTTCACTTTGTGGTCCAATGGAGCAGCAAAATCAACCAAATGACCAGTTTTTTTTTCTTGTTGATTAACACATGGTCTGACCAGGATTGGATGATCTGTTTGTAAAAGTCCCTGAAAATTTTATACTTCTCATTTTCTAGGGCAGTCATTAAAATTATTATAAGCTGAAAAGCTGCAAGCCTCAACAAAATAACTCCTGAAGTATGGAAGACAAGGAAATTTGATGACATGCTTCTTCAATTATGCAATGCTGTCTACAAACAAAACACAATAGAGAAATAGAGAAAAGGCTGTATCTTCCTCTTCTCCAAGAAAAGTGATCTTGAAATCACTAAGAACTGCAGAAGCATAACTCTTACTACAATAGCTGCTAAGGTTTATAATGTTCTGCTTCTCAATCATATCAAACTTGAAATCAAGAAAATACTTAGTAGAAATCAGAATAGCTTTCAAAGATATTGATCCACAACTTCACAGATTCTGACTATTTGCTGAATCGTCAAAAGAGTACGTACAAAAAACTCAAAAGCAACACTATTGTTCATAGATTTCTCTAAAACATTTGATTTCATACACAGAAAGAGGATGGAGCAAATACTTCTAGTGTATGGTCTCCCTGAAGAAACTGTTACAGCTATAATGATACTTTATAAAAACACAAAAGCAATGGTTTACTCACCTGATCATGACACCCATTTCTTCCACATTGTTGTTGGAGTTTTGTAAGGAGATACATTAGCATCCCATTTGTTTATAATCTGCCAAGACAATGTACTTCAAACTTTGATAAATCTAATAAAAGAAAATAGCCTTATACTAAAAAAGGCAATAAGCAAATGGTATCCCACAGATACTATGACAGAAGAAGACCACACAGATGATCTAACACTTCACACAAATACACCTGCCCAAATCAAATCTCTGCAGCACAGCCTGGATTAAGCAGCAGGAGGCATTGTTTTCTATGTGAATACAGATAAAACAGAGTTCATGTTTTTCAAACAAGAAAGAGCCATCTCCACTTTAAGTGGCAGGCTGCTTAAATTAGTGGACAAGTTTACATATCTCAGTAGCAATATCTCATCTAAGTGATGTCAACATATGCCTAGTGAAGGCATGGACTGCTATCACTAAGTTATTAATCATATGGAAATCTAATTTCTCCAATAAAATAAAACAGGATTTCTTCCAAGCTGTAGCTGTGTCAATACTACTATATGGATGTACCACATGGACGCTAACAAAATGTGAGGAGAAAAAGCTACCTGGGAACTAGACAAGAATGCTATGTGCTGTTTTGAACAAATCTTGGAAGCAACACCCCACTAAATAGCAGCTATATGGCCACTTACCTACCATCTCAAAAATCATCCCAGTAAGATGAACAAGACGTGTGAGGAACTGCTGGAGAAGCAAGGATGAACTTATTGTAGTCAACTGACTACTCATAAACCAAACAAAAACAAAACAAACAAACCCCTTTCCAAGAAGTGATGAGTCACTGATGTCGACAGCCAATAGTATTTAGGAATGAGTCGTAAGGAACCAAATCCTTCCACACAGGATGTCTTTTTTTTTAAATATTAAATTCAGCCTGTCTTTCTAAGGACAGTCCTCAACTAATGGACAAAATAGGTAGTAATAAAAAATACATGGTCGAAGTAGAATGAAGTTTCTCACTATTATATAGTAATAATAAGCAAGGTCATTTTACTTAGACCACATAGCATAGTAGTGCATAGTAGGTATATAAGCAGCGGTATCAAACCTGGTCAAATCAGTTTGGCTGGATGTCAGCCGAGAGTCCAGGAGAAATCAGATTCTCCCCTGGTCGTTCTACGACCGAAGCCTTATCAGCAGTAGCTGCCCGCAAGGACTGCTCAAGGCTTTCTCTAAAGCTGACATCCATATTCCAGCTGCAGATGATGCAGGAACATTGCCAGTCTCTCAGCTTAAAAGCCCTTTTCAGAAAGTCTATTCAAACACCTCCTGAGATGGAACAATGCAGCAGACACAACTACCAGCCTCTCAATCTAACAGCCCTTTTCAGAACTAATTGAGAAAGTCTAACCTAATACCCTTTGAGACGGCACCAGCAGCTACCTTCTTGCACCGGCGACCACTTCCCTGCAGAAGCAGCTACCAGTCCTGCAACGGCGACCACTTTCCTGCAGCAGCGACCACCTTCTGTTACCAGTTACCAGTTCTGCACCAGCAGCTACCAGCCCTGCTCCAGCAACTACTTTCCTGCACCGGCAGATACCAGCAGCTACCAGTTCTGCACAAGCAACTACCAGTCCTGAACCAGCGACCACTTTCCTGTACCAGCAGCTACCAGTCCTGAACCAGCGACCACTTTCCTGCACCAGCAGATACCAGCAACTACCAGTTCTGCACCAACAACTACCAGTCCTGAACCAGCGACCACTTTCCTGCACCAGCAAATACCAGCAGCTACCAGTCCTGAACCAACGATCACCTTTCTGCACCAGCAGATGCCAGCAACTACTAGTTCTGCACCAGCTACTACCAGTCCTGCACCAGCGACCACTTTCCTGCACCAGCAGATACCAGCAGCTATCAATCCTGAACCAGCAACCAGTTTCCTGCACTAGCAGATACCAGTTCTGAACCAGTGACCATCTTCCTGCATCAGCAGAAACCAGTCCTGCACCAGCAACCACCTATTCAATGGCTACCAGTCTTGTACCTGCTATCCAGACCTGCACCAGTGACTAGATCCTGCTCCAATGATCATCCGGCCACGGTGACTGTTCGCCATATGCATTTCCAATTTACGATTCGCCATAATAAAGTTTCGCCCTTGTTTTATCATTCTTGCCTAGTTCGTTGTCAATCACTTATATTTCAAAAATTTGCGGGGACCGGTATATTTATCTGGCCTCCGCAACAAACTCATAAGCAACATTCTGCTATGGACCTCAATGCATGGATGTGCCAGAGTTAGCTGACCAGCAAGAACTTAATTACAGCTCTGTATGTAGTTTGGAGAACCTGCCAGGTACAATAGATAATAGGGATGGATGGAGATTCAAGGAAACCTGTGGTGTCATTACAACTTGATGATGATGGTGATGATTCTAGGACAGATTCTGATTTGTGTATTTACTATTTACCAGTATGGTGAAATTTTAATTTCGTGCACAATTCTCAGGGGATCACCTTTCCCACCCAGTCATGTCTAGTCATGTACTCCTTGTGTTACTTTGCTGCATTTGATGATGATGATAATAGTTATTATTATAATTTAATCCTTTAGAGTTTTTCACATCAGTGTTAGCTGATGGTTTTTCACTGGAGTTTGAGTGACAGCAAGTCTCCTCAAGTCTCCAGGACTCTTCTCAGTATTCTGGCCGTTCTCAGTAATGCTGTCATTTGGATAGTCTCTACCCATCCTCCAACTTCCAAGTCCTCCAGGCCTTTTAATAATCCTTTAGTTATTGTGCTAAAAGTATCAATCATGATTGGTACAATCATCACTTCCATGTTCCACAGCTTTTTCAGTTCTCTAGCAAAGTCGAAGTACTTATCCTTCTTTTCACGTTCTTTCAGTTTTATTCTGTGGTCAGCTGGGACAGCAAAGTTGACAATTTTGCAAATTCTCTTTTTTTTGTTGATTATTATAAGGTCTGGTCTTTTGGCCGAGATTAGGTGATCCTTGTGTATGTCAAAGTGTCATTTTCTAGGACAGGTGCCGGGTTGTGCATATACCATTTGTTAGTGTGGTCAAATTTAAATTTCTTACACATTTCCCAGTGGATAACCTTATCCACCCTGTTGTGTCTTGTCTTATACTCTTTCTGTGCTAACTTGCTGCATTTGTTTATTATGTGATTGACCGTTTCATCTCTGTCACCGCATAGCCTACATTTGCTATTTTGTTGAGTCTTATCTATTCTTGCTTTGATATGATTGGTTCTTATGGCATTATCCTGTGCTGCTATTTGGAGAGATTCTGTTTCTCTCTTAAGGTTTCCTTTTCTTAGCCAGGTCCAGTTTTTCTGGTGTGAGATGTTGTATATTAGTCGTTTAAAGCAACTATAGAGTTGTTTTTTTTCCCGTTTTTGTTTCCTAGTTATTGTCATTCTATTGTCTATTGTGATGTCAGTATCATTTCTGATGGCTGTAATCAGTCCTTGTTTGTGTTTTTCTATGTAGTCTTCGAGCCGTCGTATCAATCCACCAACGCTGTCTTCGATGCTGGCAAGTCCTCTTCCTCCCTCTTTTCTAGATACATATAGTCTGTCAACGTCGTCTCAGGGATGTAATGCCTTATGCATGGTCATTAGTTTTCTTGTTCTTTGATCCATTTGTTTAATTTCATCTCTAGTCCACTAGAGAAAGGGTCCCAAATATCTAATGAGGGGCACAGCCCAAATATTTATTCCTTTGATAAGGTTTCTGCTGGAGAGTTTTGTCTCAAGTAGTTTTCTAATTTTCCTGAGATATTCTTTTTGAATTTTGTCTTTCATTTCTACTTGTTTGATGGTGGATTTGTAGGTTTCATTTTCTCCAAGTGTTCTAATTTTGTCCTGATTTGGTAGTTCCATTCCGTATGTCGTTTGCCACTTTTCATGACTAGCATGGCACATTTTTCAATGCCAAATTCCATTCTTATGTCCTGACTGTATATTCTAATGGCATGTATGAGAGTTTCCAGTTCTTTTTCATTTTTTGCAAATAGTTTAATGTCATCCATGTACATTAGGTGATTGATCTTCTCTTGTGATCTGCAAAGTTTGTATTTGGTTGTGTATTTTCTGAGTATGTGGTTAAGTGGCATCATTTCAGCAAAAATGGCTCATCATAGCAAGATTTTTATTAGAACAATGCACCTAAAATCTTCTGACTTACAGAATACAACAATTATCATTTGCTATTGAAAAATAATTTTGTGGGGTTTGTATTCATGTTGAATGTCATTTTTTTATCATATAAATTCTCAACGTAACCGAGATAACAATGAAATCCTTATTAGAATCTTTCACTCCTTTGTAAATAGAAGTATCAATATCAGGAACCCAATGGGTTTACTTGTCATCTCATATAATAATAAGAATATTTTCAAAGAGAGAAGTTTTTTGTAAAATCTTTCATGAAGATGCACAATTATATATTTCATTACAGATGAGAAATACCCAAAAACCTCATGGGAAAACAAGTAAAATGATAATCTTAAAAAGTAATTTTTGTCTCAGTTAACACCAGGCAACTTTCCTTAGATATATAAATCAGTCAGTGTGTGTGTGTGTGTGTGTGCAAGAGAAAACAGTTGTAAAAAATGATAACAATAACACTGACAGTCTGAATTATAAAAGTGAGTTGTTACCAGACCTTTGAGAATATTTTATCAAAAATCTGCCAAAAGAAACAAAAATTGGTTTTTCATTCCTTTTAAGTTTTTTCCAACAGACAAAACAAAATTTAAATTTTGTTTCTTATTTCATTGACAACTGTCATTTGCAATTTTAGCAGTCTTCAATATAATCTACCTAACTTAAGCATTATGTTAAAAAATAGTTGACATCTATTATTAATCAGTATCAGTCTTTTAAAAAACTTTTCTTATATATTAGACATGTTTGGAAAGTACTCAGCTATTTAATGTTTAAAAAAAAACACCCTTCAAATTACTCGCCTTGTGACTTCACACATTTATCCAAAGAAAAATGGGAAGAAAAACAATTCCTCAGATTTTTCAAATACCAAGCAAAAGAGACTGCAGATAAAATGATATGAACATAGTTACCAAGAGAACATTTAAAAGAGACACTGAATACTTATCAATGGAGAACCAGAATAGTTTTACACAAAAAAAAAACTATTCTAAGGTCATCATAGACAGAAGTAGATATAAACTATGCAGAGATAGAGACAAGATGGATGATATCAGTGAATGTCAATGACCACAGAGTAGAATTAAAAGAAAGTGAAAAGCTGAAAAATATCTGAATCTTGTGTAACATCACAAAGTTGTTAAAAAGAAGGGTTAATGAATCAGGTTGTCACTTGATCCTAGTGATAAAAGAATTGACAGATATCTTGTTACAGTTTGGTTTCCATATTGTTTTAATATGAGAATCAAATAAAATATTCATGCATAACTATTAAAAATAAACAACTAAATTTTTAGGTATAATGCTCATCCATAATGTTCACCATGTTATTTTTAGCAAAGGAATTATAAAGGTGGTTTGTTTATAATAGTGAAGAACTTTCTGGATTTGGTAATAAAAAAAATAGTGTGCCAATGTGCTAAAGATTCTCCTGGAAAAATTCCTCAGATTTCAAATTCAGTCTTACTGGTTGTCCTATTATGGCTGGAGAGTGTAGTTTGCTATACTATTTTTACCCATACCTGGAAAATATTTTAGTAGAAATTTGACAAAAGATTGCTAATAATGTCTCCATTAGTAGACATAGAACATACAAAAAAAATAGTGTCTTGGGTATGGCATGAAACTTCATCTCGTGGTGAGGTTCCAGTTCTGGAGCTCCAGGGAGTGTTACCATTACTGCCAGATCCACACTGACTCAGAGTAGTAGCACCAGTTAGATCCCCATCTATGGGTAAAATAGATACTGTTTAGAATGATACTAAACTTCATTGGCTCTTAAGACATTGATATTGCAATTTGATAAGAATTGTTAATAGAAAATACATAATTATTAACAAATTATTATCAAATAGAAATAAATTGAAACCATATTTGCAAATTATTAGTATTAGATAAGAATACTTGAAACTTTAAAATTGCCTCACAAATTATTAGTTTTGAGAATAGTAAGTAAGCTATAAGTTACTTGAAACTATAACTGTTTACAATTCATTATTAAATAGGAATAGTTTCTTGAAGCTGTATAACTGCTTGCAAAAAAGACTGCCTTTGGCATTGAATAACCAAACAAGGGTTGACATGCTGTAAAACCAACCAACCAACCAACCAACCAATGAAAAAACAGGAAATTGAGAAGTAGACATATACTACTCCTCCATGTACCACCCTCCCCCATTTCCACTAATTATTACATTATACACATTGCTAAAATTTGCTCTTGATAATTTTGCTTTTATTTATTTTTTTTTTAAACAATTTTTATAAGCATCCATTTGTAAAGATAAAAGTATCTACATAACAATATTGTTAGGAACTAATGTTGATTACCGTCATCCCTAATTTCCCATCATTGAACATATAGTACCATTTTATTGGTATAATACTCTGCATCTAATCAATGTAGTCCCAGTATACCAGTAAAAGCAGATACTTCAACCCAAAGTACCAGTTTACTAGGACCATGCTCAGGCATCTAATCAATATCATCCTTATAAACCACTATGTACATCAATTTTAAAGTCTGAAATTTCCAACAATAATCATATAATTTGCTATGCAAAATTCACAAGGATCTGAAAGGAAAATCCTAGAGTGCTATCCAAAAATTTTCTTACAAAAGCAGTGAAAATCCTGTCAGATGTGAATATTCATATAGTGAGTATTATGTTTACATAAAATTAAGATCTACCTGCTGGCAGGATTGACATACAAAAAACTGTATGATATACAAACAGAATTAGGATGTTTATATGAGCAATTTTGTTCTCATCATTTGCTGTTTTTTACTGCTGATTTTTTTTTCTTTGTTAAACAGGCAATTTGAAAAAAGTGAAATATTCTGGGATGATACTTCAACAAGAGTTCAGGTCTCAGATTTCAGTGGATTAAAATTATACCCCAAAAACAAAATCCCATGATCTTACTTACACTCTTTCACATCACAAGTAAAGGAATATATCTGAAATAATATCAAATATAGGATTTGCATATACTTTACAACTAACTTGCTGTTAGCGTAATCTATGATATCACAGCAAGGATTTATTAAGCCTGCTAGTTTAAAGTTTCATTGATTCCAATGGTTACACATGTAATACACATATGACACAGCAAATTGTTAGAGTAGGAAAAAATAAAACAATTATCTCAAGTGTATTTTCATGCTGACTGCATCTAAAGTCAGTATATTTAGTAAAAAGTATTATGATTGAAGGTGAAGAATAATGATCTGAAATGATAATTATTATTGGAGATATTCTCAGGTTTTGCAAAGTGATTATCTAGAGACAAAATTGTGTAACTGCATCCTGCTGACTCTTTAAAGGGTTAAGGGCCTCAACTACACCATGTCTGATGGTGCTGTAGTTTCAGTAGTGAGTATATATTTACTCAACACTGGAGAGGAGGTGACACAAGGTCAGTTTTTAAGTAGAGTAAACCAGGTTTGTATTCAAAGTTTTCCTTCTCCGAGATTGGCTGCCTAACCCAGGCTAAAGTGCTCTCTTAGCTCTACTATTTGTCTACAGCTGGTGGTGTGGGGAATAGATGGATTCATGCATTTCTCAAGGGCATTAGTGTTAAGTGAAACACAAATAGCCCCATCCAGGTTTTTGAACTCAGCTCACCAATTCCATTTCCTATGATGATAACCATTATGCTAAGCACACCTCAGTTTCAGTAACAAAATGGTTTCAGTAACAAAATAAGAAAAACTCTCAATTCAAAATCAGGTGTTGTGGGGCTAGCAACTTCATTCTATAAAAATTATAGAGTGAAGTTGCTGGCCCCACAACACCTGATTTTGAATTGAGAGTTTTTCTTATTTTCTTATCACGGCCAAAGAGCCCATGTGTTCTGAAAATCAGGAAGAAAGAAATTGCTATAGGTCAAGAATTATTCTAAGCATTTACTGATAAAATAAGGCTAATTTATTTATGTTATGATTGTATTGTACATGATTTTACTATAGAAATGCATTAAAATAAGGAAGAAGGATATTGTTAGTACTTAATATAAGCAGCACAGACAAATTTGGATAATAATCTTAACATGATTTACCAAATGTCTATCTGTCCATTCAGTTAAGGCTTCCCTTAAGGCTTCCCTATTTCTGGCCTACATGGACGCTAACTAAATGGCTGGAGAAGAAACTAGACGGCAATTACACAAGAATGTTGAGAGCAATATTGAACAAGTCTTGGCGACAACACCCCACAAGACACCAACTATACGGCCACTTGCCTCCCATCACGAAAACTATACAAGTTAGACGAACCAGACACGCAGGACACTGCTGGAGAAGCAAGGACGAGCTCATAAGTGATGTACTCCTGTGGACCCCCTCATATGGCCAAGTGAAGGCGGGATGACCGGCTCGAACTTACATACAGCAGCTATGTGAGGACACGGGATGTAACTCTGAAGACCTGCCGGAGGCAATGAAAAATAGGGAGAAGTGGCGAGAGAGGGTCAGGGATATCTGTGCTGGCGGCACGACATGATGATGATGATGATGATTTCTGGCCTGATTTTTAAAAAAACTTCAAAGAATTATTCAAATCATGCCTGGAAAAGTCTTAGATTATATTAGAAGATCTGGCTTAGACTGAGTTTTATGTGGAATCTGTCTCTCACTCTTTATGTTTTACTGCTGACTAAAAAAAAAAAACAAATTGATTATTACTACTCCCTCCAAATCTGGCAAATAATAGAATTAAATATTTATTTGAAATATTTATTAATTTTTATGCATTTTTGAGGATATCTGAGATTTTCAAATAAACCTGAAACCATTTTCCATATACTACACTAGGCATAAACAAGGCAATAACCTATAGTGAATAAATGATAAAAACAAATGAAACATCCTGTAAATACAAACAGATATTATAAACTTTAATAAAATCAATTCTTGGTCCATTATTTTTAATAATGACCATATTGTAAACTGTAGGTGATATAGATACGTTCTGCTTGCCAATAATAATCCTAAACTTTTGTAAAAGCAATACAATTGAAATTATAGATTGTGGTGAATTCGACTACATAATAGAAATATATGGGAAGTTGGATAAATCAAACACTTAAAACCGGTTTAGAGGTGCAATATTTCATTCTTTTATTTCATTTTTAAGAACTTTCTCAAACTGCTGTTTGAGAAACAGGTTTTAAGAGATTGATTTATGTTCTACCTATTTCTGTCAAAAGCAATTCTACATAGTTTATTTTTAATAATGATCCTTTTACAATTTTTATTTAATATGGTTAAGTACAACTAGTATGTATATTTCTAAAGTGGATGCAGGGAAAGTTGTGGTAACTTTATTTATGCTTTTTCTTTTTGATTACAAAATGCAGATTTTAGAATAATTTTTTCCATCTAATAAAGTTAAAAAAAAGAAGAATTGTAATTAATTTGAGACAAAATATCCTTTTATTTAGTTATCTGTCTTTTGGTGACCTAACCAAACAACTACAACAATCTAAAATAGTGTGTGTGTGTGTGTGTGTGTGTGTGTGTGTAGATAGATAGATTATTTTAGGTTAGATTCTGTGAACATCTAAATGAAAAGAGAATATTGTTTGCTCTACCTGTGATGCAGGAGTCAAGAGACCATGAAACTGATTGCTATTTTTAGATAATGTTAACATAACTGGATCTGTTGCAAAAAGAAAAAAAGCAGTAACTCAAGCTGATGTACAACCTGCCCTGCTAACCCCAGAGCATGAAATTGAATTTGCAAAATTGAAAAATTTTATGAAAATCTTTAGGATAAAAAAGTATGTATGAATGTGGTTGGCTAGGATAGTGTTTAGAAAATACAAAAAAATCCACAATTTTTAACTGTTCAGAGTCCTGAAGACTTGAGAAGACTTGTCATCACTCAAAGTCCAGGAAAAACCATCAGTTAACACTGGTGTGAAAAACTATCGAATGAGTAAAATAATAATGATAATAATAATAGGGACTGCTATAGCTACTAAATTTTATGTGATTAGTAATGGGATCACATCTCATGATTTTATTTATAGCATATTAGTTTTTGAACATTCAAAAGCTTTTTAAGTTTTAGGAAACGATTTCATTTAGAATTGTGTTCATCATTTTTGCAAAACCAATTTAAAAAAAAAAATTAATCATATGAAGTAGACATCAAGCAGGAGGAACTACAGATGATGCATATGATAATATCATTTGTGACAAGTCTAGAACATGTATCTCTATTGTCGTAACAAATGGTAGCACAATTGTTGTGGATTTTATAAGTATAAAATGGACAAGTGGGAAGGATGGAATTTTATCTGTCTTTTCCAGAAATAAAGTTCTTTTTTTCTTTTTTCTTTTAGAGAAGTAATTTCCGAAATGTATAACTTCACACGAAAAATTCTGACACAATTTCTATCCTTTTATTGCTGCTTTTTATCCCAGTAAGTAGCTTGAATCAATTATAAAGAAAGAGCATAATCTTCAATGAAACTCAAATCCTATGATTTAACAAGATTATCACTTTTACTGATTTGGTCACAATTAAGCAGAACCTGATTGGTGCAACTCAAGTTGATTAGACACAAAATTGATTAATTTCAAATGGATATTTTTTACAATACACCTGATATCATGTTATATCAAGGTGACTTTATATTTAAATATTGTATATTTATTTTACACAAAATAAATAGATACATATTTTTATTTAGTTTTCATTTTTTTTTTATCTATAACAACATTTGATACAATGTAAATTGGAAATTCTTTCTGGAATGTGAGGAATGTATGCAAATAATGCGTAATGTCAGTTATGATGGTGTAATCATTTCCAAAATATTGAAATGTAACAAAGTATTGATTCCATTGTTTGAAAAAATAAGAAGATTGGCTGATTGGTTAGCTATTTTTATGGCCTATCAATCCTTGTTGGCAATTTAATACCAAATCCTATTTATACATTATTACGGGACCATTACCTACCCATTTATGGACTCTTCCAAATTCTATATTAATCGAGAGCCAAGTACTCTCAGAGAGATTGGATACTCTACCAATATTCGACTGAAAAGTAAGCCTAGCTTATGCCATCACTTTTCTCTGTATCTTGTTACTTCAATATATCCTTAAACTTATACCGTGTTCCAAGTTGTCTTTTTGTGGTCCAAACCTGGTTCCACTGTGGGGTTTAAGGCTTGAAGGTCACGGGCAAAGGGCAAGGCTGTGTTGTCGTTTGATATCTGACTCCATATTTTGGTTATATTATATTTTACCCCCACGTTGTCTGGTCGGTGCAATGCCTTGCCCAAGAAAGTCCCAAAAAGAATTATACGAAAAGAAAAGACTGTACAGAAAAGAGACGAAGACGTTTCTTTTATACTTTCCTTTATTTACTGGGTTCAACAACCATTCTGTGGATCAGGGAGTTTTTCCTGAATACAGTGAAATGGTTGAATCCCCCAGTTAAGGTGTCAGAAATATGTTAATTCGTTTGATGTATGTAGGTGTCCGCATTTAGTATTTCGGGCTTCCATAAGGGTTAGTTTTCTTTTGGAAGTTTTGTCAAAGTCCGGTAAAGGTTAGTTTATAGTTCATTTATGGGTCTTGTATATTTCAGCATAATGCTGACCGAGAGAGAGGGCTGCTACTGGGTGAAAGGGGCTAACCGACGCTATGTCCAAAGACGTATGCGTGGTGCCCAGACACGCCAGCACGAGGTTATCAATCTGCTTGTCACTGCCTGAAAAGGGAAAGAATGCTTGGTCCCCTTTGTCAAGAGGAATGCCTTTTTTCTTTTATGCATGCGTCATCTCCTTTTCCTGTTAGAGACCTCTGGGATTTTCTGCAAATTTAATAGTTTTCTTTTTATTTATTTATTTATTTTTTTAAATTCAATTTTGAATTTTTTAATTTATTTATTCGTTCCCTACACCACATCAACTGGTGAACGAGGATTCAAGATTACGTACTCATGCAAAATTTCAGCAGTCGAATTAGACAAACGAGGATTTCAAATCTAGAAAAACCTAGTTGATCTCAAATCAATGGGCGACCAGGAATCGCGTGCATAAAAGTCACCCCAACTCGAAATTACCGAACAACATTGTCAAAAATAAAACCAGTTTCTGCTAAACAGGAAAAGCGAGTTCTTCTGACTTGTTGGGTTATTTCAACATTAAAATCAGTTGACTCCTACGGACTAAGTGATAACTCTCCTCACACTTCAAAGTCTGCCGACAAATTTCATAGTACCCCAATTAAAGAAATAAAAAACTGCTCTATTTGAAATAATAAATTCAAACGAATTTTGACACCACACCAGGAAATTTTTTTTTTCGAATTCCTTTTTGAATTATTTTTTGGGCGACCGTAAAAACAAGTGTGAAAATTTTTTAAATTATCGCATGAATATTCTGGAACGACGGTATTTTAAAGAAAAAAAAATGTGTAAGTAGATTTTTTTGCTGTCTCTCCCCTATTGTATTCGTTAAATAAAAGGAGGAAAAAATCTTAACGAGATTTTTTTATTTTTGTTGTTCTTCCCCTTTGTTTACGTGTTTGGAAAAGAAACCGTAATTACTGTTCTTTTTTTTTTTTTTTGTCTGGATATTGCAAAAATTTCCGTAATCCAATAATGGAAGACTTCCAGAAAATAATTGTACAAAAGTTAAAAGTTCAGATGGACCATCAACAGAAGAGTGATAAAAGGCAACAAAGAATGGAAGAAAAGTGGGTACAGCAACAAATAGAACTACAACAACAAAGAAATGAGGAAAGACTCCTACAAGCATTAATGAAAAGTGAGGAACGATAGAACCAAATGGAAGAGTTACTATTAAAATCGTTAAACGGCACCAAAACTTCTGAGAATGATACTACTTTTTTCCCCGGGTACTATTTACAGTACCATAGAAACTTTTGAGTATGTACCAGAAAACGATAAAACCTTTCATGCATTCTACAGACGATATGAAGACGTTTTTAACGTGGACTGCAAAGAATGGTCAAACGAAAAAAGGTACGTTTATTACTCAGAAAATTGGGTACAACTGAACACAGTAGGTTCGTTGATTTATCCTCCCCCACCAATAAAAAAAACAATGGATCTGGAGTTCTCAGAGACATTTAGATTATTATCTGAACTGTTTGGGCCGTGGTGTAATTGTTATCGTCGCAGGAATTGGACACGGCGACTCGAGTTCAAATCCTGGACGAGACTGATTGCACTTCACATAGCTCTAATACCCTTGGGAAAGGTATGAATCCAATTATTCTCCCTCCAGCTATGGGTAAATAGTAGGACAGACTAGGTTCTTCAGCCTTGGTGAGGCAACTAGTCTAGGAGAAGGAAAACTCTGAATTCAAACCTGTCAAACTCCGCTTAAAAATTGACCTTGTGTCATATCCTGCCCGAGCGGAGGGGTTGGTAAATAGGATCTGAACTGTTTGGGCCGAACACATCACTTTTTCATAAGAGATGGAAATGCCTTAATATATTTAAGGATGACCAGCAAGATTATTTGATGTTTGCGGCGACAGTGAATAAACACTGTAACGAATTCAAGTAAGCAGATTTTATCGCAGACGACTTCAAATGTCTTATTTTCGCGCAGGGTCTGGTCTCAGCAGAAGACGCTGAAATTAGACACAGTGTGTTAACTAAACTAGAGAACGAACCCAGAAATAAAATAAGACAAACACAGTCAGGCGAATACAAAGACGGGAATTTACGCAAATATGTAATGGTTAAAATCTTCAACAAGACAGTAAAATTCCAGCTTGACTCGGGTTCCGACCTCTCGATAATAAATTTGCATACGTGGCGACACCTAAACAAGCCATTGTTACTGAGAACGAAAAAGACAGCACGTTTCGTAACAGGTGACAGTATAAACATTTTGAGTGAATTGGTCCTCAGTGTAACTTTGAACGGAATTACAAAAAAACTCAAAACATATGTGCTAAAAAAACACAGACAATCTATTCGGTACGGATTGGATTGAAAAATTCAACCTTTGGGACTGCCTCTAATAGCACGTTCTGTCGTAAATTAGAAAGCCCAACTACTAACACCGAAAAATTAAACAGGAACTCAAACAAAAATTCCCTAAGGTGTTTTCAGGCGGCCTAGGGAAATGTGTAAAAATTAAAGCATAGTTCCAGGTAAAGGACAATGCCCAGCCCATATTTAAAAAAAGCGAAACGTCCCTTTTCGTGGCTCTAGAGCAAATAAATGAAGAGCTGTACTGGTTGGAAAGAACAGATCTCCTGTCTAAGACAGATTTCAGCGAGTGGGCTGCGCCAACAGTCTATGCGAGAAAAAATCTAATCAAATTAGGGTTTGTGCCGATTTTTCAACAGGGTTGAAACCAAGCACTGAAAGACCACCACCACCCACTTCCTTGCCCTGAGGAGATATTCAGTAAACTCAATAGTGGCAAAATCTTTTCTAAAATAGATTTATCGGACGCATATCTTCAAATCGAGGTGGAAGAAAATAGTTCTAAGCTCCTATGCATAAACACGCACTGAGGTCTTTATAAGTTTAATAGACTAGCTTTTGGGGTCAAGGTTGTGCCTGCCATCTTTCAGCAGGTCACGGACGCCATGCTGGGCGACCTTGATTTCGCAACTGCTTATCTTGACGACATATTAATCACCAGAAAATCTGGGACAGAGCATAGGAAGCATATTATGTGCGTATTCAACAAACTCTAAGAATATGGTTTTAAAGTTAAGGAAGTGAAATGTGATTTTTTTTCTAGCAGAAATAAAATACTTGGGGATACAATTAATAAAGACGGTCGAGGACCGGATCCTAACATGCTACTGCGATCAAAGACATACCGGCCCCAGACAACGTCCAAGCTCTGTAAAGCTTCCTTGGCTTGGCAAACTTCTACCAAATATTTATCAAAAATATGCATAATTTAACCCCCCACCCTCAGTGAATTTCTTAAGAAAGATAAAACCTGGAGTTGGACACCAGAATGCCAAGCAGCATTCGAAAAAATAAAAGAAACACTTACGTCTGATCTCTCTCTCTCACTCATTATGATCCCAAGCTTGATATAATAGTAGCAAGCGATGCCAGTTCTTATGGCATCGGACCCTGCATTTTACACAAGCTACCAGACGGAAGAAGGAAAGCCAATGCGCATGCATCTCAATCATTACTACCTGTGGAAAAGCAATACTCACAGACAGAGAAGGAGACATTGGGCATAATTTTTGCAGTGATTAAGTTCCACATATACCTCCACGGCAGACGGTTTACACTAGAGACGGATCACAAACCCCTGTTGTCGATTTTCGGTTCAAAAAAAGGTCTACCGGTATACACCGCCAACAGACTTCTACGTTGGGGTACTATACTCCTAAACTACAATTTCAAAATTGAGTACCTGTCTTCTAAAAACATCTGTCATGCCGATGGTTTGTCCCGACTTGTTCCGAAGTATTCAAGGATTCAATCATCGCAACATTAAGGACTAACTGCTAAATAAAGAAAATGATCGCGGATACTATAAAGGAGCTCCACGTCACACTTGCTGACATTAAAAGGGAGCTTCTGAAGGATGACTTTATCCATACCACAAAGAATAAAATCTATAATAAAGATCCTAATGTGCCGGAGGTTTTTTCACCTTTTATATAACGACAGAGTAGTGATACCGAGCAGTCTGCAGAAAAAAATCCTGCGGAATTTTCGTATGTGCCATCCGGGAAAAAACTGCACAAAAAGCCTCATGCGCTGTTATGTCTATTGGCCGAACATGGACAAGGACATAGCAGACATGGTTGATTCATGTAAAGGATGCTCACTCGCAGCTAAAGCGCCAGCATCTACATGTAAACCGTGGCCAAAAACGGTCCAACCGTGGCAAAGGATCCACGTCGACTTCGCCGGTCCTTTGAATGACCAGTACTATCTCATTGTCGTCGACAACTACACTAAATGGCCGAAAGTCCTGAAATGTAAAAGACCTACCACAAATTGCACACTAGGGTTCCTACACGAACTATTTGCACGCTTCGGTGTGGTTGATTGTGTAGTTACTGATAATGGGACACAGTTCACGTCTAATGAATTCAAGCAATTCTGCGATACGTATCAGGTGAAGCACATCACGACTCCGCAATACCATCTAAAGTCAAATGGTCAGGCGAAAAGGTTTGTGGACACCTTGAAGAGCGCTCTGAGAAAGACACAAGGCACGCCGATAGATAGGGCGCTGCAACAGTTTCTGCGGGTGTTCAGAATAACGCTTAACCCAAATACACCGATGGGACGCTCGCCTGCAGAAACTAAGTTTGCGAGAAAAATAAGATCAGTGTTTGACAAACTCATTCCGAGGCAAGCAAGATTTAAAAAGACAGTTACCCTTCCTGTGGCGAAAAAGTGTTATTCAAAGCTTACAAGAATAACATAACGTTTTGGGAAGTGGGCGCAGTGAAACAAAAAATGGGAGAGCTAGTTTACATTATCCAAGGCCCCAAGAACATTCATAAGTGTCATCTCAGTCAATTGAGAAAATGTCGAGTTAATGATTCGAACGTTTCACCACCACAAATTTGTGAAGAGCCAATTGATATTATATTTGAGAACTTTGACCTCGACGCACCCCAGGCTTCTCCTGAGGTTAGACGTTCGAACAGGAAAAGGAAGTTTAAGGATCCTCTGAGCGTCGATCCTAAAAGAAAAAAAATACTAAACAGTTTTTTTTCTTCAGAAAAAAAACCTCTTGGAAGTGGGGTGTTATGGTCTGTTACCTACCCATTCATGGACTCTTCCAAATTCTATATTAATCAAGAGCCAAGTACTCTCGAAGAGATTGGATACTCTACTGATATTCAACTGATATCCCTTTTCTCTGTATCTTGTTATTTCAATATATTTTTAAACTTATACCATGTTCCGAGTTGTCTTTTCGTGGTCCCAACCTGGGTCCACATCATACATATATACATATTGTTGCGTTCTACATTAAGTATTTTTTTTATTTCTGGTCTTTAAACATCAGAGACATTGTCTCTGCCCTTTGCCAGGGAACAGTAAAATGACATGGCTACCTTATAGAATCTTATCAAGAAAGCCTTTTTCTATTTTGTTCCCCTTCCATATACTGGTTGTTGATGGAACAATATGAGTATTGTTTTATCTGTTAGGATACATTTGTGTATTCTTTCTTTTTAATACCACTTGAAGGTATAATGTATATAAAAAACTAAATTTTCTTGTATGTACAGATGACCTTATCTTGTCCTTCCTTCTGTTTTGTTCAGTGTTAGTGTATCACAGATATACTAATGCTAATACTGGTCCTTGGACAGTGGTCACTCAACTAACACATCTTCCCCACCACCTAGTATCAAATGAATTTTTTAAAATTGTTGTTGTTTGTTAGTTGTTGGTTTGTTATATTTTCAAAAATATACTGCCACTAAACAGATGCTGAGTTAGAGGGAGATGACTGTCAGTCATTTTGCATTATTTGCATACATTCCTCATATTTTTGAAGGGAGTCCCCTAATCTCTGTAGTACTCATCATTTTTCTCTGTCTATAACATTTGTTTTCATGGCAGGAAAAAAGACAAGACAAAAGATAAACCAAGAAATGAATGAATAATAAAACAAAGAAATCAAATATAACAGACAATCTGTGACAGCAAAGGAAGGAAATCTAAGAATTGTTCACTATTGAACACAAAAACTGGGAAGATTATCTCATGGTAGGAAAGAAAAAGAGACCAAGTCTTCTTAACAATTGTATATATATATAACTTTCATTAGTACACTCACGGGGATACAGATTTGCAGGTTGTCAGGCCAGTTTTCTGGACAGTAGAAAATCATGTTAGCAGCTGATTCTACCCTGAGTAGAAGTGCTTGTAGCATAATGGTTATTTTTATTGGAAATGAACTCTGACTCAAGTTCAAATCCTTGACTAGGCTGTTTCCTATAGGGCTAATACCATTGGGAGAAGTATGAATCCAACTATCCATTATCAAGCAGATCCTGAGTGACATCATTTGATTGTATTTCATTGTGAGGGTATAAAGTTATCCCTTGATTCTAGAGAGGACCAAAAAGCCATTAACCATCACTTTTTCACTGATAATGGAAAGAGTTGACAAACACATTTTTAAATTTCAAATTCCCACTTTTATACCAAGATGTTTCTTATTTGAGCCAGTCCTTCATCATGGGTATGTCTTCAAACCACTATTTTAGAGAAGAGAAAGGATTCTTTGTTAAAATCATATTATTGTAATTGTCAGCCCAGAAGAGGTATAAATGAGCCCACTCTGTAAAGAAATCTAACTCTTCTGTTCAGTGTCTCAAACCCAACACCTAAAAATCAAATCTTGTCATTTTCTATCATGTGACAATCCTATTAGCCAACCAGTTTAGAACTTTTTACAAAATACCCTATTTCATTCAGTTCTCAGTTGTTTGGTTTGGTCTATTTGTTTAACTGCATATCAACTCCTTATGGGTTATGTAATACCAGAATTTTATTCATTAGTAAATTTTTGATTGCAATAACTATATTTTTAAATTTTTGTTTGATTACACTTTTTTTTTTATCTATAATCATTTGTTTGCATCCAGATATGATATCAAGTATTCCTATTTAATACAAATAATTTACCCATAGTCTTATGGTTTCAAGTATTCCTATCAATTACTAATAATTAATACACAATTATACTATTTAATTATTCTTTTTTATAATAATCATTCATAAACAGTTATATGGTATCAAGTATTTATATCTAATATGAGTAATATTCAAACAGATCTATTTAACCTATAAGTGAGAACTCTCATTCTGGAGGATGACTGATGACCTCCAGCCTGTAAATCAGTTTCAATTTTTCTCTCAAGTGATCTTGGTGGTCATACATCAATTAATAAATCTCTACTTACATGCCTAACAAAAATGGTTCTCTTGAAATATCTCTAATTCAAATTCTCATTTTTTTATCTTCATTTTGTATATCATTGTCTTTACTTTCTTCATCTCCAAAAAGCCTATCTTTTATTATTCTATGTATTTTCAATGATTTTTTTATGTTCTACCATATGAAGAAGATTCAATTGTCAATGATAATGAGGGGGTCTTCCATGCTTTAATTCATTAGGAACATTTTGTAACTTATTTCTTCTAGTGTCTTGATATTTTTACCATTTTTATAGCATTCTCTTCACATCTACAGTGATTAGGCCAATTCATAATCTATTTCTATGGGCCTTGTTTTCTTTTTTATTAGTACAGTCAATCCTTAAAAAACAAAAGCTTTTTGTTTTATCATCTGTTTCTCTAAGAATTCAAATGTTTTTCTTCCGATTATTTATCCATTATTTCAACACTTACAGGTTACAGAACAATCCAGACTTGTTGGTCCTGCTTTCAACCCTAATCTGATAACTGTTTTTATCTTTTCCTTGAGAAATTAAGAACATCCACATATTGTTTTTCCCAAAATGACTTTCTTTAAAATAACAACACAATGTCTAATTAACTTTTGTTATTTGCACTGAGGAGATTATAGTTTTTTGAATACTTGATTTAAGAACCACCTTTCCAATAATGATCAAATGATGTTTTAATTAACACCATTAGTTGATTTTAACAACCGTCAATCCTCTATTGGGGATCTTCTTGGTGTGTATATATTCATTTGCATATATGTACAGCAGTGAATATTAACTAATTTTATTTTTTGTTGTTTTTTGTTGTTTTTTTTGGTTGTTGCTGTTTTTTTTTATCCCAGACAGTGCCAGAAACTTATATTGTTGTATGATAAAATAGAAGCTATTACTTTCAATAAAGCCCACATGTAATATACTGGTTACTACCAGTGACTCTCATACTTAGCTATATCATCATCATCATCATGTCGTGCCGCCAGCACAGATATCCCTGACCCTCTCTCGCCACTTCTCCCTATTATTTATTACCTCTGGCAGGTCTTCAGGGTTACATCCTGTGTCCTCACATAGCTGCTGTATGTATGTTCGAGCTGGTCGTCCTGCTTTTGCTTGGCCATATGTGGGGGTCCATAGGAGTACATCACTTATGAGCTCGTCCTTGCTTCTCCAGCAGTGTGTGTGTGTGTGTGTGTGTGTGTGTGTGTGTGTGTGTGTGTGTGTGTGTGTGTGTGTGTGTGTGTGCTATATAACAGACAGAGAAAGGTTAATCACAAGAACTTTCATTGTTGGTGCAAAAGGTGGTCAGACACAAGACTTGGGAATTTTTTAAAAAGAGCAGTCATTCAGTTTCCCAGAGAAGAGACAGGTCAAGATCTAAATTTCAGGACTAAGCAAAACTGCCTCCCCATCATTGGGAGTGGGTTATGAAATATAAAAGAATGAGTCTTTCTTTGATCAACTGAACAAGATACCACTTCACATTTTCCTGTTTGGTTCAAAAAGAACTTGTAATATCAACAATAAAGATGAGTGATTTTTTGTTTGTTTGCTTTTTCTTTCCTGATATAGATAACCTATATCATCATCATCATCATCATCATCATCTTTTTTTCTCTTCATCTCTTCAACTTTCTTTGAGATTATGTAACACTCCAATGAGAATGGCATGCAGCCACTTGTTCATCCCTGACAAACA
The DNA here is from genome assembly GCA_963585895.1 of Sepioteuthis lessoniana. NCBI lineage: Eukaryota > Metazoa > Mollusca > Cephalopoda > Myopsida > Loliginidae > Sepioteuthis > Sepioteuthis lessoniana. Next base: position 42,672,349 of record OY757913.1, read on the forward strand.
TGTATAACTAATGGTGATGACTATGTGTAAAAATAATGTTTCATTGCAGAAAATTTCCTCTGTCCAACAGTGTTATTGTGCTTTCAGTATCTGGAAATGAAAACAAGAATTTCTGTCAAGAATTAGTCAAATAACTAGAAGCAAATTAATATTGCTGACACAGAATTCTAAATAAACAGTTACAAGATGGCTGAATTTAAATGTTCAAAAATAGGTAGCATGAAATATTCATGGTTCTTAAATGTCATAAAAAAGTTTTTCTTTTTTTTTATTTATTTATTCATTTTTTGCATTTGAAGAAAATTGCAAGAACCAGAAAAATACATTAAATGGCAGAAAGATGAAAGTTGAAATAGTCCTATTTCCACAGAAAGGAAAAATACCTCAAGGTAATTGCTCAGTTTTACCTTCACCATGTTGAAATAAGCACTGATGAGGAAGAAAGAGGAATATTTTTGTGGGCTGTTGCATTATATACCAATTATAAAATCATCAGTTGCCATGGTAATGTAACAGATAGAATTTCTCATTTTTCTATTTCACAGAAAGAAAACAAAGGAAGTTAATTTTTTTTTTACCTTTGTTTGATAATATGACTGCCAGGGTAGCTTGAGCCCTACACCCACAAGAAAATCCACAAATAAAATATGTTGCAGATTCTTTTTAACCCTTTGAATACCTTAGCTCAGTTATCTCTACCTGTGCTTACAAAATTCACATTTTAAAAAAATCCAGCACAAAACATATCCCAACTTTTATGCAGCTCACTGACATCTTTATTTAAAGCTATTCCCACATTTCATTAAAAAAAAAGCAATTAATGGTCATTATATGAAACTTTTCTGATGCGATTTTCCTGTATAGCAAAATAGTAAAAGTAAAGTTGGCGACTGTAGTCAAGGGCGACCAGAAGGCTCCCTTTTCAATAGCTTCCACACCGAGGTGTAGGGGAGAGTGCTACTCCTTTCTCTGGATTGCTCCACTTTACCCTTGGTACATACCTTATATTGCTGAGTGTTAAGCAAGGAGGTATCAAGTACCATTTTTAAAGTCTTTGGTATGATGCGACCTGGGATTGAACCATTGGCGAACATTCTACCCTATGTTTGATCTGCTTGAAATACTAAGCTTGCAGGTTCAAAAGGAAAAGGCAGATGAGAATACATTAACATACCTGTTGATCAGATGATGTTTAACAAACAGCAACTTGACTCAAAGATAAAAACCTACAGTGCAGTTTCAGACTTAAAGAAAGTGCTTATCATATTATATCTGTTTTAAAGAAAAGCTGAGGTGTGTTTAGTACAAGAATTATCTACATAAGAAATGGAATTCCCGCTTAGAATTCAAATCCTGAATGAGACTGTTTGCATTTTCCTTTGCACTTATGTCTTTGCAAAAGGAAGGAATCCATCTGTTCTTCCTCTACGTATGAGTAAATAACAGAGCAGCTTAGGTTCTTTAGCCTTGGCTGAGCAACGAGTCTAGGAGAAGAAAAACTCTGAATTCAAACCAGTTGTACTTCACTTCACAAATTGATCTTGTGTCACATCCTGCTTAGAGTGGAGGGATTGGATAAATATATATATAAATAAAATGTTAGGAAAACAAAAATAATTTTTTTCTTTTCTAACAAAACAGAATATATAAAATAGATAAATAGATAAATAAATAAATAAAACTGATTCACAAATAATTTTTGATAACCACAATTAAACATTTTTTCTTCAAATTTTTGCTTAACAAAATTAAGTTAAATACTTTTTTTAAAAGTATTTAAAGATTTTTATTTCTTTCAAACTTAAGTTCTTATGCCATAGATATGTTAAAATATGTTACTGTCTTCTGCATAAAAAATCAGACAATCGGTTGACATGATTTTTATTTATTTATGAATCCTAACTGTTTATCATTAGTCTACCTACTAAAACCATTTACTAAGCTTAATTCAAATCAGAAATTTGCTAAGACCATCTTGACACACAGACAAATACATAGCCATATCATTAGACTGACACCACTTGAAGCAACATAATGGGTTTATGGCCGGACTTAATCATAAGTTTAAATGTTACAATCGGTTTCAACTCAGTCAACTAGTTATAAATAAATGGGATAATGCTGTTTCCATAACAGATTACATAAAAGCTTATTAGTTGTAATGGATGACAAGGTTTTTTGTTGAAATTTTAGAAAGGCTCATTTTTTTCCATTGCAGAACATACATCAAGCCAAATTGTATTGATTAAAGAACTTAAAGACAACTTGATCTTAGGGAAAATTAACTATGGTTATTTACTAAGTCTCATATTGAAAAATGTCTTATCCAAAACTTTTATCAATAGCCGGTTGAACTTAGAATATACTGACTGCATTCCCTGCAGAGGGATAAGACTTCCCCCACCAAAAGAAACCGGTGTCTTTAGTATGACACAAAACTACATCTGATGGTGAGGTTACATTTTTGGAGATCTGAGGAGTTTAAAGTACTCCTTTATTGTCATTACTCCTAGGTCTACTCTGACCCAAAGTGTTCATGCCTATTTGAGTCCCATCTATGGGTCAAATAGATCTCTTTAAAAATTATTCATATTCAATAGAACTGTGCAAAAAAATCTCTACAGAGATTACTACACAAAAAATGTAGTATGAACATGATACCTGAACCTCTCGGCATAAAAATAACTCTAGATAAGTTGACACGCTTTTAAAATCAATCAGTCATTCAATAGTTTAATCAGACAAAAAATATAAACCCACAATGATAAATTTTAATAGAAGAAATAAAGAAAAGAGTTTATTGGTATCTGTGCTACTAGTGTGAATAAAAAGTTTGGAAATATTTTGGTATGTGCTAGTTTTCAGCACATATATCACATGACTAAAGCAATTCAAATCATGGAAAGTACTCGCTGTGGTTGGTAGTATAATAATAGTTGATGTATAACACATTGTGAATGGCTTCACTTTGTGTGTGATTTGAAAGGTGCACAGATGAATGTGCAACATAATCTAATTTGGGAACTTATGCTTTAAGAGTTTAAACTTGGCTACAACATCAGAGAAGCAACCAAAAACATTTGTGGTGCTAAAGGTAAAAGTACATTTGATCACACAGTATAGTAACCAGATAGTTAAACCATTAAACACATTCTCATAGAATGTAGAGCTTTCACTCTCATAAGAAAGCGATTTTTCAAGGTGAATAGTTTGAGAGATCTGTTTGACAATGTCAAAATGAATGATGTACTGTCTTTCTTGAGAGAGACAGAATTTTACCAAAAAATATGATGAATTGAAATCATTTAATCCTGTGCAAACAAATGAGATCCTGCTTATCTAAAACATTATCTACAAAGTACGCATTTAGAAATATTTGGTTAAACACACACACACACACACACACACTCACACACACACACATACACACATATATATATATATATATAAGCAGAATTTGGCATTAAATAACCTGTGAAGATTGATATGCCATAAACCCAAACAAACAAACAACCAACCAACCAGATAGTTCAAGAAATTTCACTCATGTTGTAAGAACCTTGACAAGGTCAGGTAGATCTTAAACTATGGACTCCAAGGCTGGGCTTCAAGCTATAGAGACCCATCTGATGAGTGTCACTCAGAGAGTATCAAATGAGCTCAGCATCTCACAGTTCAGTATGATTTATCACCTTCAGAACCTTGGTAAAAGTATCTGGAGCTGCTAAATTGTGTTTCATGATACCAAAATATTACAGAACTTTTGACCCACTCTAGGATATAAAATGAAAGTTGGTACTAAACAAAGAATGAGGTGAGTGTTTAGTCATGTAACTGTATTAACACAAAATTGTGAAGAATTTAGTCAAGAATTTCTATTTGAATTTCTGAGATGAATCTTTAATATCCTCTGAATTATTTATACAGTTTCTGCATATTGGATGATATAATCACTAATTGTGGGCCAATGTCCGAATAGATATGTTGGATTACCTCCCTTGTCTTTAAAATAACTTCTATAATCACTACTACAAGGCAACACCATAATATTGCCATAGTAACACATCCTTGTATAAAAGAAAAGGCACCAAGACAAACCTTTCTTTTCTACAGGATGCCATAGCAGTCAGGATACCTACCAGGAAACCTAGCACTATGCCAGTCACCCCCCCCACACACACACATCCTATGTGATGCACACTATTTGACACAAGTTTTTACATATAATTCCAGACACACATAGCCAACAATAAAAAAGACTTTCTCAAGTATTTACTTCTATTAACTAACTTTTAGTTCACATAACACCTTCAGTAGTTTTACGCACATGTGTATACCATAAAGAACTTTTCTACATTTCCCTCTTTTTGTATCTTCTTTCTTGTTTACTTTTCACATTAAATAAGAGTTGTAAAGTTAGAAATGTGTTGTCTCTTAAATCTTTACTGAGACGAAACTAACATTTCTCATTCCATATTTCTCTAACAATATTTCCCCAACAAAATTGATAGCTTTGTCATTTCCCAAGTTTATTGTAACCACTTCTAGACCTTAAAAAATGTACCATTCACCAACAAATCTGCTGGTACAAATATAAGTATTAGTTAAATGTTGCAGTTTATGTGGGGATCACAAGTTCAAGCCCAGTGAAAGGCAGTAAAATTCATATATTTTGATTCAATAGAACAAGCAGGAGTGCCATCACAAGGATAGATTCACATGAAAAGAAAATAACAGAATCAAAATAAGATATCACTTGGTAGAAATAGTGAAATGAGGCCAGTCTATGACAATGAATTAAAAGTTTGATTCAAAATTTCAAATGTAGCAGATGCCAGAAAAAGTTAAAAGAGTTTAGGATGTATGTGTTGCATGTGTGTGTTCCATGTGTTGGTAAAATGAAAATAATTCACCAAATAAAGAAGTTAATATAACATTTCTTTTCATGTATTGGTTTTATTTTATATTTCTTGGAAGAAAGACCTTGTAGTATTTACTGTTCAGTTCCTTTGTGCAAAGGGTTTGGGAAATTTTGGTACAGGTGCCAGGCCAAGTCAACATGTCACTGTGTTGGGGTGCTTGTGTGCTATATCAATATCTCTGTTTTCTAGGCGCTGCTAAAAAATGTCCTTCCTTGAGCAGGACTGGTGGTAAAAAGAGAAAGAGTAGAAAAAACAAAGGGAGAGCATTGCCCTTGACTTGAAATTTAGAACCCAGGTGTCAGGTGACGAAAATTCTAGGCATGATGGGGAAAATGTATTCTTTATTCTTATTTTTATCATTTTACTTATTTTTTCTTTATTCATTCCATTTTTTATTTTATTTCTTTTTTTCCCCTTATTTTTAATACCACCATAGTACTATGTTGAAGCATTGTGATTTTAACAACTAAGAAAAGGACAACAGTTTGAATAAATCGGTATATAATTGGGAAGAAATTCAAGGAAGTTCCTAAACCTTTATATCTCCTTCAACCAAAATTCTTCAATGTATTTTCTTATATTAATTCTACTTTTCAAATGCTGTTAAGAGTTCCAAATAAGCCATACATGCATTATGATATAGTTTCCACCAAAGAAACTCCGAAACTATATAGAGTTGATTCAATAAGGAAAGAAGAATTAGATTAAAAATAGTAAATCTACATCTGAAGAGACCAAATTGCTGGGTAATGTCACTCACTGAAACTATATTGAATTCAGTGAAATAGACCACAAAAATTGCAAGTAAATACTCAGAAATTTTCAGCTATTTTTTACTGGGTAGTTTTATAAAGATACTAATGAAGGGATTTTTATAAATCTAAAAAAACTTTCTTTAATATAACCTCTCTGATACTGGCACAAAACTAATTACACTTTGATAACAGGTAATTTTAGACAAAAAAAGTCACTTCAAATTTATGGGCTGCAGAATAGTCTATTAATAGTCTATTCCGCTGAGCAAAAAATTAAAAAAATCTTTTTCTTTTTTCTCAAGTAAAAGCCATAAAAGGTTATATCTAATCAAGAACAAATATATCCATTTTTATCAATTATTTATTCTTCTTTTTTTATTTCATCTGATTCAGCTAGTATCTGTTTTAAAAAAAAAGTTAATCTGACAAAATAAAATAATCTAATAAAGATTAATAATCATATCATGTAAATCTCTATGCAGGACTACAAAAGATAACTGGAGAATTATTTTGACCCAATACCCACAGGAATTATTCAAGGGAATTTTTTTTTTCTTTATTAATTAGAATGAGTACTTTCCAAAAATAATGTGTATACAATTTAAGAATATTTATTATAAGTAAAAAGTTGCATCCCATTTATAGGACATTGGTAGGTTCTGAAATATAAATAAACAGTTTTTGTAAATGTCCCATAAATGAGATGATGTTGCCTTTTAGGTTAAAAAAAATTTAAACCAAAGGGAAGACCTTGGCATCCATAAATTTTGAAAAGTCCTTATTTTGTAATGAATGTATGAATGAAGGGCTAACATTAAACTTTAGTATTGTATTTCATTTAGATCTTTTTTTCATCCCTTGTTCTCTTTAGCAGCCATTTTATTTGACATTTCCAATTTGGGTATTTATAAGATAAGATGTTATTGCTATTCTGTAATTTGTTCAGAATAACATCCCCTAAAATTGCTCAGTAGTTATTCCCTATGGGACACCAGTTTGGGTGACAACAACCTTTGAACTACATATTTGTTAAAAGCCAGCAAGTTAAATCATTAGAAAATTACTTGACTATAAACAAAAACATATTCTACAGTACATTCAATATTCTATAAGTACAAAAATTGTTCTTAAAAACCATTATTAATGCTATAGGTTGGTAACATTAATGAATACATTTCATTTTCATGTATAAACCAAAATCTCACTTTTAGTAAAACTGGTCTTCTGAAATGGATCATGGCAAATTTATCTGAAAAATAAAGCTTTTACCTGTTGAACAGTTTGCTTTTTGATTATTTTTATTGAACACATTTTCATCTTCATGGTTTTGCTTAGAGAAATATCAAAATGAAGGTACTTAAATTAAAAGAAGAATCATAAGGAATATTCTTTTCTTTTGCCTTAGGTTTGGTTTCTTTGTTTAATGGCATATCAACCTTCATGGGTTATTTCATGCCAAAGCCATCCTAGAAGAACAGTGTTGGTGCTATTTAACCCATAGCTAGGAGGATAAGGGGGTTCATATCTTTCCCAAGGGTATTTGTCCGAAAGTGAACGTAATAGCACGACTTGAGTTCGAACTCGCGTGTTATGATTTTGCAGACCATTGCTTTAACCATTACACTACGGGGATACCCCTTCTTTTGCCTTAGTAAGGTTAAAGATGAAAGTCCCTAAGTTTTATTTATATGCCTTAAAAAGGGTAAAAATGAAGGGTCCTGACAGAAAAATAGAACCACTAGCCATATTTTTTGCCTTAAGAAGAGTAAAGATGATGAGTATTGTCCTAAAAATAGAACAAATAGCCATGTGTTTTGCCTTAAGAAAAGTAAAGATGAATGATATTAATATAAAAATACAGCCAACGGTCATATTCTTGCTTTAAGAAAGAATTTAGAATGCTCAGCCATATCTTTTGCATTAAGAAGGTTAAATATGAAGGGTACTGATATAAATATCTAACACCCATCTATGTTTTTACCTTAAGAAGGATAAAGGTGAATGATCCTGATATAAATATATAACAATCAACCATATATTTTAGTCTTAAAAAGGGTAAAAAAGGGAGCACTGATATAAAGATAATCTATTAACCATATTTTTGCCTTAAGAAGGTTAAAAAAGGAGGTCCTGATATGAAAATAATCTACTAACCATTTGTTTGTCATCATCATCATGTTGTGCCACTAGCACGAATCTCCCTGACCCTTTCTCACCACCTGTCTCTGTTGTCCATCACTCCCGGGAGGTCTTCTGAGCTACATCCTGTATCGGCACAGAGCTGTTGTATATAGGTTCTAGCTGGTCATCCTGCTTTTGCTCGTCCATGTGAAGGGGTCCACAGGAGTATGTCACTTAGGAGTTCATCCCTACTTCTCCAGCAGTGTTCCACATATCTGGTTCATCTAACTTTTCCTGATGGGTGGTAGGTGGCCATACAGCTGCTGCTTTGTAGGGTGCTGGCTCCAGGACTTGTTCAATACAGCTTGCAGTATTCTTATTTTTGTCATAAGAAGGGTAAAAAAGGGGATTCAGATATAAAATTAATTCTACAAGACACATTTTTGTTTTCAGAAAGGTAAAAAGGGGGTCTTGATATAAAAATAATCCTACAAGACATATTTTTGTCTTCAGAAGGATAAAGATAAAAGGTACAGACATAAAAATAAAACTACAAGCCATATTTTAAAAAAATCATCTTTACCCTTCTTAAGGCAAAAAAAATATTGCTGGTGGTTCTGGTTTTTTTTTGTGGGGGAGGGGACACTACTCTGAATTTTTACAATGCAAAGTAAAGAGTATTATCATAAAAACTGAACTACCAACCATGCTTTGTTTTTTTCCTTTAGAAGGGCAAACATGAAGGTTCTTGACATAACATTAGTGGTCATCAGCACTAAAACTGAAGTGGCCACACATAAAAAGTCAACACCGAACACCATTCTAGACAAACAAGAGTGGTTATATATGTAGACAGGCTATTATTGACCAGAGCTGTATGAAAATTACACTAATGAATAAAACTTACTTAGTTGATAGAGTCAAAAATAATTGTCCAAATATTGTATTTACTTTTTATATGATGGCACTTTATCATGGTATAATTGTCAGCAGGCTAGTCTCACAGATCAATTACAACTGAGTAATGAGTTCATTTCTCACTAGGTGCTCTATACTTGTAACTTTGTGCTAAATTTAAATTAGAGTTACTGAATTTGGCAAGCAGAATTTGATTCTCACTCAATGACAAGCCCTGTTAGCAGAGCTTAGAAAATGCCAACTGTATCCTCTGCAGAAGGATAAGACCCCCACCAAAAGAGGTGTCGTAAGTATGACACTAAACTGCATCTGGTGGTGAAGCTATAGTTCTGGAGTTCTGGGAAGAGTGAAGTCACCCCTTTGTTGCCATCACTTCCAGGTCTACTCTGATCTAGAATGGTAGCATCCCATCTATGGATCAAAAAGATCTGTATGAAAATTATTGATATTTAGTAATAATACTTGAAACCATTTAACTGTGTACAAACAAATGATTACTATAAAATAGAAATAGTTGCTTGAAACAATATAATTGAGAATAAATTATTAGTATTAGATAGAAATAATTGAAACCATTTAACTGTGTGCAAACAAATGTTTATAGATAATTAAGTGCAAAGGAACATTAAAAATATGATTATGATTATAATCAGGCATTTACAAATTAATCAAATTTCAGCATTAGATAACCTATAAGAAGTTGATATGCCATTATACAAACAAACCAAATCAAACCATCACTGGGTACCTAATACTTCTGACCTTGTTTCAAACTAAGCAAAGCTCAGTAGATGACTACTTTAATATCACTCCTCCACTCCCTCACCACAAATTTTGATTCCATTCCCAATTTCTGACATTATAAATAGATAGATGAATAAACACACTGTACTTATGTACATTAGATACATTTTCTAATTAGAGAGATCTGGAAAGATTAAATTAATCTAGTAAAAAGCACATTATTAACAATATTGTATTAAATATGTATGAAAATAGAACAAATATAATAGTTCAATTATACGTGAATTTTGTTCTATCTTAGTTTATGATTCAAATCTTGCTGGCTTAATACTTTTGTAAGAGCTTTGGATCTTTTTTCTTATTTTTTGAGAAGATAGTTTTATGGTTTTAGGTTGTCTTGAGTCATGTTTGAACAGACTGATGGACAAAAAAATTTGATGAAGATGTTAAAAGATCAGTTTATATGAAATAAGTTTATAGAAATATATAAGTTGGAAAATTCTTTTTAAAGTAAAAAAGAAGCAAAGGAAAATTTCTTACATTGGAAAATACTTTCCAATAGAAATTGTTTTGGACAATAAAAAATGAGGAACATTTCATCTGCAAAAAAAGAGGAGAAAATTTTTGAAATTGAGGTCAGCATTTACACTTTATTCTTGTTAAAAAAAACCATATATCTAATTCTTAATCTCTTGAGGTAGGATATAAAGTAGAGACATTATGGAAGACTAGAATTGTCATAAGTTTAGAGTAGACAATGAATTAAGATATTTCATATTGTATATATTGTAAGAAATTAAACTTGTAATTTAGATGCATTTTAGAAAGGCCATGAGTCCTATTTTTAATGTCTCAAGACAGGATATACACTACAGACACTATGGAAGATTAGAATTGTCTAAGTTCAGGATAGAAGATTAGTTAGAATCAGGGCCATCTTAACACATGGGCATACAGAGCAGTTGCATAAGGGCCCATGAGAATAATCAACCATTAATATTTCAATTCCTGTAAGTGGTTGTTAAGGTAGGGGCTCCAGTACAATGCCTTTCCCAAGGACCTATAATGCTTTTATGACAACCCTGGTTAGGATGATTACTATTGTATATTTTGTAAAAAATTAAACTTGTAATTAAATGCATTTTAAAGCACTTTACAATTGATTAACACTAAAAGAATTTTGGATGTGCTGCCTTTTCTTGAGAAATGTTTTTAACAACAACTCAGATTGTACAGGATTCTGTTTGCCATGAAAAATCTACCAAAAATGATTCTCTTTCCAGCTAGCTTGCATTAAGACATTTATCTCCACTGACTATGCTTTTTGGTTGTTGGCACATGCTGAATACCATGTCCTAGCAACCATGTGATTGGAGGTAGGCATGAGTCAACCTAAATTACTACTAACCTACAAATGAGAAACTCTTTAGCAAAGGAATTATTAATAAGCTAATTGACAACTATACCAATAACTAAGAATCAGTTATTATTTTTGAGATTCTTCATGTTAAAGGATATAATTTTGATCAAAATGGATTTATTGTATAAAGTAATATGCTAAACATTTGACCACTTACTGGACCAAGAAACTAGTGTCCCCAAAGATATTAAAATATCACTTTTTTATGTAACTGGCTAGGTTGCACAAAAAAGTGTCCCAGAGAGGAGGGAATATTTAATGATACAGGTTTTTATTTTCAAGAGTAAAGAGAGTTTTTGACAGAAATAGATCATAGTGATTCAAAAAGTACATTAGATACCAGTTCAGTGGGCGTTTTATAATATTTGATGATGTCAAATTAAAAGCTACTGAAATTCTGAACTAGGTATCTTTATATTAGATTCTGAAGAGCATCCTCTCAGTATGAAAAGAGAGCATGGAATAATAGTGTAAATTTTACTTTTCCAGAATTATTTTCTGTTTGAGTCTGCTAAGACAACATATAAGAGTTTCTATCATATTTTAGTATCATAAAATGTCCACTGATATAATAAAGGTTTAACCTGTGATCTTTATTTCATTCATGTAAATCTATTGATATAATCCAGAATTGTGTCAAGCACATTGCAATCTTGGCTATCAGATGATCTTATTTCTGTGGATAACAAACAACTCTTTTTCAGATGTAATCCAAACCTGCTAAATTTGGTTCTGACAGTGTTGGATATATTTTTAAGGCAATTAAAGAACCAGCACTATAATTTTTAAAGATGTCTCAAAATTTTAGCTTGGAAAGTATTTTTTTCATATTCTGTAAAATAAAAGCAAATAATGTGTATCACGATTGCTAGAGAAGTTGAGTGCAATAAATTTATTACAAGACTCCAGTCAGATGTCAGCTCCTGAAAGAGAGAGAGAGAGAGAGAGAGAGAGAGAGAGAGAGAGAGAGAGAGAGAGAGAAAATCCTACCACCCCTACTTTTTTATTGACAAATAACAATGAGTACTTCCATTTTCATTACATATTGACAGAACTGGTACTTTCAGTTTCTTAAAACTCAAGAATCACAAGAGTGTGTATGAAATAGTTTGGCTTTGTTTCTTTATTTAGTATATCAACCTTTGTGTGTTATTTAATGCCAAATGCATCCTTGTAGAAGAACAAAATCTGGGAGGATAAGGGGGATTTATACTTTTCCCAAAGGTATTAGTCCAAAACTGAATGTAATAGCATGACTAGAGTTTGAACTTGCTTACTTTGAGGCCACAGTCCAGCATTTTAGTCATTATGCTATGGGAACTCCTTCTATGTATGAAAATTAAGACTATAAATATGATGAAAATATCACGGAATAAAACTTTTAAATATTATCGCTTCTCTGGGTTTTCTTATTCATTAGTTTTTTCCTAAAATAATTTTGTTTATTTTCTTTATGTGTATTTTTGTTAAAGTTGAAATCAATTTCTGACTGATTTATACAGATTCATTTTCTTTTTCTGATCAATAAGAAATAATAATTGATTCCTAGTTATAGATATTCTTGTTGATTAGCCAACATTTGGATATCAATAATAAGTCTGCCTTCAGCTAAAGACTCCATTTGCATGGCTGCCAGGCTTTTACTTGGAATAGCCTTGGACATATATCAAATAGCTTGTGCCATTAGTCCATGCCAAACAACTGAAGCCCAAAGCTAGCATATTTTGACAAGCCCGTCTTTCAGCAAAAAACTTTTTTAATATATAGACTGTATCAGTAATAGTTTCTGTTAGATGACATAATCCCATAGAAACTATTACTGATGCAGTCTATGCATATAATCATGTTTCTTGCAAATACAGTGGAAATTTTATCGGTAAATGTGTTTATTGAATGGAGCACCAACATTTCTGGGTCAATTTGGGGCCTATTTCATATTGTTTTTCTTTGACTGCTGGTTAGCTTTTGTGTTTGGTAAAAATCTGTGTGTTGCAGAGGAGTTTTGATTTGATTGGCTGGAGTCTCTGGAAAAGGGGGTGCTGTTGCCCCTGGCATTACCCACCGAAATCAACCATAGTCAGTTGAAAACAGGAGGCTTTAGAATTAGGCTGCATTTTTTTACTCTTCAACTGGAGCTGAGTAAAAAGAATTAAGTCCACTTGAAGGATTTAGTGTTTCTTTCAGAATTCCAGAAGAGAATTCAAAGGAGGCTTGAAAGCCAAAAAGAAAAAAAAGAAATGAGAAGAATTTAAATCCACTTGAATGATTTTGTAGTACATTCAGAATTCCAAAGGGAATTGAAATTCAGGACAAGCTGAAAAAGAAGAGAAAAGAAAGAAAGAAAGCAAAGGAAATTGGTTTCTACAGCTCAAGCTAAAAAGAAGAGAAAAGAAAGAAAGAAGCTGAAAAAGTAGGTTTCTACAACATAAATTTATATTTCAGTGGAATTGTTTCTCTAAGAAAAAGAATTAACAACTTCAGTCAACTCCAACAGCTACACAAGTGTCAGATGCCATTATTTACTCTATCGAGAGGGAAGATGACCAACAAAGAAAGAGAAAAAGAAAAAAGAACATTATTAGAGACATTGTCTCACAGAAGAAAGAAAGGCAAAGAGTGGCTTTTTATAGAAAGAAAAGAAAAACAGGACATTTTTAGGGACTTGGTCACAAAGAAAAAAAAAATTGGTTACACGTGTGAACCCTTGTTTAGCTGGAGAGATGAAGTTGAGGCTTCTTTCCCCGTTTTGTGAGTGTAGCAGTAGGTGAAAGAAAGAAGTAGTGACTTCTTTCTCTTTTTTGTGAGTGTATCAGTAGGTGAAAGATTTTTTTATAATTTTTTTTTCTTTTTGTATTTATGAATTACTTGTGATATCTGCATTGGGACACATATGCAACTAACTGAAGTGACCTTCCTTTTGTCATAATAAACTACTTTGAATTATAAATAGAGATCTCTCTCCCCCTTATTTTATTTCATTTTTGCCTTCATATTTTTTGTAATATTATTATTATTATTACCATTGTCCAATTTTGTTGACTAGATAAAATTGAAATAATACATCCACTCAAGCTGAATCTCTCCTGTCAATCATCAATCTCAATGAAAAGATGTGAAGTAGTTCTTTTTGCTGTAATAGCTTCTGATGCAATCACCAAAACATCTCAATCATTATATAAAAATTTGTGAAAATAAGGCTGAGGAAAACCTCCTTTCTTTTTCTTTGTTAAAACTCTATGAGAAGTTTGAAAGAAAGGCTATTTTAGGTTATTCAGTTTAATGACATATCAACCTTTGAAGCTTATTTACTACCAAATTATATATATATATATATATATAAGGAAATAGTTTGTTGTAAGATCATTTTTAAATGAGCCAGAGCTCATTTGAGTGCACACAATTAAATGGCTTCAAGCATTATAAACAAAAATGATTATAAATGGTTTCAATTATTGCTTTCAAATACTAATAATTCTATTTAATATTAATCATTTCTTTTTCCACAGATGGTTTCAAGTATTGCTATCTATTGTTTGCATACAGTTAAATAGTTTTAAGTATTGCAATTTAACAATGATTCTATTTACTATTGATAATAATCCCTTGTAAAATTGTGAACAGTTCTATGGGACCCAAACAAGTACTAACACTGTGATATTTGTCGCTGCCAGACAGGACTTGACACAAAGTCAAAAGCCCGATGGCCGATTAAAGTGGGGATAAGTACTAACGCTATGGGTCAGAGTAGATTTGAGAGCAATGGTAATGAAGGGGTACTCCATATTCCTGGTGCAGGAAGATGGTTGCCAGTGCAGGACTGATAGCTGCTTCTGCAGGGAAGTGGCCGCCGGTGCAGGAGTGGTAGTTGCTGCTGCAGTGAAGTGGTCGCTGGTGCAAGATAGTAGCTGCTGGTGCCATCTCAAAGAGTATTATACTTTCTGAATTAGGCCTTAAAAGGGCTGTTAGAGTGAGAGGCTGGTAGTAGTGTCTGTTGCATTGTGCCGTCTCAGGAGGTGTTTGAATAGACTTTCTGAGTAGCCCTGAAAAGGGCTTTTAAGCTGAGAGGCTGGCCATGTTCCTGCATCGTCTGCTGCTGGAATCAGGATGTCTGCTTTAAGGGAAGCCTTGAGCAGTCCTCAGGGGCAGCTGCTGCTGATTAGGCTTCAGTCGTAGAACGACCAGGGGAGAATCTGCTTTCTCCCAAACCCTAGGCTGGCGTCCAACCCAACTGATTTGACCTGGTTTGATACCACTGCTTTTATAGCTACTGTGTGCGACTATGCTATGTGGTCTATGTTGGATGACCTTACTTATTATTACTATATTATAGTGAGAAACTTCATTCTAATTCGACCATGTGTTTTTAAATACAACCTATTTTGTCCATTAGTTGAGGACTGTCCTTAGAAAGACAGGCTGAATTTAATATTTTAAAAAAATGTTCTATGCGGAGCAATTTAGTCCCTTAACAAATTGCTCCTAAATAGTATTGGCTGACGACATCAGTGACTCATCATTTTTAGGAATGGGGTTTGTTTGTTTTGTTTTTGTTTGGGTTATGAGTAGTTGGTCGACTACGACAGATCTAATGAAAGAAAATGGCTTCACACTAAAAAAAGCAAGAAGCAGACAATGTATTGTAGAAACTATAACAGATGCAGGCTATGCAGATGATCTTGTGCTTCTCACAAATACACCTGCCTAAGCCAAATCCATGCTGCATAGGATGGAACAAGCAGTAGGAGGCAGTAGCCTCTATGTGACTACAAACAAAACAGAGTACATGTCTATAAAGTAAACAAATTTACTATTGAAACTCTTAAAATCTGGAGAAAAGAATTAATGACTGTATTGCTGACTCAGTAGGATTATTATATATATAATTTTAGATATATGTACAGAATAGAATTATGATATTTGAGAACACGGCTTTAGTAATGATACTTGTATCTTTGAGTTTTTATGTATCTTAAATTATTAAAATAAGATTATATAATACACATACCATAGTAATGGTAAGAACCAGGTAATGCAGATACTAGTAAAACCTAAACAGCCTCTGAAAAATATCTTTGAGGGAAATCAGTATTAGCTTAACAAAATAGGTGTTTATTTTTTTAACACTTTTATGACCATCAAAGCTTTAATAATATCAACCATGCTTTGTTTGTAAACCTGATATTTAATAAAACATTAATTTGATAAAATGTTACAATAATTAAAAATAATTATAATAATTATGCAGTAAAATATTAAGAGACTTCATTGATATTTTACACTCAAAGTAAAATGAAATGAGTTAACACAAAAACCAGATATTGGTCTTTATAATGATAACTTGATTGTTTATGTAATTGTAAAAATAAATTATGAAAGTAACTTGGAAAAATAATGAAAACTTTTGAATATGATTGCTGTTAATTTGCATCTTATTACTTTTTAGGATATTAAAACTTAATTATTTATCCATTTGATGTAAGCAAATATTTTCATCATTTTTTTTTTCTATTCAAAATATAATTTTTTTCTATTCAAGACATTATTTTCTACTGCATATTTAGTCTACAGTTATAAAAAATGAATTTATCATAACTTTTTCACACAATTAATATAAACAAAATTTGGAATTTGAACAAATACAAACTTTTTATTTATGAGTTCAAATTTCAATATTTTTTAATGATTTTTTTGTTTTCCTCTAATAGTTCATAAATACATAAATCAATAAAATTAGCAATGTAAAATAAATAAACTCTTCAAAAATGACCACTGAAGTTCTTTTTTTATTTTGGTTATTGATAAAACAAATCCTGGAGCTTGATTCAAGATAAAATAATACAGCATTCATGATATAAAAAAAGTTTAAATAGTAACTTATTTAAACTTGGATTTAAAATAATAACTGAATATTTAAATGTAATTAACATAGAAAATGAAGATATATAATTTCTTTGGTTATTAATAGTTTTATAAAATTGTATTGTATCAATAATTAGATAATACTTTTTTAATTCAGTCTTACATATAAAAATTGTACAAGTATATAAAAAAGAAATGACAACAATAAAAAGAATCAACAAGGCTTTTATTCAACCAAACTGTACATAGATATTAGAATAAAAATAGAATAAGTTTCATCCTTACTCTAAGATCAGAGAAATTCCCTACTTGCTGAAATAAGAATTTATAAATGTTTTTATTGTATTCCCAATTCCAACTAAGGTAACAAATGACCAGAAATTGAGGTATAATTTTCAACAAAATGTGATCACTGATTTTCATAAGCAAAGTAAGTAAATATTAAAGTGATTAAAAGTAATTTTGCAAATGACTTTTGGTATTTAAAACCTATCTTTTTTTCTTAAAACAAAATAAAACAAAACAAAACAAACATCAAAAATACCTCCCTGGTCTTATCTACAAAGGTATCTGGTAGGTTTTTTGTATAGTGGTTGAAGGATGAATGACAACACTTCTTTATAAAAATATGTCTTTTTATTCTTTTTTAAGGGGTTGAAGCTTATGTGGTATGTAAGAAACAGATGGATGGAGGGAGACAAAGATAAATTGCTCGATTGACCCATAACTTCTTCTCTTGACCATAGCATGTTATGTTATTTTCAAGACCCCACTCAGCACTTCTTCTGCTTCTCGGCCAGGGGTACTCAACCAGTGGCCAATGAGGGCCACAGCCCCCAGTGGATTGCTCTCTGTGACTGCAAGCTGACTCTGACTCTGGCTCTCACAGACTACAACCAACAAGCAGGCATCTGCATAAATTATTCCATAATGCCCACAACTTCTGATAGATCACATGACTGTTTTCGCTTATTTACACAGATGCATCTCTGATTGATGGCTTGATCAAGGGTCAATATGCAACAGGTTGATGTTTACCCAAATGTCATAGAACATCAGTTCTTGTACTTGGTCTAACTATATGGCTTAACATTGTGTTAAGGTATGATATTTTCACTTAAAATGTATGTTCTTCAAGTCAAATTTTCTGATTTACCAATCATTTTTATCTCTACTCTTAGTTTGATTTTTTAAAAATGTTTTCTGTTATAACTAAAATGTTTTTGTTTTCTCTTGTAGATTAATTGTTACATACTCTTCAAGATTATACTCATTTCAGGGTTTACACAATACATTATATTACATTTCTATTTCTATATTGACCATTCATCTGTCAGTATCTATCTTCTCCTTGGCTCTTTTGTCATGTCACTCTGTCTGTGTCTATCTTGTCATCCACTACATTGTCAGTTCTGTGTCTCTGTATCTGTTCGTTGTTGCAACCCTAACTGTTCTTAGTTCTTCAGAACAGGGATAACCAAACAACAATTTTTATGTG
Organism: Sepioteuthis lessoniana; assembly: GCA_963585895.1. Lineage (NCBI taxonomy): Eukaryota > Metazoa > Mollusca > Cephalopoda > Myopsida > Loliginidae > Sepioteuthis > Sepioteuthis lessoniana. The sequence goes on from OY757913.1 coordinate 42,690,586, forward strand.
GACATAATATTTTATTTCTTGCTTCAATGACACTTTTTCATCATTTGTTGGGACCGAAACTGGCTGTTAGTGAGCAGAGCATAGGAGGAACAACTGCCCTTCTTGATGTTTTCTCACGAACAGAAGTTTCTACCAAACTTTTAAACTTTCTAAAAGTCATGTGACTATGTGACTCTCACACATTCAATGTAAGCCAGGTTTTCATTTGATCTCAAGGTCACAACATATCATTCAAATTCAACAGTCTTCTCCATACTGTTTTGAATTAACTACACTTCATGTCAAACAATAGATTACATCAATCTATTATTTAACAAAATTATCATCTATATTACAGAAATCTGGTTGTTGTATATTGTTATAAAACAGCAAAAATGGCTCATCAGAGCAAGATGTTAGCACGATACCATTCAAACATTCTAACTTAGAGAAAAAAGCAATTTTCAGTTCAATATACAACTTAATAGTTCAGGTTATGCATTTGCACTTGTCATATTCAATATAACTCCTCAAGGAAATTAACTATTAAACACTTATTATAGAGAAACACTCCTTATTTATTGATTAGCAATTTTAAAAGAGTTTTCCTGTTGTTTGTGTTGCATGTTTTGCCCAGGGATTTTTTTTTGCAATAGTGTACCTAAATATTTCAATAACATTAAATTTGTATACAAATACAGTAAAAGATTGTTTTTAATATTCTCTACTAAAATAGTGGAGAGCCTATAGTTTTATATACTATCAATTACTATATGTTTTAGATTTGGAATCTTTAGATTCTATTTGATTTCAAGCCCTTGACCATGGCCAGCCTTAGGAGGTGCGGCACCCATTTGGGAACATACATATTGCAATGCAATGCTGTGTGTACTTGACAAGCTGAGAGAAGACTACACTCTAGTGTAATCTACTTAAGCATAGGGCCCAATTGGGAGTAATTGGTTCAATTAGCTTAAGGCTGGCCCTGCCTATGATTATGATCTTTTTTTTTAAATTTCAACCAAAGCAACATTTTTTTTCATTCTTATTCTCTGTAATTTGTTCTTGAATTCATTGAATTAGTCCAAAAGGTCAGAAATCAAAGGTCAAGTGAGATTAAGAATTTGAATTAAAAAAAAAACTAATAACTTGAGAATGCTATTTTAATACAAAAAATCAAGCATGTCAATTTTCTACAAATTGGAATTCATCATTTCTTTTGACAAGAAAATATCATCTGGTTCAGAATTAATTTAAAATTCTCACCATGAATTCTTTGAACAATTGGCTATCATCTTGTCACTGGTTTTGAAATGTTATCCTGGTCACCAGTTGTTAAATTCTCACTCTGCTATGCTATCCCTATGGAACATTTTTATTGTTAGTAATGGCAAAATTATAGAAATACCATATTGCTAAAACAAACAAAAACAAAAGCTCCAAGAAAATATAGAATAAAAAATCTGTGGTAAAATAGCAAGAAAACTTGCTATATCAAATCAGATATAGATTGCACTCATCCACAAAACCATAGATTCAAGACTACCTGATGTTTTACCCTGAATAAAACACAGAAAAATAAATTTTTGCCTTCAAAACAAGTACTATAAAGGGACTGTTGTGTCTGGTATTCATGTTCCAGTGTTGTAACAATATGTTTGAAGACTTAAAAATCAAGAACAGATAGGTGAACTGGAGATTCTTAAAATTTTATTTGTAAAACCAGAGTAAACAAAACAGAAAAAAAACATTTTTATTCTCATGAAGTGAGGTTTGATTTTTTCAATATTCTTATAAGATCAATAAAATAAAAGTAATTTGTATACTATGTCAGTTTTGAAAAATGAGTTTTTATGCATGTAAAAAATCTTACTTGTCCTCACTATTGTGAAAAAGGAACAGGAAATAATGGGAAACATTAAGTCATCATTCATTGATGAATTCAAGTTATGTGGACACTGATAATTTATCCCAAATGAGCCAAATGTAATGATATTTTCAAATTAATTTGAAAGAGGCTGTACTACAGATATGGCAATCTTTCACTATTTTTATAGTTTTAGTTTTGTTCTAATTTCTTTTTCTTTTAATGGTATTATTTCATCATTTACTGCTTTATATCAGTTTCATTTTAATAAGAAACCTTTAAAAAGAAAAGAACAAGAGACATTTTATATATATTTCAAATTACATTTCTCAAATGAAGAAAAAGACAAAGCTGATGAATAGTTTTCAAAGAGCAAACTGAAAAGAAAAGTTTTGTTTCATGTTTTAAGACAACACTTAATAGCCTGAGTTTATCTTCTTTATTCCTTAATAAATCTAAGTTGTGTTATTTTTGTCAGTCTCTGTTGATATGAAGAAAATAATACTTAATCCAAAAATAAAAAGAAAGATATCATTTTAATTTTGGTTGGATGTTATTTGAAGAATCAGTTACATCTTTGTATTTGAGCTGCTCACCTTTGCCTTTATGGCCACACTTTTCAGTTTGAGCCACACATTAAAAAAGCTCTGTATAGAAGGTCAAAACACTTGAATTTACACATATACAATTACAGAATCATTCATAAATAAGTATATCCCAACCAATTTTTATAAAACATTCACTTTCTTCTAAACCAAAGATATGAGGTGTTTATTATTTCTAATGGAACATTTTATAGTCAAAATGGATAGTATCAAGTTTTTTTCTTGAACCAAATGCTGTAGCATTGCAATACTTCTGTAACTAAAAAGAAAATTATATAAATATATATAAGAGGTATACTTATTTTTTAAATACTTCCCAGGTGGGCAAAAAAATGAGCCTTGTCATATTTATAGTTTTATTGAAGAAGAGTTAACATAAGTTGGAAAACTATAAAATAAGATATTTAATATGCAGACATATTAAGTCCTTTTAATATACAGTAGCTTTATCATGAGATTTTAGAACAAACCAATTCTTTTAGACATGTTGTCTGTCAGTTTCTTGCATTGTTCAAAAGAAAGGTTTCCACACTTATTTTTAATTGTTTCCCACAGCATATTTTCATTAGAAAATGTCTCACCTGAAAGTTTACATTTCTATTATACTCCAATTATTTCAACTGAATCTGGGTCTAGACCAGAACATCACTTGTAATAAGTTTTGTCAACTTAGCAGAATGAGAATGAGCATTATCCTGTTAAAAAGTGATATCTGCTTGATTTACCAAAGAGAACGCCAAATCAATAGTTGTATTAGTCAAGAATATTAATGTATTTTTTAGTATTAATAAACTTTCCATATTAGATTAGTTCACCGACTCCAGAAGACAAGAGAGCTCCCCACACCATTATCCCACCATTTTTATGTTTAACAATTATTTTCAAACATTCTAGCAATAATTTTTCAACCGATCTTCGAAGACAATATTTCAGAGCATCACTATAAAGGAAAAATCTTGACACATCTGACTATATTATGCGCTCAAACCACTTTGTATCAAAATTACAATATTCTGCCGTGAAATGCAATCTATTCCTGTCATTCTTTTTTTATAACAAAGGCTTCTTAGCATTTATTTTTTGACATAATTCTATTTTCTTTAAGCCTTCTTGTGATAGTTCTTTGAAATTATCTTCCTATCACTAATACTGAACTCTTTAACCAACTTTGAGTTGTCTTTCTATCTCTAAGAGCAAATTTTACTTGTGAGTCATCTCTTTTCATGGTAGTCTTTTGGACAACCAGAACCCATTTCTCTTGTGGTAGAACCAGTTTTTATGAAAATTGGTGAATTTTCTTGACTTTGGACAAGGATGTCTGTATGTTTCTACTATTTAAGATATCAAAAATCTGTTTATATTGTATCCCATTTTGTCTCATTCCAATAATTCCATCTTTTATTTTTTCATTAAGTTGAAGACATTTCTTCTTTGGTGGTATTTTAATTTTAAATCACTTTATTACTATTATGTTTTGAAAATAGAAAAAATTCCATTAAAAACCTCAAAATTTACTTATTAAAGTGACTTTTAAAAAAGTAGCAAAAAAACAACCCATGCTCATTTTTTCCCATTAGTATACGTATTCGTATTTTTAGTAATAGACTTTCTATGCAGCAGAGTTTCATAAAATGGAATAGTGCCCTCCACTACACCTCGCTGTAGTAGCTATTAAAAAGGAAGCCTTCAGGTCACCCTCGATTATGATTGCCAACTTTATTTACTTACTAGAAATAACAAAATCCTGATATTTTTGGTTTTAAGGAAAATTAAGTTTTTATCTTAAAAACTATTAGGTTTGTACCTATCTGTAGATGGTAAACTGTATGTGCATGCATATATATATATATATATATATATATATATATATATATACTCAAATAATACAACTCTATCAGCATACTTTTGGAAACTAAAAGACTGAAACATCACACTAAGCATCACTTAAGAAGTTATAAAATCAGCTCCTGCCAACAATAAAATATCACAAAGATGCCTACATTGCCCCCAAGAAAAAGTTTCAATAATCACCTGCCCATCATAAAATACACTATTAAACCACAAATCTAAGATAATGTCAAAATGTTGGCATGAAAACAAACATCTTCAATCCCAATTCAACTCAAACACATAACCAAACCATAAACTAAATTCCATTCTTCTTTTTCCCTTTTTTCTTTTCTCTTTCTCTTTTTCCCATTTTTTCATTCCTTATCACCACCACAATTATCATTTTCTCAATACATAAGCACCATATTTCATATTTACATATTTCTGCCCTTTATGTGCACATCACTTTCTAAAAATTCCTCTCTTGCCCTTTCACCATACCCCACCAATTTCACAAACACCTTTCTTATTGCCACATCATTCATCATCCATTACTGACACCATATTAATTCTCCTACAGAACCATTGACCATAAGTACTATTTTTCCCACATTAGCACATTATGACCACCCACAAGTATTGCCAGTAAGTGTAAGTAATATTTCTTAGGATTGGCAAAAACTCTAAGTGCTATTTTTTCCACATTATTACATTATGAATACCCACTAATATGGTCAGAGACCATAATGATATAATTGTTACAATTATTATAATAATTGCAAAATGGTACCCAAAACTTAACACCATTTTTATTACCATTGATAACACAATCATTATCATTACAAAAATAAATGATTAATAAATAAATCAATAAAATGATTAAAAAATACTTCTTAAAAAGTCATGTGATGATGATTTTAATTTTAATCATCATCATCACTCAAAAAATTCACCATGAAACAGACATTTCATATATTCATATCTAATAAACCTTTAGTTATCAAGGAAGGAGGATGAAGGAAGGAGTAGGATCAAAAGAAAAAAATCTTTCTGATTGAAACAATTCTTTTTACCACTCTCCCTCACCCATTCTCCCCTTCTTACCCTCTCTTCCTTTGCCCCTTTCTTTTCCACCAGTTGACAGAGGAAATATGTACATATATGTAAAGATACATGCAATTATATATATATATATATATATATATATATATATATATGCAAGCAACAGCAAATATACAAACATACTAACATTCAAATGTACACAAGCTTAGGCACACATACACACAAACAAAACCCTCTCTTCCAACACCAACACAAAAAATCAACCCTATTAATCATTTTTTTGAAAACCTTTCACTCTATCTGATGAATACATAAAGCATGAAACCTGGAATCACAGATATTACCAAGTAGTATATATATATATATATATATGGTTTGTGAGAAAACGCAAGACAAGAATTCCACAAGAATGCTACAAGCTATATTGAATAAATCTTGGAAGCAACATCCCACAAAACAGCAGCTTGTACAGCTACCTACCTCCCATCTCTAAAACTATCCAAATAAGATGAACAAGACATGCAGGACACTGCCAGAGAAGTATGGACAAACTCATGAGTGATATTCTCCAATGGACCCTATCACATGGACATGTAAGTGTTGGATGACCAACAAGGACTTATCTACAACAGCTCTGTATAGACACAGGATGTAAGCTAGAAGACCTGCCAGAAGAGATAGATGATAGAGACAAATAGCAAGAGAGAGTCAAGGAAATCCGTGCTCACACCACAACATGATAATGATATATAAATATATATCGGAGCGAATTCAAAAGGTATTGAAACTAACTCTGTATTTACCAGGACAAAAAAGAACATTGAGTGAAACATTAATTTTCTTTAAAATAATCTCTTTAGCTTTCAACACACTTATTCCAGTAAGTTTTCCATTGATCAAAAAAACTTTGAATCTTTTCTTTTGATATGGTTTGAAGTTGCACACTCATATTACTTTCAATATTCTCCAGCTCCACAATTCTAACAGTTAAAGAGAATTTTTAGTTAAGGAAATAAGAAAAAGCCACAAGTACAAGGTCTGATGAGTATAGAGGATTTTGCACTCATCAAAAACTGCTGATCAAAATGTATAAAAACATTCAAAGATTCAGTCTTGATACTTTTTGATCACATCTCATACAGATGGGCTTTCAATAATTATGACTATACAGAATAAATTTGAAGTCTATAATAATGACTTTATTTGATTTATCTAAATTTCTCTCTATATATAAAAATATAATGATTGCTTGGTTTCCAAAGAAACACTAATAGCTGAATTACTTCAAAGAAGATGATATCCAAATGAGTACATCATGTGATAATCTTAATTGAAGAAGGAGAATATTTATATATAAAATGCAGTTACTAAAATAAATCTAGACCCATTTTTTTAATATTCAACACTAAACAAATACCAGCTGTTGATATCTTAAGAAGAGGGAACATTTGTCATGTATAACGTATATTGTACAATTAATGCAGCCAAGTAATGATTTTTAAAATAAGTAAGATAAACACACATAAATTATATGATCAGAATTATGATATATAATCTTTCTGTATGAAACTGGGAACCATTTTTACAACTAGAACCTCCTCATTATCATCATCATCATAACAACAACAACAACTGGAAATTAGAAGAATAATTGAAACAATCCAGACAAAAGTACAGTTAAGATCAGTTGGAATATTGAGAAGAGTTCTAGAGACCTGAGAAGACTCACTATCACTCACATAACACTAATACCCATAGGAAAGGTATGAATCCAAATATTCTCCCTCCAGCTATGGGTAAATAGTAGGACAGACTAGGTTCTACAGCCTTGGTGAGGCGACTAGTCTAGGAGAAGGAAAACTCTGAATTGAAACCTGTTAAACTCCGCTTAAAAATTGACCTTGTGTCATATCCTGCCTGAGCAGAGGGGTTGGTAAATAGGACTATCACTCAGACTTCAATGAAAAATCACCAATCAAAACTTGTAAAAAGCTCACACTAGGTAATAATAATAATAATAATAATAATAATAATAATAATAATGTGGTGATAGAGACAAAATGATCAATCACATAATAAGCGAATTCAGCAAACTAGCACAGAAAGAGTATAAGATTAGACACGACTGGGTAGGCAAGGTGATCCACTGGGAACTGTGCAAGAAGTTCAAGTTTGTTCATACGGACATATGGTATATGCACAACCCAGAATCTGTCCCGGAGAATGAGATGCACAATGTCCTCAGGGATTTTGACATACAAACAGATTACCTAATCTCAGCCAGATGACCAGGCCTAGTAATAAATAACAAAAAAAGAGATAATTGTTGACTTGTGGACTTTGCTGTCCTGGCTGACCACAGAGTAAAATTAAAAGAAAGTGAAAAGAAAGATAAGTACCTGGACCTTGCTAGGGAATTGAAAAAACTGTTGAACATGAAAGTCAGTGATACCAATTGTAATTGGTGCTCTTGGTACAGTCACCAAAGGATTGGTACAAGGACTGGAGGACTTGGAAATAAGGGGATGAGTGGAGACTATCCAAACTACAGCATTATTGAGATCAGCCAGAATACTAAGATTAGTCCTGGAGATTTGAGGAGACTTGCTTTCACTCAAATCTCCAGTAAGAAAGCATTGGCTAATACTGGTGTGAAAAACTCGAAAAAGAGGAAATATGCACAACCCAGCACTTGTCCTAGAAAATGACATGCATAAACTCCTATGGGACTTTGACATACACATGGATCACCTAATCTCAGCCAGAAAACCAGACTTAATAATAATCAACAACAAAAAAGAGAACTTGAAAAATTGTTGACTTTGCTGTCCCGGCTGACTACAGAATAAAACTGAAAGAATGTGAAAAGAAGGATAAGTACCTCAATCTTGCTAGGGAATTGAATAAATTATGGAACATGCAGGTGACAATTATACCAATTGTAATTGGTGCATTTGGAACAGTAACTAAAGGATTACTAAAGGGACTGGAGGACTTGGAAGTTGGCGGACGGGTGGAGACCATCCAAACAAGAGCATTATTGAGAACAGCCAGAATACTGAGAAGAGTCCTGGAGACTTGAGGAGACTTGCTGTCACTCAGACTCCAGTAAAAAACCATCGGCTAACGCTGATGTGAAAAGCTCTAATGAGTGAATAATAATAATAACAATAATAATAATGATGATGATAATAATAATAATAATAATGCTTTTGTCCACATTAATTAAATATTTTGAATTATCCACAGGAAGTGCCTCTTATTTGATATACCCAAACCCTAAAATTAAAAAAAAACAAACTTTGTTACTACTAAAACTTTCGTAAAACAGTTGTTTTTAGAATAAAAATGAATTAAAAAAATTCTCTTATATACACACTTGTGCAATGTAAACCTCCAAAGCAATAGAATTGTAAATGTGAAACTGGAATGATTTTTTTATTTTTTGGTTAAAAGTGCATTCCAGCCATTCAATTGGAGGCCAAATGTGCTGCACCAAAAAGGTTAATGTATATTCAGAAAAATGTAAAAAAATATACACTTATGGAGAAAAAAAGAACAAATCTGTCTACTGTAATAAGAGAATCATACAAATCATAATCCGTTGTCATTGGAGAATAAAATTACTGATGATAAACTTTTTGGTGACACACTATCAATGATAGCATCATGGTCTTTATTAGGTAGAATGTCTTTTTTCCTCTGACATCAGTATTGATGCATTCAAATGATCAGAATTCAATGTACTTCATTATTTATTCTTGATAAATTTAAAGTTTGAAAATATTTCATATGCAACCAAAGTGCTAGAGTGTGTTAATAAGTATTAATAATGTTTATTTTTTTTAAATTAATAAAAGTGTTGATTAATATTCCTAAGTTTGATGTTTTTGTATAACTGAGTAGGTTGGTTTGTTGTATTAGAATTCTTGGTGTTAGGAAGGTATCTTAGTTAAGTCCTCACTCTTCAAGGACCAATATTAGCATTAGTATATCCATGATATACAAATATTGAATACTACTGAAGGAAAAAAGATAAATCCATTTATACATACCAGAACATTTAAAATTTAATGCATCCCAGTGGCATTAAAAGAAAATACACAGATATGTCCCAATAGCTAGAATTATACACATATAGTTCCATGAAAAAGCAATAAGTAGAAAGGGCACAAAAGAGCAAATGGTTTACTTGTTGAGAATAGATAAGATAGCTACATGGCTTTACCATTCCTTGGTAGGGGTCAGAGACAATATTTCTACCGGTCAAAGACTAGAGTTGAAAAGAAGTCAAGAAGGGATTTTCTGGGACTCTCATGTGACAACCTTCCGAGCCCTATTTGACATGGAAATTATCTAAGGGAGATAATTATTCATTGTATCTATTCAGTTGCTTGGTTAGTTAGTTTTATGGCATGGCAACCCTTGTTGGGTTATTCAATACTAGTCTTTGTGCAAGCAATTATATAGTTTTAGGTAACTAATGATAATAATCATTAGTAAATAATGATATCTTCAAGTTACTATTCTTAATGCTAATAATTTATACACAATTATATGATTTTAAGTAAGCAATAATAATCAAGTATTTTCACACAATTATTTTATATCAACTATTCCTATTTAATACTGATAATTTTCAAACATATGAGGATCATTAAATAAGTTTCTGGATTATATATATATATATATATATATATATATATACGAGGTGCATACGATAAGTTTCCAGGCTTTTTTCATATGGGCACTTTCATTTACAGTACACACATGAAACTCTAGTCCCCTTTGAAGTAATCTCCTCTGGCTGCAATGCACTTGTTGTACCATTCCAACAACTTCTAGAAGGCCTCATGGAAGTCCTATTGTGTGAGCGTGTCAATGACCTTTGTCACAGCCTCTTTCATCTCCTCAATTGTCTCATAATGACAGCCTCTGAGTTTAAGGAATAACCAAAAGTCACAAAGAGCAAGGTCTGGACAATAGGGAGGGTGAGGAGCTGTCATGATGCCCATCTTGGTTAAATAGTCTGTGACAAGGATGAAGTTGTGGACTGGTGCATTGTCCTGATGGAAATGCCACAGACCCAATTTGAAGAGTGCTGGCCTCTTCTGGCAGAATCTCTTCCTGAATTCCCTTAAAACCTCAACATAGTAACCCTAACCCTAAGCCTTTGGCCAATCAACTCTGGTGTATTGACTTCCTTACTACTCCCACACCTCTCATCATCCCTCACAGACTCCGTGCTTTTCTTGAATCTCTTATGCAACTCAAAAACTGATGCTTGATTCATGCAAGAGGCTCCAAAAGCAGTCTGAAGCATTCCATACGTTTCTGTGGCATTTTTTCCAAGTTTAGAATAGAATTTTATTGCATATCATTCTTTTAAAGTGTCCTCACGTCCAGATTGTATTTTTGAAATTCACCAGCTGTGACAATCAGGCTTTAGTATGGTGTATTCCAATTGCTGCTGTAGCTGTTCCTTTGAAGCTGAAATCATAAAAATTGGTCAGTCATCTCATAAGATGTATAGCAATAAGATACTGAATTTTCAAGAGTCTACAACAATTTTAAATGCCCATATGAAAAAGTCTGGAAACTTATCGTATGCACCTTAAACAGTATTTAAGAATATAAAAATATTTTTAAAAAGTAGTTGTTTGTCATAACTGTTTTCTGATATGTTAATTCTTGAGCAGTATGGATCAAAGCAATTAATTAGAGGACAATATTTCTGCCAAGAGAAGCTATTCTTTTATGGCCAAAGCTAAAATATTTCAGTAGGACAAATATCTCATTAGCTTTATAATCTTATAGAAATCTTTGACATTAAAATTATGAAAAAATATTTGGACAATAAGAATTACTAGCCTGGTCCATGAAAATTATAAGCTATACTTTCCAAACATGTATTTCAAAATAATTTATATATATATATATATGCACTCAAGAGTGGGTAGAAAAGTTCATCTGATGACATCATATCTGCTGTTGATGCACAGCAAGATAATATGTGTGGACAGCTAGGTGGCAAGGGTGGGGTTATGCTAAAAAATAAACCTCATTTAGTCATATTCTATGATAGTATCTTTGTCAGCCTATAAACCTTTTGACAAACCTTTACATACATATATATATATATGTATATGTATACTAGGGTCATCAAATAAGTTTCCAGACTTTTTTGTATGGACACTTTTATTGATAGTACACACATGAAACTCTAGTCCCCTTCAAAGTAATCTCCTCCAGCTGCAATGCACTTGTTGTACCATTCCAACAACTTCTGGAAGGCCCCATGGAAGTCCTCTTGTGTCAGCGTGTCAATGACCATCACAGCCTCTTTCATCTCCTCAATTAATGTCTTATAATGACAGCCTCTGAGCTTAGGGAATAACCAAAAGTCACAGGGAGCAAGGTCTGGACTATAAGGAGGCTGAGGAACTATGTTGATGCCCATCTTGGTCAAATAGTCTGTGACATGGATGGAGCTGTGGACTGGTGCATTATCCTGGAGAAAATGTCACTGACCTGATTGGAAGAGTGCTGGCCTCTTCCGATGGAATCTCTTTCTGAACTCCCTTAAAACCTTAACATAGTAACCCTAACCCTAAGCCTTTGGCCAATCAACTCTGGTGTATTGACTTCCTTACTCCTCCAACACCTCTCATCCTCCCTCACAGACTCCTTGCCTTCCTTGAATCTCTTATGCCACTCAAAAACTGATGCTTGATTCATGAAAGATGCTCCAAAAGCAGTCTGAAGCATTCCATATGTTTCTATGGCATTTTTTCCAAGTTTAAAACAGAATTTTATTGCATATCGTTCTTCTAAAGTGTCCTCACGTCCAGATTGTATTTTTGAAATTCACCAGCTGTGACAATCAAGCTTTAGTAGCTTTTCCAATTCCTGCTGTAGCTGTTCATAAAAATTGGTCAGTCATGTCAAAGATGTACAGCAATAACATATTGAATTTTCAAGTGTCTAGGACAATTTTAAATGCCCATATGAAAAAAGTCTGGAAACTTATTGAATGCACCACGTATCTATTTGACCCTCAATGAGACACTAACAAAGTGGACCTAAGAGTAATGACACGACACTCATCCCCAGAGCTCCAGATGCATTTTAGAGTCATATTCAAGACACCAGTTTTTTGTTGGGGTCTTATCCCTCTGCAGGGGAAGCAATTGGTATATTCTAGGTCCCATTGACAGCACTTAGTTAAATTAGTATATTCTTGGCTCCACTGATCGCACTTAGCTGAATTCGTATATTCTTGGCTTTTCTGACTGCATTCAGCTAAATTAGTATATTCTAGGCTCCACTGACTGTGCTCAGCTCAATTAGTGTATTTTAGGCTCTACTGACTGCACTTAGCTGAATTAGTATATTCTAGGTCTCACTGGTGATGCTTACAGAATTAGTGTATTCTAGGCTCTACTGTTTGCACTTAGCTGAGTTAATGTATTCTAGGCTTTAATAACTGTACTCAGCTGAATTAGTGTATTCTAAGCTCTACTGATTAACACTTAGCTTAATTAGTGCATTCTAGGCTCTACTGATGGTGCTCAGCTGAATTAGCATATTCTAGGCTCTACTGATCGCACTTTGCTGAATTAGTGTAGTCTAGGCTCTACTGAGTGTGCTCAGCTGAATTAGTGTATTTTAGACTCTACTGACAAATATATATATATATATACATATATATATATATATATATATATATATATATATATATATATATAAACTGCACATTTGCAACATTGTTTACATATAAAAATCTGTTCATCATATAATTTCTTGTCTTTTTTCTCACTAAGGTCTATTTTCCCCATAGTTTTTTGATAATGCATCTCCTCATGTTTTATATATTTCAAACTATTCTAATTGTTTGCCAAACTGACAAATTCAATTTGCAATTGTTCACAATTTATTCTGCAGCAATTTTTATAAATACTTCATTTATCTTTCCAAGTGTAACTTGAAGCAAGAATAACTTTATTTTCTCCAAATTGTGCAAGCGACAAACAAGCCAGGTTCCAATATAAATTCCTATTCATCTCAAATCAAGGCTTTAAGCTTTCAATAGAACTGTCTAATATGCACATATATTCAAAATTTTTTAAAACAACAAATGTTGTTTATTCATTTGTGCTTTCTCCAGGTAACTTGCTTTTCTTCTCTTGTTTTTTTTTTATGAAAAGACAAAAACAAAACCACTTTTGAATAAAAAAATACTATTTAGTAATCTTATTTTTTCAAGTTTATTTCTCACACAGTCAATAAAATCATCCAGACTATTTTTTTTACTATTTCACAGTCCCAGTTTATTTTCACCAACTGAACTGAAATATTCATTGCCAAGTGATGTACATTAGATAAATTTATCCCAACAGTCTGAGAGAACTTGGATAAAGAAGTTGTGAGATTAAAAATTTAAAGACATATAAAAGCTGTCATTATTGTTAACTTCTTTCTGATCTATCTATCTATCAATATCTATATGTATCTATCTATCTATCTATCTATCTATATATATATATATATATATATATATAATTAATATCAAATATTAAAAAAAACTTAATTTCAATTGCATATTGCTCTAACTAAAGAGTATTCAGTACTTTTTAGTTTTTACTGAAGTGGTTTAACCATGTAATTTTATTTTTTATAACATATATATATTTTGTTTTTTTTCTGGCATTTACCCACCACTGTCTCTCTATCTATCTATCTATTTATCTATCTATCAATCTATCAATCTATATTAAGATAAAGTTAAAGTTGGCGACCTTAGTCGAGGATGACCTGAAGGCTCCCTTTTCAATAGCTACTACACCAAGGTGTAGAGGAGTGCACTACTCCTTTCCCTGGATTGCTCCACTTTACCCTTGATCCTTACCTTATAATGCTGAGTGTTGAGCAAGGTAGCATCGAGTACCATTTTTTGAGTCTTTGGTATAACTCAACCTGGGATTAAACCCTGGTCTCCCAGATTTTAAAAAAATTTATTTATTTTGTTCTTACATTCGTGTTATATATGTGTATGTTTCCAGAACATATATGGCACAAGGCCTTGTTCATGAGGAACTCAATGAGACATGAACTCACTCTTGTTTGCAGTTTAACAAGGCCTTGTGCCATATATGTTCACTGACAAAAGCAACAAGCTGGAAACATACACATATATAACATGTACGTAAGAACAAAATAAATAAATTTAAAAAAATACAAATCTCTTCGTGGACCTACCTATTTTTAAAAATATATTTTTATTCTTTCTTTGGACCACAACAAGCCTCTTATATATATATATATCTATATATATATATATATATATATATATATATATATATATATATTAGCAATAAAAACACCATATTCCTTGGTCTGGATGAAAATTAAAACATGATGAAAAAACAGGCTTGCTAACAAGTTTCAAACCTCACTCTTTAGACCTATAACTGAGGTAATTATACAATTAAAAAAGGAAACTATATGTAGGGAGTGAAGAACAATAATAGAGAAGGGGTGGGAAGAAAAAAAAAGGGGAAATCATGTTAAGTTTAAGCAAGCATTTGCTTTATTTGCAGACAGATTTATAGACAGTTTCTAAAATTTTTAAATGAAATAGAGAGAGTGTCTTGCTTAGAATGGAAAACAAGATGACACTATATATATATATATATATATATATATATATATATATATATATACAATTAATAAAGGTTATTTTTTTATATATATGTGTGAAAATTTTTCCACTAAGCCATTTTTGCCATCCTGATGATGATAGTTGAGTTATAACTATATGAAACTTTTAAATAACAGCATTTGATTGTATTAGCAAACTTTCTAACTCACCATTTTGGGTTTTTATGTCAGTGTTTTTACTTTGGAAGCAATGAGTGCTTTTTGTTACTGATAAATTATTGATTTTATGAAACAAATTCTTATTAATTGAGAAGATACTTAGGAAGAACCAAAATTGCATTCGGAGAAATTGATCCACGACATCACAAATTTTGACTCTATGTTGAATTCTAGAAGGTGTACATGTAAAAAACTTTGATGCGACAATATTATTTGTTGACTGCTCCAAGGCCTTTGACTCCATACATAGAGGGAAGATGGAGCCAATACTATTCACTTACGGACTACCCAAGGAAACCTTCACAGCCATAATGCTATATAAAAACATAAAAGTAAAAGTCCACTCTCTATATGGAGACACAGATTACTTCAACATTATAGCAGGTGTGCTGCAAGGAGACACATTAGCCCTTCACCTGTTTATCATCTGCCTAGACTATGTGCTTAGAACGTCTATTGATATAATGAAAGATGACAGTTTCAAGCTGGCAAACGAAAGCAGAAGATACCTCGCACAAACAATTATGGACGTGGACTACGCCGATGACAATGCACTTCTGGCAAATACACCCGGCCAAGCCAAAACCCTGCTACATAGTCTGGAATGAGCAGCTGCTGGTATAGGCCTCCATGTCAACACAGACAAAACAGAATACATGTGCTTTAATCAAAGAGGCAACATATCCATATTAAATGGTAGTTCTCAGAAACTAGTTCACCTACCTAGGTAGCCGTGTCTCATCAACCAAGAAAGACATCAACAATCAACATGTGACTAGCTAAGGCATGAACAGCTATCAATAGGCTATCGATCATATGGAAATCAGACCTGACCAATAAAATAAAACACAGTTTCTTCCTAGCAGCAGTCATATTGATACTGCTATATGGATACACTATATGTATGCTAACTAAACGTATGGAGAAAAAGCTTGATGGCAATTACACAAGATTGCTGCAAGCAATATTGAACAAGTCCTGGAGGCAACACCCTACAAAACAGCTGCTATACAATCACCGACCTCTTATCACGAAAACTATTCAAGTTAGACGAACCAGATATGTGGAATACTTCTTGAGAAGTAAGGACGAGCTTATAAGCAACATACTCCTGGGACTCCTTCATATGGATGAGCAAAAGCAAGACGACTTGTTAGAACCTATATACAAGAGCTCCAATACAAGATGTAGCCTGGAAGACCTTCCAGGAGCGATGGACAATAGAGATTGGTGGTGAGAGAGGATCAGGGAGATCCATGCTGGCAGTGTGATATGATGATATATATATATACATATACATATATGTATATATATGAGGTGCATACGATAAGTTTCCAGACTTTTTCATATGGGCATTTAAAATTGTTGTAGACTCTTGAAAATTCAGTATCTTATTGCTATACATCTTATGAGATGACTGACCAATTTTTATGATTTCAGCTTCAAAGGAACAGCTACAGCAGCAATTGGAATACACCCTACTAAAGCCTGATTGTCACAGCTGGTTAATTTCAATAATGCAATCTGACATTTTAGAAGAACGATATGCAATAAAATTCTGTTTTAAACTTGGAAAAAAGTCCACAGAAATGTATGGAATGCTTCAGACTGCTTTTCGACTGTCTTGCATGAATTGAGCATCAGTTTTTGAGTGGCATAAGAGATTCAAAGAAGGCACGGAGTCTGTGAGGGATGATGAGAGGTGTGGGAGGAATAAGGAAGTCAATACACCAGAGCTGATTGACCAAAGGTTTAGGGTTAGGGTTACTATGTTAAGGTTTTAAAGGAGTTCAGGAAGAGATTCCAAATGGGTCAGTGGCATTTCCATCAGGACAATGCACCAGTCCACAACTCTATCCTTGTCACAGACTATTTGAGCAAGATGGGCATCATGACAGTTCCTCACCCTCCTTATAATCCAGACCTTGCTCTTTGTGACTTTTGGTTATTCCCTAAGCTCAGAGGCTGTCATTATGAGACAGTTGAATAGATGAAAGAGGCTGTGACAAAGGTCATTGACATGCACACACAATAGGACTTCCATGGGGCTTTCTAGAACTTGTTGGAACGGTACAACAATTGCATTGCAGCCGGAGGAGATTACTTCAAAGGGGACTAGAGTTTCATGTGTGTACTGTAAATGAAAGTGCCCATATGAAAAAAGCCTGGAAACTTATTGTATGCACCTCATATATATATATATATATATATAGAGAGAGAGAGAGAGAGAGAGAGATTGTTGATGTAGAGTACAGTAGATTGTTCAGTCACATTTGATAGTATTGAAAGTTGGGAAGCCAAACAGTCTCAGTGCCAGATGATATTGGCTCACAGACTTAATAGTGCTCTGAGATTTTACCCAATGTCTGTTTATCCAAACCACCTTTGTACCTAACAATATCAGAAAATTCCTGTTCTGATGAAGTCTTAATCCTTTAATACATGGGTCCAAATCTCATTAGTAGCTATATTTTAAATTTCCCATCTCTACTTACCTGCCGCAGATAGTTATCTCTGACCAGGAATAATTATCTGGCTCAGCTTCAAGAATTCCTCATCCCAAGCAACACCTTCTTTGTGGCAATAAAAAAAACAGAGTCAGGTCAATTCCTGTTGCCTGAAGTGTCTCTAAGGAACAATGCTGACAAAGGTAAGCTATTTTTGGCCGCATTCACTCCACAGGTGCTACAGTAAATTTGGCCTCATGTCATACACTACTCTGGCAGGTGGAGCTAGTAATATATATATATATATTTCCCATGTAGGCTGCTGACTTAATAGCATGAGAATGTAGAATAACTTAAACATTCCAATGAAAAGCACCAAATTAATTGGAAAAAAAAACTTCAAATTAATAATGATGGCATTTTATCTAAGAAATTCAGAAAATTTAAATTATTTAAATTTGATAAAACAGAAAAGAAAATTTCTTTTAGATTATGTCCAAAAGGAAATTTTGGGCTCATTTCATGCCACCTTTGTGCTAAAATGATCAACTAAATATTCAGATCATTTTATATTTAATGATAATGTTCATTAGCATATATTTACATTGTGGCAATAGTTGATTAATTTTGATTGTTGATTAATAGTTGATTACTTTTCCTATTGTTTTTACTCTTACTGATAATATTCTTTTCCTTGCTTTTTTGATGCTTTTTCTAACCAGTCTGCCCATGACATTCCCAGTTTGATGGATCTTGTCTTGATGTACCATGCAATTTAGTAATTTGTTCCAAATTATATGTTTTTAAAGAAAAGATATAAAAGAAAAAGGAGGAATATCAAAATCATAGATTCTTGACTTGGTAATGACAAAAAATGATTCCTTATAAATTAATTTTTTTTCTTTATTTGCAACAAGATTGTAACACATAAGTTTGATGTGAGTTTTTAAATCTGCCCAGAGTATCAAATTTCTCTGAATTTATTGCTTTACTAAGTCAGTTTTAAATGAAATATTTAAAAATATATACTTTTTATCAATAACATATTTTAGAAAGTGATTTGATAAATACCAATGTTGGGTTAAATCTAAAATGTTTATTTATTAAAACCTTTTTGCATAATATAGGAAATTCTCAATTTGTTGCCAATTGAAATATTTTATAAGGTAAATCATTTACAAATAAAATTATTAATTAGACTGACTTTAATGAATCAGTCAAATTAACTATTACACTTGTAAATATAAGCTAGTCATAAGATTTTTTTACAGTATTTAAATTATCTTCACAGCTAAATTGAAATGTTTTTATACATTATATAAATCATAATGCTCTTAAGCTTTTAAATTCATCAAAGAAATTTATCAGATTTTAGTTGAATGTAGGTAAATATTGAGCTGTTTTAGCACATGAATATATATCACATATCGGTATTTATTTTTATTATAATTATTTCATTCCTTGTGAGTTTTTTACATCTGTGTTAGTTGGTGGTATTTGACAGGAGACTGAATGACAGCAAGTCTAATCAGGTCTCCAGGACTCTCCTGGGTATTCTAGCCAATCTTAACAATCCTGTAGTCTGAATAGTCTTGATTCATCCTACAATTTCCAAATTTTCCAGTCTCCCTTCCAAGCCTCAGAGGACCATTCCAAGTGTGCCGTCCTTGGGCATCTCTTCTTTTTACTATCTTCTCATATCAACCTTTTTAAAAAAAATCTTTGCATAGAATATATACATTGTTAATAGAATATCTATATACAGATCAAATTCTCTTAAGTAATTCATCTGATAGTTGCCAAAAATACCTTCTTACTATTTTTTCTGAAATCATCCAATTTAATCTTAAATTTTTTTTACACAATAGCTATTTTTTGATCTGATTAGGCAATTTGTTCCAAAAATCTAAAGATAGTGATAAGATTTTTTACAGTTTTTAAATTATCTTAGTGGTTAAATTAACTGATAGATCAAATCTGTTAATATATAGATATTGTATTAATAGTGTATATGTTCTGTGCAAAGATTTTTTTTTAAGTTGATGTGAGTAGATTATAAAAAGTAGAGATACCTAAGGAGGCCTAACAAACAATTATAATAAAACTAAATAAAATAACTTGTTGAAATTTTTTTTTGGATAATCTGAATTTCCACTGCTAAAAAAATCTTATTCTGAATACACATTTTGAAAAAAAATAAATAATAAAGATTTTAGAGAGTGGGTGCTTATTCTGAAGCTCCATGATAAATTGAATCATCTAAAATTTAAACCAACTCAAATTGACACACTTATTTTTGAAAAGTGAAGGCCTATAAAAAATTTGAATCATGAAATGATTTTTGAATAATTGGCGGCCAATTTTCTCAGAAATTTTGTTTTAAAAAATATGAAATCTAAGAACAATAACAATCCACAAGTTATTGAATTTTTAATCATACAATAAATTTCTCATCCATTCATTCATATTGAAATAAAAAAGAACTTTAAATTCCTGTTTTGATTTTTTTGTAATCTTCAAAGTGTAACATCTAAAAAAAATTTTCAATAAAAATTTAATCCACTGCAACAAAAAATTATTTGAAAAAAAAGTTAATTAATGAGATTGAAAATTTCAATTTTGTTTTGTCTTTTTCCCTAAATCTTGAAAATGTTTTTTCTTTTATTTTTAATAAACTTTTGAAATAATTTAATCAAAAGATAATTCATATTACTCATTCAAATAATTACATAACAAAATTTAAAGTTTTTAAAAATTAGTGCATTTTAGAAACAGGACTATATTTTAACATGAATATAAGTTTTCTTGCAGGAAGTCAGTCATGGTGCTGGACTCCGACTCAGTGTGGTTTTTTATCATGTTAATTCTAAGTTCTAGATTTTATATAATTCAGTTATTTTCATGAAATAAATCTTAATGTTCCTTGCTTTGCTGAATTCAAATAAGTGTCATAAAATACCTGTAAACTTTTCATGTGTGTGTGTGTGTGTGTGTGTTTGTGATAGCACTAAAACTTTAAGAAAGTTAAATTATAAGGAATCTAAAGCATTGCTTTATTTAACAAGTATTCGAACATGTAGTAAGAAAACATTGAAACTTGTCCTGGCTTGAGGTTTGAAAACTTTAACCTATGCGAAGCCTACAAGAAAGGACAAAAAAAAAATCATGTTCTGTTATTTAGATTTCCAGGAATCAAAATTCCTCACACATTTAAACTCAAAGCATAATGATAATAAAAAGATAACTTTAATCTGTTAACATGTATACATTTATATAATCTTTGAACAAACAGTAATAAATAAAAACCAACAATTTAAGTTAGGTCATTGCCTCTTTGAAACAGTATAACAGTGTGTTTATATCTGAAGAAAAAACAGTCCAATAATATCAATGTGTTCATGGTATAATAAAAATGTATGGATATGTATGTGTAGGTTACACCGTAGTAATTGTCTTGTTTGTAGGTTTCACATGTTGGGGTCAAGAGAGAGAGAGAGAGAGAGAGAGAGAGAGAGAGAGAGAGAGTCAGACGGACAGAGACAGAGATTCGGCATCTGGCTTTCATTTTTAAGATTCCTTTCTACATAGATATCCCGGTAACTATTGCTTTTGCTGCCCTCTTGGAACTTGTCACTTTATTTCTTTTATATTTATGCCTAGCAGTTGGCATGAACCAGCTCTAATACAAAGAAAGAACTGGTGAATAGTGATTAGCTCTTTAATGAGTTTAGTTGTCACATGACCTGTTTCTGACTATGTCCAAGCATATTACCTGCAGTAATCAAATAAATATTTTCAAATCAGCTTTTGCTGATTCATTTCTATGTTGTGTGCCAAGACTTAACAGTCAGGTGATAGATTCAAAATTGGTAACTGACTTAGTGATTTGTCAATCAGCTAATTTGGTTTTTTTATTCTATTTGTAACTGAATTTGTCATTTATTGATTTGCTTATTTAATCAATAATTTTTATTTGTAACTGACTTTTTGATTTGTTGCTTTAGAATGGTGTAGATTTTTTAATCTATTGAAATTTATTACCAATAAATTATTTATTTTTACTATATATGTTTTTCCCACCAGTTTTAACTGGTAGTTTTTCACTGAAGTCTGTAGGGATTAGAAAAGAAAAAATAAAATAAAATAAAAATGTAGCAGTTCCCTGAAACCCTCTGATAGGAAGCAAAAACTGTGCATGCCTAAAGAAAGGGCCTTCTAGATGCTGAAAAGAAATTCTACCACTTTAGCCATACCACTGGATGAACTTCCAACTCTTAGCTGCTAACAGGTAGCACATGCATTCGCCAAGTCTCAGACTTTACAACAAGATGTGTCTCCTGTTAGCAGCAACCTGTATTGAAGAGATCTACTGGACATACCATAAACTTCAAACTCATAAACCCACTGAAAAGCCTTCCACAGACTAAGAAGCCAACAAGTTAATGAGGTAAGAAGAACAAAGAAGTCAGATAATTAAACCCAAAATCAAGAACCATAGACCAACAACAACGACTGTGACTACAACCCACTACTAACGAAATAGATAATACCCAACAAACCCTTTTATTCCCCATAAGTCTGAGTGACAGCAAGTCTCCTCAGCTATCCAGGACTCTTTTAAGTATTCCGGCTGATCTTAAAATACTGTGGTTTTGATTCTTCCTCTGATCTCCAGTTTACCCACTATCTTTCCAGCCTTATGAGGACCATTCCAAGGGCATCACCTATACGTCACTTTCATGTTCAGCAACTTTTTCAGCTCTCAGGCAAGATCCAAGTATTTGTCTATTCGCTTTCTTTTATTTTCACTCTGGAACAACAAAATTCATGAAATGATAATTTGTTTTCTTCATGTTAATTACTACAAGGTCTGGTCTTCTGATCAGGATTGGGTGATCTAGTTGTATCTCAAAATCCCAGAGAATTTTGTTCATCCCATTTTCTAGGACAGATTATGGTTTTGTATATACAATTTGTCTGCATATTATTATTATTATCATTATTTTAGAAAATTACGAGTATATTTGAATTTGTATGATGATGATGAGAGATTTTTTTAAGAAAGGAAATTAAGTAACGTACAAGTAATTCGACTCAGGAAATTTGAATTTCTGCCATTCTTTGTATTCTTTTGTTTATTTCATGAAATTGTAATTCCGCTGTTGCAATAACAAAACGTGCTCACTTCGAGTGGCAACAAAGTTATGTACAAAAATTATTTTTTACCAGATATTCTTACATACACATATATGACTTTTCAAAAAATTATGATAATGTTGGTAAAATATTTTGTATTCAAATTTGCTGATCTTTTTTTCGAATGAAGAGGATTAGGAAAGGAAATATTGGACTGTACCTCTTAGTTATGTTGGAACAACTTAGGTCAATTGCCGTCAAAATTCAAAAGAAAAGCTCAGTAGAGGTGTTGTTATGTAAAGGATCTTTAGCGTCTTTTTCAGGAGGGCAAATCCAGATTCTAACCTGGAAAATACTTGCGATAATTTGGAAATGAAGTGTTGGAAGGCCAAAGGTTTGTTTGTCGATACATTTTTGGATCGTTTCATTGTTTCTCCGATGTATAAAGATATTTCTCTTTTTCGAAGAAACTTATAGTTAAATATATCGACTGAAATAGTCTCTTGGATAGATGGTGATGCAGTTGTGAGCCATAATCGATGATGAGCTACTTTTGTATTTTCACGCGCGACGGCGTGTCACGTGACTCGTTTGAAGGCGCTTGTCAATTTGGCGCGCACCTTGTATTTCCTTTGTTTTTTCTTTGTACATTTAGTTCTGGCCGTCAAGGATTGTGGTGAGCACGTGTATACATACTATCTCCCAAATTACATCTTGTCTTCTTATTCCTTAGAAATACAATGGGTCGATATATTCCTGCGATATTAACTTTTATTTATTCAGAATGAGAGAATTCTAATGTACTGAGGAAATTTCTCCTGGCAAAAGAAAATATCATCTTTCTGAATGAAAGAAATTCGACGGTTTGAATTTAAGAAAATTCTTTTTTTTAAAGTAAAATTTACTTTTCAGAATGTAAAACTCTGGATATTTGTGAACTTGGAACTAAAGTTGTGGGAATTAAAAAGAAATTAAAAAAAAAAACACAGCAAAAATAAAAATAAATAAATAAATCCAAAGGTAACAGTTTCTGAGAAGGCTTCTGACAGGAAGCGAAATTGGCGCATGCCAAAAAAGAGGAGCTTCTTGGCGCTAAAGAGAAACTCGCCCTCAGAAGCATTTACTACGTCAAATGAGACGAGCAGACCTTTTTCTTTCTGTTGTTTATAGGGAACGCACATGCCTTCTGAGTCTCGAACTTTACAGCGCGTTATGTCTCCCCACGAGTAGCAGCCTCTGCTAAACATACCCACTGAACACAAAAACACGCGACAGATCCTCAAACTTGTAATTGCCGGAGATAATTCCATCATATACTTTAATTGCTTTTGCTGGGGGAGCGTGACTATTTCTACTGATTCAGGAAAAAATTCACACCACAGAATAGCCATAAACCCCCCAAAATAAAATTTGAGTCTAAAGGTATTTTTGTCTTTTTCCTTCCGTCCTTAAATCCTTTTACAGCTTCGACATAAAATGAAGATAAGTGAATGGGATAAGAAGAAAAAGGAGTCAGACACAAACCACTGAATTTAATAACCAACAATTTACCACAACCGTGATAAAACCTTCATCAGCCCCATTTTTCCCACACCTGGAGGCGTTATTCAGGCAGAAAACAGCTACTTTACCATTAGAGGGGGTGTCCTCGTGGTGTAATGGTTAAAGCGATGGACTGCGGAATCGTAGTAAGCGAGTTCGTACTCCAGTCGCGCTATTACGTTCACTTTCGGGCAAATACCCTTGGGAAAAGTATTAGCCCCCTTAT
Organism: Sepioteuthis lessoniana; assembly: GCA_963585895.1. Classification (NCBI taxonomy): domain Eukaryota; kingdom Metazoa; phylum Mollusca; class Cephalopoda; order Myopsida; family Loliginidae; genus Sepioteuthis; species Sepioteuthis lessoniana. The sequence continues at coordinate 42,715,159 of OY757913.1, forward strand.
CCTCCCAGGTATGGGTCAAATAGTACCACTGCTGTTCTACTAGGAGAATGGCTTTGGCATTAAATAACCTAAAAAAGGTTGATATGCCATTAAACAAAGAAACCAACATCTACCATTAGAAGACACAGCTTGATTTCGACACTAATTTTCTAAATTCTTGCTATTTTAAAGAAAAAAATATACAAGAACATTTTTCAATGATTTTTCTTCTCTAAAAAAAATAAGAAAATATTGTTTTTGTTGAATTTCGTGAGTAATTATTCTATTTTTCATGATTCTGTAGCAGAAAGAAATAATTTCAAATTTTATTGTTTAGCGCGGGAATTATTTTGGCCGTTTAGGTTTCGATTTATATTTTCGTTCAATGTGGATGATTTATGCCATTTTACTCGGATGACTTTCCCGGGTGGTATAAAAGGCCGCGCAAACGCTCTTTCAGCCTCTTCCTCATAGATTCTAGCAGCAGAACAGACCAACATCAACATGAGGAGAGCGCATTCAATTTTTGGACCATTGTTTTCTCGAGAAGATCATTCCTTTATCATTTATTCATTCCTTCTAGACCAACTAGTCCCTGAAGCTTCAAGTTGGTTGCTTAATTCCTGTTCTAACATCTGCAACTACTTTCTTCTCTTTGTACGACTCACAGTACAGGGTTATATCTCAAGCTGACATTAAAGTGTTTGGAACTCATCAATATTCTCGTCCACTCATTTGTTTTACTCCTTTCTTAATGTAACTGGGCAAGACGACCAATTTGCCCTGTTTACAAAAATTCTAAGAGTAAGTTACTTTGTCGCAAATTTATCGACTTTCAGGTAAATTTGACTTTTAACCCGCGTCTGAAAGAAAATGGGGAGGGGAAAAACCAGGAAGAAAACACGAGTGGTATTGTTTGATTATAATTTGAAAGAATTTATTTAAAAGAGTGACTTTGAGAGAAGACTCTTCACAAAGTTGCATATATTTCCCATATGCGGGCGTTAAAATTGTACAAATTCTAGGCGCGTAGTAACAAAGTTTGAACCATAGAAAATAAAACATTTACTCAAAATATGGGCTTTCTACAAAACAAAATAACTCACAATAAAGATTGCACTCTTGCACGGTGAGAGACAAAGGTTCAACTTATTCGTGTAAAGGCTTCAAGTCCTAGTCAAGTTTCTCTCACTAGAAACTATGTCTTTTCTGAAAGGGTGTAAAAGCTTCAAGCCTTAGTCAAGTTTCTCTCGCCAGAAACTATAATGATTTTTGTAAAGAGTGTACCGCAGCGTAGATAGGTAACAGTCTCTTCTAGACCGTCTTTTGTCTCTTCTCAAGATGCACGTGTCTCGCTTCAGGAACCTTGACTGGAAAAATAGGGAGAAAGTCACGTGTTTAAAACATTACTTTCCGACATTTCCTCTGGACAGTGCCTTAGTATATAATTCCTCCCAGACATATGTCGTATATGCTGGGATTTGGGCGAAATAGCCTGTTCAACGAAACGAATTCAACTTTTTGCAGTTGAATTAGAAAATCAAAAAATGTGTATCCATAATTCCCGCTTTAGTTACTTTGTCGGATCATCGTCTCCACTTGGCTAACTTGCGGGGTATGGAACCAGCCACAGGAATGTTTTTCCTTCCGCGTATCTTCATATTAAGGTACGATACAAGAGCTCTATGCCAGAGATTAAAAGAGACATTTAGCTCAAAGAAAAGATGAGAACAAAGTATATGATAAAACAAAAGAAAAAGAAAAAGAAAAGAAAGGGATACGCAATGTGCCATCCTGAAATGAAACAAATTTCCAATATCTTTTGATATTTTGTTTTTGTGCTGTCCAGGACAAGGAAAAATAAGAAATATTTTTTTATTGAATTTTTATTTTTCATGATTCTATGAGCAAGTTACTTTGAGTACTCTTTTGATGTCTTATTTTTGTGTCAACCAGCACAAGGAATTGCAGACCAGCTCCAGCATCACCAAGCAGCGGACACCTGCACTAACAAGCAGCAGACATTTGTATCGTATCCTACCAGCTACTCAAACCTAAAAAAATCCCCGTTTTGGAAAAAAAAAACCCCAAACAAAACACAAAGTCATCCGTGACGTCAGCTAACAACAACGTCATACTTACGTATCGAGAGGAATTGTGTTGACAAAACGAGGACTATTTTGGGGGATAAATTAATTCTACGAATTGACTCGGAGATAGTTTCCTATCACTAGATAAAACCTGGAATTTAAAAACGCCTCTTGTGAGTATAATGAAATATTCCATTATTACTATTATTTAAAAGAGCGACTTCTTGCTTTTGGTAACACAGAAATTCCTCTATGCAAACATTAAAATATGCAGCCTGTTACTTCTATATAAACATAGCAGTCAGTGGCCAACAAAACAGGTGGCACCGGGCAAATTCATCCGGAGTAGAAGGATCTGTGTCTTTCCCAGCAACCAGCGGAGGACCTGGGAGCCTCTCTCAGCTGCCAGCAGCCAGCAGCAGACGTAGAATTCAACCAATCATAGCCGCAAACTCAGCACAGCTTGTGCTAGTTTCCAACTAATCACAGAAACTTTTTCAGAGTCAATCTCCGAAAGTCATAACCAGCTCTTTTAAGAGAAATTTCAGAAAGTCTTCCTAGGATCACCTCTGATCTTTTCACTAGGCCCCTTTGCGGATACAACCAGACGACGACGACGACGACGACACAGCCAGCCACACTTGCAGCAAACCAGTAGCACCTGTTCCAGCATCACCAAAGAGTAGACACCTGTATCGCCAAGCAGCAGACACCTACATCACCAAGCAGACAACACCTGTATCACCAAGCAGCAAGCACCCGAATATTCTGTTGCAATAGACCAGAACATGCAACAATACCCAGTCCACGAGCTACAATACTGCTCAGACTGTCATCAGCACTCCAAGGCCACATCGACATACCCCCAGTTAACCAAGGACTAAATAAACCGGAACATCGATCATGCAACTTCTGCAACCGATGTGTCCATATCTTCGACTGTCTCCAGCTACATCTACGACCTGACCATAAGGCTACACCTACGATCGTAATCAAGCACCAAGACCATCCAGATCTTCTAGACGCGCTGTTGCCAAGAACCTATGAACAGCCGAGTCTACGACATTCATCAGCACTAACTTTCAATACCGCAGAGATTACACAGACATTATACTGCAACAGCGATACTACACCTATGCACACTTTTCGTGTACGATTCGTTCAATAAAGGCCTGATATTCACATCTTACCCACTTGTCCTTGTCATTTGTCTAGTCCAATGTCAATTACATAATTCATAAATGTTTGCGAAATCAATGCATTTATCGACCCCATGACAGAATCATTGTATAATTTTATTATAAAAAATATATGATTTTAACTTAGCAAGGCCTTCTCTTTTTTTATTTCTAGTATTTGCTCCTCATTCCCTTTTATTATCGGCACCCAAATGAAGGGCTAGTGCTAGAACTAATGTAGCGCTTTCAATCCAAGTATCATATAGTACACGATAACATACCTTGGCATGAGTCTTTTACACAACAATTCCATTCAGTTGAGAATTCTTGACCAGTACCCAATAGGATTTACACTCCTATACTTTTAAAATGGTCGTAGTACCACTAGTTCCCGAAACAAAGATGGTGGGCGTCGGTAAACTAATCAGTTTCGAGAACCTATTGGTCAGGAAAATTACGTGATTTGTGCTCACAACTACATCTGCACCTTTGATTTTGTCCCGCGCATTTGGAGCCGACCATACGACAAGGATTGGCTATATATACTCATTCTCTCACATTTTGACTTCCAGAGACAGCTCTCTCTCTCTCTCTCTCTCTCTCTCTCTCTCTCTCTCTCTCTCTCTCCATTTTGACTTCCAGAGACAGCTTGACCTTGCCAGTTAGTTAGACACAACTCAATACGTGTAACATGGGTGCGTATATATTCTGCGACCTTTTTCTTTCCTGTTTTGCCTTTTCTGTTAGACTTGTTCCAGTTTTGGACTCAGCCTCAGAAATTTCGTCAACTCCCGAAAGAGACAAACAACCAGCATGGGAGAAGACACGTTCCTCCTAGAATACATTGCTATATTTCTGTATATTGATACCTCACACGAAATAGTTAGTCAACATACATTTTATAGTCTACATAACACTTTTAATATTTAATCTTTTTCCATAATATCCGTGTTAGTTTCATACACACACGCACACACAGAGGAATATTTAACAGACTGTATTAGAAAATTCGTAATGTTTTATAATGTTTCCTTTTTATGTATTTGTTGATATATAAATTTGATTTTGTTTGTATTGCTTTGTTTTGAATGTTCTTTTGTCCGCGTCGTTTTACATCGTTTGCTTTTCAATAATGAGCCAACATAAAATGCGTGAGCAAACTATCCATCAAACAACATACCACTACAACCCAAAGACTCTTCACTTCACGCAACAATTCCATTCTGTTAAGGACTCTAAATTTATGTCAATCGCCCTATTGTGCAGTTGGCACGATAGAACTTTTCTCTATAATTTAATCTTCCAGTATTTCATGTAATTTCTATATTTATTCTATTAAGTTTGTTCAAGCAATAAATATGTTGATGTTGATTCGACTTAAATTGTTTTACATTATTTAGTACAAGGAAATATTTAACTATAGTACTACATTTAATTTCTATATTTATTCTATTAAGTTTGTTCAAGCAATAAATATGTTGATGTTGATTCGACTTAAATTGTTTTACATTATTTAGTACAAGGAAATATTTAACTATAGTACTACATTTCCTCTATAGAATACACATTTTTTAGCTTTAAATAATCAACAAAAACATACATAAGAACATTCTAGAAATTTTGGATCAATACCGCAATAGCATTGAAGTTACATTTTTATATTTTTCAACCAATCATCTAAAAACATAGAATAAGAACATTCTAGAAAAACCGGATCAGAAACTAATTAACAGAAAACCTTTTTAGGCTCTAAAACAAATAAGTAAAAATACGAATCTGATTGGTCAAGAAATGTCTACGCGCTTAAATTTTAGGACCTGCAATAAAACTAATTTTTGATCCACTACTAAAGTACAAATAACGAAGAATTTAATCAACTAGGTCAGTTGTCGGTCATTCAATTCATTTCTTCCACGGCCAAAAAGTCATTCCGTCTATCCAAAAAGACTTTTCACTAGAGGTCATGATCCCAGCAGCAGAGCTGCGATACAAACTCAAAGGGAAAGGCTTGCAACTTTCTTTCACCAATGCGACACGTTGTCGGCAAAATCTTAAGAAAACACACAGACGGACTTAAAGAAAGCAAAGACCCATACTTACGATCCATCATTCATACACACACACACATACCCACATATGTAAGTAAAGACAATTATTTTTATCCAACTTACTTCGGCCAACTATGGAACCTTTTATTTGATAGACTTTATTAACATGTCAACATACACGTATGAACAACCCTATTTTCATTTAACTGGCCATAATTGTATTTCTACTAAAGGCCACTCGTACATTATGTTTCTCATTTATTTTTATTCCTGTTTTGTTATGAATATTAAATTGTTTGTTTCTTAATGTTCGTTGTTGTCATATTCCATTTGTTTTACGTGCTTGTAAAATTTTGTGTTGTTTGTGGTGGAACTAATCGTTAAGTAATACCCGTAATATACGGACGAGAACTCACTCTCACTCGCTACATGCACCCACTACACCTCTCCTATGAGTGACCTAATTGTATTCCTCTCACTCGAATCATTGTGGCTTTGAATTATGGTACTTAAATACGACAAACACACGAAAACAAACATTTCAAGTAGTCAATACCATAACTCAACCGATATCTACAAACTCTACAAGGCCTAAACCCCTTAACCCAAGACTTCACGCCATAACCGTCCTCTACAGGTTCCATACACTCTCCTAGTCTATGATATGGGATTCCCGCTATTCATAGAAAATATATGAAACCCGCCTTTCAGGATCTCCTAAGTAACCCCCTCCTTGTAACAGTATCATGGGAACTACTTTCCTATGCACACTGATGTGTGTAAGCCCATTAGCGTAGTGATACCATAAGACACTTCACTTTGAGTCCCAGCGCATCATACAGTGCATCAGGGGCACCTCGGGTGGTGTAATGGTTAGCATGTTAGACTAGCAAACCTACACGAGTGAGTTCGATTCTCATTGGGTGCCCCATTCATGCGGCCTTGTGCTACATCTAAGCAAAAAGCTTAGTAAATTAATACAGTGCATCAGGTAACACGCCGACTGTGAACTGATGTTAATAAATGTGTTATAAGTAACATCGCTTTCTACTTAACAACTACTAAACAATAATAACCAAATTCTACCCTCTCTCGATCAGGAATTCAGGACGCACCGGCTCTGCCAATTGTTTTTTCTACGCCGTATTGATCTAAAAAGGGTTAAATTCCCGACAGTTAAAATAACATTAAATATAATCACTGTAATATTGGTTTAGTAACTTCTGGTAACGTAGAAAAGTGTAACACGCACTGCATGTTATGGTATTGTGGATTATTCAAGTTGTATCTTAAGCAAACTTTGAAGTTAAAATCGTAGATCATCAAAAACAAACAAAAATTAAGTGTAAAAAATGTTAAGTTTTTATTGTCTAATTTCAGCCAAATCTGTTTTTCTACTCCCGTTGAAATTCAATTGTAAACATTTAACTAACCTAAATAAAATATTTTTGATGTTTAATTAAAAGAAACATTTGTTTGACAAAAACCATTTAAGGCAGCTTTTAAATCCATGTTAATTTTTGTTTATTATTTCCTACGGTTCCAATTTTTGTACAAGTCTACAACACGAGCTAAACTTCAGTATGAACAAATCCTTAAAAAGATAGTTTAAATCTTTGTTATTATTATTATTATTATTATTTTGACATAATTCAAAGAATAACACAGCTGATCTCCTACATTTTACGAATGACACCAAAGCAACTACCAAAATTTCGTTATTCGGATCTAGTCGATAATGTTCGTAATCATGCATTGCCACCTCCCGGAAAATAACGTCTATTACCGAACATCTCCTTTATCCTTCTTTCTTCCTTCACGTTATGCTTGACACCTAGTGTTTTTCTTTAGTACTCTTCCTTCATTCTTTTCACACTATCTGTTTTACGCAAAACAAAGTTTGAACATTATAAATATTATTGATTTTAAAAATGCTATTATTGCTTCCTAATTAAAAACAAGATAGAAGTTATTGTTTTTTTTTATTATTTTTCTTTTCACTGATTTTATTTGTTTCAATTTTCTTGATTTTAACCGATATTGTTTTGTGTCATCTCAAACCCGTACGTTTGTTGACCTCTTAATCCATTATTAGGATAAACTTTATATTTTTTGAGTATTTGAAAAGGAATAAATAGATAAATGTAGAATACAGTCAGCACAGAAAAAGCTACTTGCCAAATGAACGTTTTTACGACAGAGCGATGTATCTTAAGTTTAAAAGTTTCATTTCAGAACGAGAGTACATAAAACTTATACAAAAACGTTTTTTTCGCATTTTTTTTTTTTTTTTTTTTTTTGTGGTGGTAGTGGTGTATTGTTGTTTTCGTAGTGGTGGTGATATTATCATTATTGTTTAACTCATTTGAGAGTTCTTCATACCAGCGTTAGCTGATGGTTTTTCACTGGAGTCTGAGTGACAGCAAGTCTCTTCAAGTCTCCAGTACTCTTCTTAGTATTCTTCACACCAACGTCAATAATTCATTGGAGTCTGCGTGACAGCAAGTCTCCTCATGTCTCCAGGACTTTCCTCAGTATTTTGGCTGATCTTAACGCTGTAGTCTGGATAATCTTGAGCCGTCCTTCGATTTCCAACTCTTCCAGTTCTCTTTCCAATCCTTTGGAGACCGTTAAAGGTGTGCCATTCACACTTGCTATCACTGTCCCCCTCATGTTCCACAGTATTCTCAGTTCTCTGGCAAGGTCTAAATACTCGCCTCTTTTATCGTTTTCTTTGATTTTCACTCTATTTTCCGCTAGGATGATAAAGTCTACAATACAATTTTTCTTTTTTTTTTCTTTTTTGTTAATTATCACTAGGTTTGGTCTCCTGGCCGGAATTAGGTGATCCATTTGTATCTCAAAATCCCAGAGAGTTTCATGCATCTCATTCTCTAGGACGGATTCTGGTTTGTATATATATCATTAAGTAGTATGGTCAAAATTCAATCTCTTGCATAATTCTCGGTGGATTACATTCACCACCCAGTGGTGTCTAGTGTTATACTCCCTTTGTGCTAGTTTCTACATTCGCTTACTATGTGAGTAATCATTTCGACTTTAGCGATGGAATATTTGGTTAAGTGTGTTGCTACGTTGTTATTTCCTCGCTAAATTTTGTTGGAGAATAAATGAGAGAGAGAAGACGAAGATGCCGTAAAGCTTTTATATGAAGGTTTTAATGGTAGTATGGAACAAAGGGTTTACGTTTATACTGTAAGTCTCGTAGGAAGGAAGGAAGGAAGGAAGGAAATGAAGGTGTTATAGATTTGAGAAGACATTTTAGCAGCTAAATGCCTGAGCGAAGTGTACATCGTTAGGTTAAGGCCTTGTTGAATGTGTGAGTGACGTATGGACGCCATAGGTGTAGCAAATGTCGTGTTTGCTGGTTAAGGACAGGAATGATGTAGTCGCCCATGAATGCGTGGTCCTGGTCGTTTGGGGAGAGAAGCGTGAATGTCTCCAGAAAATGTTGCCCAGGGATGAAGTGGCTGGCTTTCGGAGCGGTATTTTGCGTCGCAGTCGACATAGCCAAAGTTGAAGGCGAGTTAGAGTTGTTCCTGTGTTAGATTGAATTCATCTAATTCATATTCAACTGGGAACCCTTGGTCTAAGAGAATAGACGCAAGGGGTCCATAAATTAGATGGCTTTCCTCATGGTGGTCATGCTGCTGCTATTGAAGAGAGCGGACAGTAAGACGTCTGTCCTTTTTAAAGAGCTTTGAGGAAGAGAAAAGTGTTTGGCGACTTTCCCCAATTTGGTGCTGCCCGGAAAAATTGTCAGAGCTGAATAGGATAAGTCATCCTGATTGGGTGAAAATATGCGTCGACCCTAACGGTCAAATTAATTAACATGCCAGACAAAAATACTAAGTTCTTTCTACTACACGACTGTGTCACTATATAATCTATACTTGCTATTCCGTTGCGCATTATCGATTTTAGCTTCAATATAATTGGTCCTTATGGCGCTGCTTTGTGCTGCAATCAGGAGAGATTCATTCTCTCTCAAGATTTCCTTTCCGTATCTATGTCCAAGTCCTCTTATGGGAGATTTCATCAATTTGTCACTTGAGGTATCTATAATTGTTTTTCTTCCTATTTCCGTTTCCTAGTTTTTGTTCTGGTCGTCTTTATATTGTCAGTGCTGTTACTGGCCGCTGTAATCAGGGTACCCAATAGATATTTGTAGCCTTACGGCACCATATAGACACGTGTAAAACAACAGTACCCAATAGACGTTTGTGCCATGATGGTTCTAAAGGATCTATGAGTGTAGCTCTACCCCTTAAGTTTCAGTCGCACCCCCCGTCGTAACCTCACCGTGAGAAGAAGTGGTGAAAACTACTGTTAATTCGTTTGATACGAAATTTATTTGCTACAATCCTTTCTTGGTGGTCGCCGAAAAGAGAGAAATAGAATATGAACGGAATCAACCGCTTTAGCTGGACAGAGAGAAATAAACTGTCGAAGGACAATAGAGGCAGATATAGGCCTTAATATTATCTTTCTTGTTTGCTACAGTAATCCTCCAAGTACTCTATTTTCTATCCTGCATTCACTCTAACGGCTTTCCATTTGAGTTTCTTCCATCTAACCACAGCCCGTCGGTCGATTACTCCAGATACATTTCTATTTTTAACTTGGGCCTCTGCTGCTATCATGACTTGGATTTCAGGAACCTACCGTTAATTTTCCTGATCGTTTTTCCTTTATCATCGTGCCCCCTCTCTCTCTCTCTCCCTCCCTCCCCCCCTCTCTCTCTCTTACTGTCTCGAATCTCTTTCTGATAAATGTTCCTCTTTTTCCACTGTCTTCAGATTGATCTCAAAATCTTACTAGGAAATAACTTTCTACTAAAACAATCAACCAAAATCCCTAATTACATTACATAACTAGTCTTTCTTCACTCCTCACGTATTTTTCACGGTAGTGTTGACTGGTAGTTTTTCACCGGAGTTTGGGAGATTGCAAGTCTCCTAAAGTCTTTACGACTCGTCCCAATATTCTGGCTATTCTCAACAATTCTGCAGTCTGAAAGGTCTCGATTCTTTCTCTGATTTTCTTTTCTTCCAGTACCTTTTCCAAGCTTTTTGAGGCCGTTTGTGGAGATTAAAAAAGAAATGAAAAAATGAAATACATAAATTCAAAAGTAGCAGTTTCCCATGAGGCCTCTGATAGGAAGCAAAATCGGTGCATGCCTAAAATGAGGGTTTTCCTGACGCCGAAGAAAGATTCTCTCATTAAACTATGATTACTACTGGAAGGTCTTTTTCTCTCGGCTGCTAGTAATAAGTGCACGAGCTGATCGGGTCTTGATACCTTGTAACTAACTATGTCTCCCGCTAGTAGCTGCCTCTGCTAAACATACCTTACTGGACACACCTACTGGATTTACGATGAACTTCAAATGTATAACTCACCGAAAATGCCAAATATATTTCAACGCCTTGTCTGGAAAGCGTGACTATTTCTACTGGTTCAGGAAAACATTCCTTACAACTGAATAGTCGTTAAACCCCAAAATAAAGTTTGAATATAAAAGTATCTTTGTCTATTTCCTTCCGGCCTTAATTTTCTTGCAGCTTCCCACAGACAAAAAAAAGGACAACAAGTGAACGGGGTAAGAAGAAAAATGAGTCCGATACAATACTCAGAATCATCCCAACAGAACCCAACAATTTACCGACAAGCACCACCACAACGAACGAATAATAAAAACCTTCTTGTTTTCCTTACGTTCCAAGTGCATCGACTACAGTTGGTATCACCGTCACCCTCATGTTCCACTGTTTTTTTTTTTGTTCTCTAGCAAGGTCCAAGTATTTATTAATCTTGTCGCTTTCTTTTATTTTCAATCTCTGGTCCACTGGAACGTCAAAATCGACTTGACGGCAAGTTCTCGTTTTTTCTTTTTCTTTTTTTAAATTGCTACTAGGCTTAGTTTTTTTGTTTTTTTTACTGGAATTAGGTAATTCGTTTTTATCTCAAAATCCCAGAAAATTATATGCGTCCCATTTTCTAGGACTGATTTTTTGAGCATATATCATTCGATAGTATGGTCAAAATTCAATCCCTTGCTCAATTCCCAATGGATCACCTTTTCCACCCAGTCGTGGCTAGTCTTGAGTTCCTTTTGTGCGAGTTTACTGCATTCACTTACTATATGATTAATCGTTTCATTTTTTCTCCATAAAACGAATACTTGGTATTTTGTTGTGCATTATGGATTTTCGCTTTAACATAATTAATCCTTATGTTTTATGCTGTTATTAGTAAAGATTCAGTTTCTTTTTTTAGATTTCCCTTTCTTAGCATTGTCCATGTCTTCTCATGTCCAGTCTCAGTAGTTTGTCCCTCGAAATATCCATAAATTTGTTTTTCTTCACATTTCTGTTTCTTTTTTTTTTTTTTGTCTTTCTGTTTGTATTTATGTTGTTAATGCTATTATTTGCTCCTGTAATTAATCTTTTTTTTTTCTTCTCTTCTTTGAAATAGTCCTCGAGTCCTTGTGTTGACGCATCAACAGCATCCACAATGCTAGCTAGTTCTCTTTTTTTTTTTTCTTTTTTGACACATACACTTTTGTCTATATCATCTCTCGGATGTAAATCCTTGTGGATGGTCATCAACTTTTTTGTCCTCTGATCCATTCGTCAAAGTTCATCCTTTGTTCATTTTAAGAATGGTTCTGAGTATTTTACAAGGAGGACTATTCAGGTGTTTACTTGATGAGGTTTCAGCAACAGACCTTGGTTTCGAGAAAATTTCTCGTTCTTCTGCGGTACTCTTTCCTTATTTTCTCCTTAATTTCCGTTTTTTATGTTGTCAACATTTTCAAGTACTTCTCTCCAAGCGTCCCGGTCTTGGTAGTTCTATTCCTTCTGTTGTTTTGTTTTTTTTTTTCCTTACTTTTCATTATGAGCATGGCACATTTTTCAATACCAAATTCCATTTCTATATCCTGGCTGTATATTCTTATTGTTTATATCAGGGTCTCCAGTTCTTTTTCATTTTTTTTTGCAAATACCTTCATATCATCCGTGTACATAAGATGATCAATCTTTTCTTGTGATTTTGTAAAATTGTAGTTCTCCTCTCTCTCTGTATATTTCTTAAGTACGTAGTTGAGTGGCATAATTGCTATGACGAATAGCAAGAGTGAAAGCGTGTCTCTCTGGAAGATGACTTTTTGGATTTTTACTTCTGCAAGGATTTGACATCTTGCGGTCAATTCCACTCTCCAGTTTCCATGGCATTCGAAATGAATTTTATGACTGTACATTTTCAAATGTTTATTAATAAGTTTGCCAGACGATATCCTAAGCTTTTTTCTTGTCAATCCATAACATGACTCCATTTTTCCGCCGCGTTTTGGCTTCATTGAGAATGTGCTGATCTATATATAGTTGGTCATTTGTTCTTGTTCCTCTGCAGCATACTTTTTATTCTTCCGGAAAAAAGTTCTCAGCATATAAGTGAGTAATGGATTTCTCATAGCTGTGCGGTCAAGATTTTCTACACCACGCGTAAGCATGTTATCGGTCTATAGTTGCAGCGGTTGGTTCCTAAGTGTTGGACCTTCTGGATCAGGGTAAAAATTACTCCTTCGTCATCCATTCAGGTACACTTGCTTCTTGTTGCCATTTACTCAGTTGTCAAGCCAGGATGTTGGGAATAGACAAGAATTTTTAAAACCAGAATCCATGTACGCCATTGTGACCAGCCGTTTTCCAATTTGATATTTTCTTGAATATTGCTCTTACCGAATCCAGGAGTATATTAGCCTCAGGGCCTTCTTCAAGTTCTAGTTCTCTTTTTATGTTATTTATTCATTCAGTATTTCTGTTATTGTCTTTGCGTTTCCATATTTTACTCGAAAATTGTTTTGTTTCTTTTGCGTCGGTTTTTTTATTTGTCTTTGTGCTCTCGTCACCAATTTGTCGGTAGAATCTTCTTCCCTTATTTTGGTATATCCTATTCTGTTTTTATTATTCAACCCTATCTCAGTATCTTTTGAGTCTTCCTTATTTCGCCAATTTCTTTTGATTTCTTTCTTCCAGTAGTTATCAGACTTGTCTGCGGTTGTCTTTTGGAGATCTTTTCATTTCGTTGGGTTCCCGTGCGTTTTATCTTCCTTAGTAGTTTCGCTTGTTGTTGCAGCTTCTTTATTTGTTCTTCTATTCTCATTTCCCATTCAGGTTTGGGATTCCTTCCGAGGATGCTTATTTTATCACTGATTTGTTTTGATCCTGCAAAGATCAACTCGTTCAGTTATGTGATGTTGTCCGTTGGGGTATATTTCAGTAATTTATTTACTTTTTCGGTCTCTTTCGTGACTTATTTTTTCCATCTCAATTATTATTATTATTAGTAGTAGTAGTCTTAGTAGTTGTATTAGTAGTATAAATTGTTCAATTGTTATAATATTGAAAAGGCTTGATGGTTCAGGAAAAAATTGAATAAAGTCAGAGTTTTGAATGCTGATTTTCTTCACTTGGAAGATCGAAGCAACGCAATTTGTCTTTTTTCTCTTCTTTAGCTTATAAGAATATTTTCAAATAGTGCACGTATATAGAACATAATAGCCCACTCATAAATTTATATTAACTTCGTTTTAATGTACAAAAAAATTACATAGAAATCTAAAACTTACATTCATTGTCAGAAAGTTTTAACCATTTTCCTCATTACACTATTATTTTAATTTTTTTCCCCTTTTTATCGCTTTTGTTTTTTTTATTGATCAGTTACAGTTAAGTTCTAAAGTTACAAATCGGACATCCGCCATAACTCGATAACTTACAGACAATAGCGGATTTTTAACTAGTTGAAGACGCAATTTAGGATTTAAGTATGATCTATTCTGGACAAGCAGAAAAGAAAAAATCTATAAAGTGTTTCAACAAAAACGATTACATAGGCTTTTCACCACAGCAATGAATTATTAGTCGTAAATATGCTCTTTCTTTATCCTTCTTTCAGCAAGCCCAGTCGGCTAGGGCTATAGAATATACCGAGTGCATCTCTGCCAAGGGTTTAAGATCCCTCGCCAACGAGAGTCCTGGAATGACATTGAACCATGTGATGGTGAGGCTTCAGCCTTGGAGCTTTGTGGAATGTGGAGTACTCCTTCATTGTCATTGTTCCCATGTCCACCCTGACTCGAAGTGGTAACACCTGATAGGGTTCTATCTATGGGTCAAATAGAACCAACTAAACGTGTGCAAACAAATGACTATTATGTTAAATTGTGACGGTTCGATAGTAATACTTGAAACCATTTAACTGTGTGCAAAAAAGAGTTCAGGCTTGTTTAAGAATGTTATTCACCAAATGTATTTACAAATCATATATATATATATATATATATATATATATATATATATATATATATATATTAGATATATACGTATAAACAGGATTTTTGAATTAAATAATCTACAATGTTGATATGCCATAAAACCAAACCAAAACAAACCAATCTTCTTTCAGCTTCCTTCCTCTATGGTTTCAAATAAAAATTCTATTCCTCCCAACCAACAAATTGAAATAGTAGATGTTAGTTTATTAAAAGCAAGAAAAGAAAAATATTGTAATTATTCTGAGTTTAAGTTTACGATTGGTAAGATAAGGTAAGGCTTAAGATACACTTTTAAATACGGACAAGGAAATTGGCAAGGAAAATGCAACGTTTGTTTAACGTTCATAAGTAGTTGGTCTCTACTTGCACCTGAATTTGAAAATGTCAAGTTTTATATTTTATCTTTAAACATTAAACGCAATCAGACTCCGTTGGGACATCTGCTCTTTTTTTCTTTTTTTTCCCAATCCGTTTTTTACTTTCTTACATTCATTCCAATTCACCGAGAAACATTTTTAGACCAGTTCATGCATCGCAGTTGCAATGAAATTATCATTGTTTCAATTTTGGTGTTGTGACCAAGTTTTATAAATTTTATGTCTCTGTTGCAGAAGGTTATTGTTCCGACGACTTAAAATTGTTTTCATATGTGTGTCATATCTGAGTACAATAATTCACCGGTAATATTGTATGAATGATGGATAACAACTCCAACACTTATAGCAGAGTAAATGTATTATGGTTAAATATTTCCTTGCTGAATAATGCAAGCTTAATTCACGACGAATCAACAACATTTTTATTGCCTGAGCAGACTTCATAGAATGAATGAAAGAATGACATAAAATGCTGATAAAGTACAATAAGAGTGTATGTAGAGAAATGTCCTAATATGATCGAAAATTTCTTTTTTAATTACGTACGTATGAAAGAGAATGGAAGTGTTGAATAAAGACTTTCGTGTGCGATGCTACACGAGGTTAACATGGGTCGCAAAGCCTCTATCCGTGTGGACAGGAACACACACATACGTACGTGCTCTTTGTTTATTAAAGCAGAAAAGCATAGATTTAACTTTGGCGCGCACTTCTTTTATATTCGATTTCGGCCACGCCCTCTAGTGGCCATTCGTTGCACTATTCGGCAGACACGGGATGTAATAACCTTTTGTGTCTCTAAGCGGCATATAGTAGAACTCGTCGCAAGCAAGAGATGTAATCCCTACAGAAAAAAAAAAATGAAAAAATGTGAAAGATGTGAGTCGACGATACCGAAAAGCCATTTAATAAAAAAAATCAAAAATCAAAATAAAATCTGCTGACACTATATTTTTATTGCTATAAATATAGTTCAGTGCATTTTCCAGCCAGGGAATTCATTTTGGGCAAATTTCTATATCCATACTTTGGTACTTGTACAAAATATCCTGTTGATGAAGTGTCTACGATAATGTACAAAGAAAAATTTGATAAAAATAAAAACTATTACAAAATTTAATACTTACAATGATAATAATTAACAGTTAAGTTTCAGTCATTATCTTCATTTTTTTTTTTTTTTGCTTTTTTTAAATGTACAGTTACAATTTGGTCCAAAAATATATCAGTAATAGACCATAAGTCGCCATCTTCTATTAGTAGTTGGGGATGGAATAAACTAAATAAATATAGCGGATAAGTGAAGGGTAACGAATCAAAGTCGTGGTTTTTAAATGCTTAGTAAAACGATAATAACTGAAACTTACACTTTTTAAAATTCTTTTTGTACATTATTGCAAACATTTCCGCATCAAGATATTCGGGAAATGAACACGTACTTGAAAACTATCGAGACAATCTTAAAAATAAAGAAATAAAAGAAAAAACAAATAGTTAT
This sequence comes from Sepioteuthis lessoniana, assembly GCA_963585895.1. Taxonomy (NCBI): domain Eukaryota; kingdom Metazoa; phylum Mollusca; class Cephalopoda; order Myopsida; family Loliginidae; genus Sepioteuthis; species Sepioteuthis lessoniana. The sequence continues at coordinate 42,731,693 of OY757913.1, forward strand.
GAGCTTAATTCATTTTTTGTATCAAATAACCTACGGTTTCTCTCTCTCTTCCCCCTTATCTATCTATCTATCACATATACATTATACACACATACAATTTTCCTCACCAATTATTTTAAAGTCTCCTGAAGGCTCTGGAGATGACAGCCGTTTTGCCCTGAACAATGTCTAGTGACAGTCACTGGCACCAGAAAACCGTATTGCGGGAGTCAAAGGTGACACAGGTGATACGACATCTGATTTCCTAAATAATGAGGATGTCGTCAACAAATGCGCCAATGGTCTCAAAAGTCACTGTTTTAAAAATGAAACGATGTCATAAATTATCTGTTTCATAATTATTTCTTTCACGGTGAAGCAGGAAGGAGTTGTAGTAACAATACCTTCTGAATTAACTAATAGAAATTCACAATTTTTAATCAACAAAACAAAAAAGTGGTCACAAATTTTAAATCTGGCTTTCGACCTTTGAGTTTATACGCACAAAACAAAAATGAATCGCCAAGAGCCGAATTTTACATATTTATATGATTGCTGCTGATATCGCCGGATGTACCCTAAAACCAGTCACATGAAAACTAAATTGATCAAAGAGCCAGTTTCACTTCTACAGTTCTTTCTTCGTTTTAGAACTCAGGTGAAGCTCCCAGCTATGGGTTAAATAGTATCACTACTGTTCTTCTAGGAGAATAGCTTTGGTATTAAATAACCTACAAAGGTTGATATGCCATTAAACAAAGAAACCAAACCAAACCAATCAGGTGAAGCTGATTAGAAGGCATAAATAATAAAAGAAGCTGAGTTAAAAGATCCGTTGGAGAATCAAAGAAAGGAAGCTCATAAGAGCGAATACACCACTTCTCTATCCACTGACCTTTCTCACTGACATAATGATCAGTCCATAGTATAATGCTTATATGCCTGACTATTACTACTATGTTTCATGATACAGATACATATGCACTCATAATAATGTTTTACAAACGCATATTAATGTTATCGAACATTCATTTACTTCGGACTTTCATACACCGTATGTTAGACATGCAAGTAATTTCTAAAATGTGTAAAAGATTTTATTCTATTAGTTTTTTTATTTGTTCATGTTGTTACAAAGTTATATGAATATATTTATATTAACAAGATCTGAAGTCTTCTTCTGAATTCACTTCTTACTTTAAATTTATATATATTGGGAATCCTAAACCTCGGAAACCAGGAAGACGAAGAAGACAAAACTATCTCAACTATCAAAGGGGGAGGGTTCCTCGTGGCGCAGTAGCTAGCGTGCTGGAATGCGATATTGCAGAAAGCGAGTTCGAATTCCAGTCGCACTATTACGTTTACTTTCAGAGTAATACCCTTAGGAAAAGTATGAAACTCCCTATCACCCACGGTTATGGGTTAAATAACGCCATTACTGTTCTTCAAGGATAACTTTGGCATTAAATAACCCATGAAAGTTGATATGCTATTAAACAAAAAACCCGTCAAAAATGGTTGACCCAAAGCTGTTTGACTTGAACACATTAAGACATTGCATTAACATAATCCTACGCCGAGATGAACAATAAACAAATAAATAAATAAACGAACACGATGACGAAGAACCTTAAGAAGCCATTTTGTCAACCAACATACCAATATATAATCCCAGAAATGTATAAATGTAGTTACAAACAATATCTAACGCTAAGAAAATTACTTAATAAAATGTACGTTAGGTTCAAGTCGTAGAAATAATTTCTCCTAAGGTGGCTTCTCAACAATAAGGAGGGGGACAAACCGTACGACATCCCCAAAAAATGCGATAATTAGATGTACTGGAAAATCAACCGAAAGAATGATTCATAACCTATTCAATTATATCTATAGCGGTTTCGAGGATAACACTATTGTTTTTTTAGGTACACAAATGAATTACGAGACTTTGCTTTAGTAACACCACAACGAAAACGAAAGTTCTTATTTGCAGCTTTGAATATTTGATTTGTTCTTGGTGCTGCAAGACTCGTGGTGTTTAGGCTTGTTGGATGTTTGAGACGAAATGGCTTAGCTAGATGTTGAGATGGCAGCGTGTTGTTGGACGTGTGAGGGAAGTATTTAAAGTCAACGTGTAGTTTTGTGTGTCGAGAGCGGAGTGGCGCTCGGATCGACATAGTCAATTTTTGGGGGTGACTTGAACTGGTGCCTGTGGAAGGCATGCTGAATGTTTCTAATTTAAGTTCCACTGGGATTCCTCGTAAAGAATCCATAAATTAGATGGTTCCCTCGTTAAGTGTCCATGTTGCTGCTGCTAGTGTTAAAGCCACAGTGAGTTGTCCCCACTGGGTGGCTTGTTTAGCTAAAAAGCATCGCTAAGCAGGGACGACCAGAGGCACGTCTGTTCTGGTCGCCGTCTCAAGCTGAAGAGAGTGGTTTTGGCCGCTCACCCGTTTTGCTAGCCGGAAATGAAGGTCCGGACTGAATGGGATAAGTCATCCTGATTGGGTGAAATTCAGTGTTGAATTAAATAGCGCGCCAAAACAAAATACGAGATTTTCTTCTTCTCTACATATCCAACTTGGTGATAAGAAGCCGTCTCAACTCCAAAGAAAAATGAAGATGTTCGAAAGAAATAATACGATGTCTAAAACTATTCAAACGATTGAGGATGAACAAATTACAGTCAAATATTAGCTTCCCTACCTGGGGACCAGGATCTGGAAAGATTATTGGAAATCATTAACGAAATCCATGATTATCACCCGGAGCAGAACGCATACGTAACGATGAGTACTGCCTCGACAGACAAACAATGCAAAATAACGTGACAAAAAATATCTTGAAAAAGAGTTATCACTCGAATTACGATCTCTTCTTTCAAGACAGAGAAAATCTCAGACAAACCTGAAGCATTGCCACAGCATCATCAACAACAAAATAAACGCATTTAAACTTTGTGCAAAACACAGATTGAAAAATTAAGTTTCGTTTCTGCGGACGTCGTGGTAAAGAAATAACCTGACTCGATCTCTTATTCAGCAACCGAAGTTTCAAATATCTATTTTAAATTTAATATTTAATTCTTAGAAACGCTGATATCGTCGTGAGACATAAATACCAGGCACATGTCTGACCTTACCAGTCATCACTGGACCACCAAGATTAGTCAATTAACTCCAGGCTACTTAAAAAAAAAACAAAAAACCCAAGGCATCTTCCACTGTATTGTGCCATCTATTTTAGAAGACTCTTATCTTTTCAACCCTCAAAGAACTTCGCCCAGGGAACTTCTAACTTCAATACAACAAAAGTGAGTAATTTTTTTTTAATCACACACACTGTTCGAATTTGAAAATTCGATAGTTAATATCTTCTCGAATCTTATGGGCTGTTTTGAAGTTGTGTCGTTATCCTTCGCCCCTACCATTATTTAAGTGAGACCCACCAAGGGATCTCCCTCCTTCTTTTGTTTCTTTCAGCACGAACAGAAAGGTCCGCCGAGCTCGCTCTTTTTGCTTTGTGAGCTCTTGTTTATTCGCCTTCGCAGTTTTTTCTTGGGCAAGGTGGCTTGAGCAAATAGGTCTATTTATTCGCTTGGGCTAAGCCGCTTTTCATCACAGGGTTTTTATTGTTACTTGTGGAACAAGCCTACTGCAGGCTATTTGTAACTTTGGCAAGCTGTCCCCTTCAAAAGAAAGTTGAGTCTAAGGTCTGGAGACGGAATTATTGGACTTTTTGCCGAAAGAGAAACGTTGCCTCGGTCAGAAGATGTGGTAAAAGCCTCTGTGGGCTCCACAGAAGAAAATTTAAGTTGAAACGGAAAGATATTCATCTCTTGAGGAGGAAGCGGCGGTCTACTCGAAGAAATAGTAAATTTCGTTTGCAACAAGTCTGCACAGGAAACTAGAATACGGATGTCCAGGTTGGTTCTACAAAAGAAGGAGACGCCGAAAAGAATAAACCCTAAAAATTAGCTTCTAAATGAACTTTGACATAAAATACCAAAGAAAGATATTTTATCATTAACAAAAGTTAAACTGACAGTAGGTGGTTGACGGCATGACTTCGAGCAAGTCAGACATTATATTTCTTTATACCCTTCTTCTTTTTTTGTTTTGTTATAATATTGTCATTACTTGAATGTATGTAATTTTTGTTATCTAATTCAATGTTTTCGACAAGCATAGGGAAAAATATGCAAAGTCGGATTTTGTAAAGTTTATTTCTCTTGAAATTAATTACTTTGTGGAAATTGGTTGTTTTTGTTTTTAAAAAATATAGATACACTTTTCTTTCAGGTAGAAAAAGTAAGCTTCCCTTTTCCCTTTTTATATCTTTTATTTTTATACTTTTCTCTCTCCCTTCGTCAAGCCTGACAGTTACAACTAGATTTCTTGGGCTAGACAGAGATAAGGTCTGCTGAGTAATTTGGGTAGAGTTGTGCTTTATAGCGACTAACATTCGGATAATTTTGTTAACTTTTCGTATATTGGTTGTTGTAATTTAAGACCTAAAACCTAGCATATTTTTTGAATTGAGCACATTTTTCATAATATACAATTTTCGTCTATAAACAATTCTTCTTTCTTATGAGATAAAAGAAAGAAAACTAAAAGAATTCTGCTATATTACTAAATTTAATGTAACATTTTGACACAAACTTCACTATAAAAAAACAAACAAAAAAAAAAAAACAACAAAAAAAACCCCCAAGAGATTCTCTCAACAAGACCAATATTTAACCATGGTCTCATCAGTCCACATACAAACTCTAATTCAGTGTTTGTATCATTGTCTATGCATGTTATTGTCATTAAACCTTTGTGATTATGTTTTTTTAATTGTTTTTGTTATTGCCTAGGTGATCGACCTTTATGTAGCATCCGATTCACCACCTTTTCTTAAACGCGACATGAGAAATAGTGATTAATTTTTTTTATATTCCCCCTTCCTATTTTTCTTTTGTTTGCTGGAATATTTAAACACACACAAGGCCAAATCAAACGAAGTACTTGTTCACAACAGTGGTCCCACTATAGACTACAAGCATCATTAGCAGACATGACACAGATCTAAGAGAAACGTCACATTCATCCAGAGATAAACATCCTTATAATACTGGCTGATATCACAATAAAATTTGAATTGATGCAAGAAAATGATATGTCTTGCACTTTAGTAGCTCAATATAATAATATTGTACGGCAGAGAAACGTTTTTTCCAACTACTGAGAGAGACAATATTGTTTGGAAGAAAAGATGATTTTCTCTCGCCACCCATCCCTATTATCTATCGCTCCTGGCAGGTCCTCTAGACTGCATCCAGTGTCTGCACAGAGCTGATGTATGTAAGTCTTTGCTTGACGGTCAACACTTACACGTCCATGTGTAGGGGTCCATTACAGAACGTTGCTTATGAGTTCGTCCTTGCTTCCCTAGAAGTGCCCAGTATGTCTTGTTCGTCTTGCTTGAATGGTTTGTGCGATGGGAGGTAAGTGGCCGTACAACTGCTTTTTATGGGATGCTGCTTCCAGGATTTTTAAAAAAGAATATGAGATACTTATTTTTAGTCGACACGGGCGTGCAAATTAGCATAATTCTGCCAGACACCAAACAGAGACTGATGTGATACTATATACGGGCTTAGCTCTATGTGAATGTATGTATGTGTATGTATGTGCGTACATGTGTATAGCTGTGAGTTAACTCTAGGTATGTATATGCGTATACGTACGTAGGAGCCAAGACATATTTGCGTGGGAATCACTGATTCAGCCCTGTTAGTATAAAACGGAGATATCAGATAAAAGTGGATCATTGACTTAAAAACTGTTATTATCACACCTTTAAGGGTATGGGATACACATTTTTTCTAGTCTTAAAATAAGCAATAAAAACATACTTTAGAACATTCTAGAAATTTAGGATCAAAACCGTATTAGCATTTAAATTACATTTTTATATTTTTCAACCAATCAGCTAAAAACATAGACTAGAACATTCTAGAAAATTAGGATCGGAAGTGAACTAACAGAAAATATTTAGGCTCTAAAATAAGATAGTAAAATACAAATCTGATTGGTCAATAAATGTCTACGCGCCAAAATTTTAGGACGATTCTTTGATCCACCTGTAGGATATAAATAACACAGATTTACACACAGACCAACACAAACTTACACAAAGACGAAGAAAAGCCACTAAGCCAGTAAAGCAGTAGCTGATACCATGTCTGGCAAATTCCTTTCCTTCCTCAACTAAAGTTCATGACCTAGCTTCAGATGGCCGAGAATCACATTCAAAAGAAAAACCCGACAAACTTTCTTTCATCAACGCGACACGCTGTCGCCACAATCATAAAACCCGCTATGAACTTAATGTAAGTAAGAACGACTTATTTACGGACTCCGTTAACATGAACATACACACATCTTTAAACAAATTTATTTTCTTCTTGCCAAACTTTATTTTCCAAAAGGCCATTTACACATCATGTATTTTGTTTGTTTTCATATTCTGTTATATGCATATTAAATTGTTTGTTGTTGTTAATGTTAGTTGTGTTCTATTCCATTTCTTTCACGCGATTATAAAGTTTTGTGTTGTATTTGTGGTGGGAATAATTAAGAGAGCAATACCCGTAAATTACGGACGCACATCTACTGAAATAACCAAATTACATACAACCCCCACAAGGGTCTCTTGGAGAGTGGTTGTCTACCAGTGTGTTTATGTCCTGCCTTTTGTTTACGTGTTTGTGTGTGTGTGTGTGTGTGCTATGAACACCAGCCTCGAAAAATTTACTCGTAGAAAGGAAGAGAAAATTGTTATACCTATAATACTCTTGTGCGGATTTTGGAAGTCTCAATGCAAGAACAATACTAGAAAGATAGAGAATCCTTCATCTAAATGACTTCGGTGTGAATTTACTAAGAATAAAAATCTTCATAAAAGATTTGGTGTAAGAAATCCGAGTCGCGGAAGAAGACATCAAAATTATTATAGCAATAATAACGCTTTTATATGAATTCATGAGAAGGTCATTTGGTCTGCATAATATGGCCAAAATTTTTCAGACTGATTGATAAGGTATTAAGAGGCCTACCATTTACCTTAGCATATATTTCTGTAGTTCTAATTGCAAGTCGAAATAAAGAACATCACGAACATCTTGTGGAAGCACGTGGTATCACGGTTATGGCCTTAGGAAATAGTTTCAGCGACACACGTTCGAATCTTGGACAAGGTTATTTAGATTTCACTTGGGAAAGATATAACTCTGTTACAAGGGTAAAGTATTTGAGCTTTTATCAGACAGATATGTTGTATAAATAAAACGAAAATAAAAATACATATAAATGGATGAGAAAAATATTTATAACTAAATATTAATTTAGGTCCACCAACGCGTTTTGACAATATATTTAAAATATGAAATTACGGAAACTTCCGGTAGAAAGTGTCTTGGGTAAACTTTGGGTTGGCAATTATGAAGTTAAAATAACGGTTTGAATGAATGCTGAAAAATATTCGAAAAAGATTACATCATTAAACATAACTTTTTAAATAAGTTAAGGAGAAACATAGCGTCTATAAAAAGTCGGTTTGTATTGGTGGAGAATGAAACAAAGAAGAAATGAGGGGAAGAGGGAAGAGAGAAGAAAGAAAGGGGAAAGTGAGAAGAAATGGTGAAGGGAAGAGGGAAGAAAGAAGAAAGAAGGAAAGGGAAAGCGGGAGGAAAGAAAGAAAGAGGAAAGCGTGAAGAAATATTGTGGACGGATAGAGTTAGGTAGGAGGTAGATAGAAATGTCTGTTTAATTATCGTTGTTAGTGTAAGTTGAAATCCTTCAACGTAATTGTGAATAAGTAATGGGAAAATTTATAAAACCCTGGCTCTTGTTCTATAGAGTTATAATGTAAAGTAGCGGAAGATTCTATGAATTAACGTTTGTTTTTATCATGAATGAATGCGATAATGTTTGAATGTTGGAAGTCAAATGTGTGGTTAGTGGAAATGTTATTAATAACTGAAGCGTTAGAAAAAAAATGCCTAATTAAAAGTCTCTTTTATGTTCCTTGATTCACTTTGGTAGATTTCTACTTGTTTCTTCTATATAAGATCTTGTAAAGTATGTAGCAAATCATCGTAACGAACGGGCTCCTTTAAAAAGTAAACTAGAACGAAAAACTGGTATTACTAAGAGATATACTAATCGTTTTTTAGCGAAGGAATTTATTCTTGTGTGTGTTGGTTAGTTACGTTGTTTATATCCTCGCTAAATGTTGTTGGCAAATAAATGAGTGAAGAACCAAGATGTCGAAATGATTTTATATGAAGGTTTTTGTGCTGTCCTTGTGTAACTTGAAGTGGCTTGATCCCGAAAGGATATGTTCTGGGTGTTATTCGTGCCTACCTGTTGAGGCGAGCAAGTGAACTACACTGTGTAGAAGACACGTAGGGGACTGCAAGAAAGACAAAATTGTCCATTGTAGAATGAGCATGGAATAAAGGGTTTACGTTTATGCTGCAAGCCTCGTAGGAAGGAAGGAAGGAAATATAGAATTGAGAAGGCATTTTAGCAGCTAAATGCCTGAGCGAAGATGTGCATCGTTAGGTTAAGGAATTGTTGAATGTGTGAGCGAGATATGTCACCATAAGTGTAGCAAAAGTCGTGTTTGCTGGTTAAGGACAGGAATGATGTAGTCACCCATGAGTTTGTGGTTCTAGTTGTTTCGGGAGAAGCGTGAATGTCTCCAGAAAATGTTGCCCAGGGATGAAGTAGATGGATGTCGGAGCGGTATTTTGCATCGCAGTCGACATAGCCAATACTGGAGGCGACTAAAAGTTGTTCCTATGTGTGACGTATTGAATTCATCTAATTCATATTCAACTGGGAACCCTTGGTCTAAGAGAATAGACGCAAGGGGTCCATAAATTAGATGGCTTTCCTCATGGTGGTGGTGGTGCTGCTGCTGCTGCTATTGAAGAGAGCGGACAGTCATTACGTCTGTCATGAACGAAGAAGTTCTGAGGAAGAGAGAGTGTTTGGCGGCTTTCTCCAATTTGGTGATGCCCGGAAAGATGGTCCGGGATGAATAGGATAAGTCTTCCTGATTGGGTGAAAATATGCGTCGACCCTAACGGTCAAATTAATTAACGTGCCAAACAAAAATACGAAATTCTTTCTGCTACAGTTTTTAATGAACGCAAACACGCATTAGTGAACTTTACTAAACTCAATACTCACTTTAACGACTGATGAGTCCCCAAATTCAATTGAATCAGTTCAACATCAAGAATGAAATGGGTCACAGAAACCAATTTTTCTCCGCGTTATATTCGCGTTTGGTAATGCAAAGGAGGAGAGGAGGGGTGAATGATTCGACCAGGAATATCGTGCTGCCTATTGGATAGCAGAGGTGGAAGAAATGGTAAGAAACAATAAAATCAACAAATGGGATGAAACCTATATGCAGAAATGTACAAAGTGGTTCTTTTTTCTTATGAGAAAAGAGAGCTTTTAAAGACGCTAAGTTGTCGAATGTCTGTTCTGCGATAGTTGAGTTCTCAGAAAGCGTTAAAGTATAAACTTACTTGTGTGCTGTCCTTGTGTAACTTGAAGTGGCTTGATCACGAAAGGATATGTTCTGGGTGTTATTCGTACCTACCTGTTGAGGCGAGCGAATGAACTACACTGTGTAGAAGACATGTAGGGGACTGCAAGAAAGACAAAATTGTCCATTGTAGAATGAGTCTGTTATCTATATTTTTTTCATGGGATCAAAAAGCATTCGAAGCTTCAGATTGTGGTGTCTACCGATTGGTCAAAAAGGCTTAATTTCTTGTCACGTGATTGCTAACCACCACGTCTGCAGCTGTCAGATGGTGACTTCGAACAGCCTACTGGGCTTTCTATTCTTTGATCACGATAAAGAGTTTATGAATCATAATGAGATTTGACGATGGGTGTAACATCTGTAATGCTGAACAAGGCACAATTGAAGCTTCATACCTTTATACGAGAGCTACTAGCTGTCGACTAATTTATAAGGCACTTCAAACATTTGCTCATGGGCCGAGACTTCAGTATTTGTAAAGACCATTGACTCCTTATGTACGCCTTACATGTCAGTAGAGAAAAATACACATTTAGAGATTCCCGACAAGGCTACAATCACATACTTCAGACATTAGCTACATCAAAGATTCGGACAATATTGTGGCAGAAGTCATGAATCCATTTGCCCCACTGCCAGCTATGGGTAAATAGTAGGACAAATTGGGTTCGCTAGCATTGGTTAGGCAACCAATTTAGAAGAAAGAAAACTCTGAATTTAAACCAGCATCACTCCGCTGAAAAATTTACTTTGTGTCATATCCTGTCCATGGTGGAGAAGTTAGGTCAATACATACATTATCAGGCACTATGACATATTCCATACAATCAAGGGAAGACACTGGGCGTAGTGGATGATGTGCTGAACTGAGACATTGTCGTAAGCGAGTTCGAACTTGAGTCACATTATTTCGTTAATTTTCGGACTAATACTCTTGGAAAAAGTATGAACACCCTTCTTCCCCGCCCAGCTATGAGTTAAATAGTACCACTACTCTCCTACAGGGATGACTTTGGCATTAAATAACCCACGAAGATTGATATGCCATTCTACAAAGAAACGGGAACCATATAAATCAGAAACGCTTACTTTTGGTCTAAAAGCCGAAGAAAGAAGAAAACTAACACCTTGAAACAAATAACAAAAACAAGACATCACTGAAATCAAAAGAACACTCCGTTCTTTTCGGGTTAAAGAAACTGTCTTGTAACGTAAGGATCGGTTATTTATGATCGTATATTCAGCTTTCAATGCGACAAAGGATTTTCCAACATTTCCACAATCTATCATATCCTGGACAGCCGTGTTACTTTAAACTCATAAGTAACTATTTCGTTTGGTCTAACATGTACGCTGATTTTTTAATAGACATAAGTAAAGAAAATGGACCCATACCCGTCTAGAAAAAAATGACCCCCAGATATGTCTTGAAAAAATGGACCCGGACCTGTTTCAAATACAAATAGATAAATAAATAAATAGACCTAAACAAAAAAAAAAATAACAAACAAATTCGACAAACTATTAAATCACATTCTAGTCAGTTTTCACAAGCAGATGTTAGGTTTAAGAATTTACATATTTACATAGTCGACTCATTACTAGAAGGAGTCAATTAACATTTTTATCTATCATTGACAGATTTACTAGATGGCAAACTGCCATCTCGCTAAATGATATATCAGTAGAAGCTATAACCAAAACTATTTTGTAAGAATGAATATATATCGATTTTTGGTTGTCGCTCAATAATAACAACGGGCTCCAGGTTACAATTCCAATAAAAAGTTTTTGAAAAGTTTACAAAATTATTGCGTTGGTATACAATAAATAGATATCTCCCGTAGGTAATTTGCATATCTAGTAAGGGCCCGTAGAGTGTCACATTACAGCCCAGAAACACATTCTTGACCATTTTTGTCTTTACTCTTTGAACAGAGAAGATGTCTCTGATTCTGCCAGGGAATGTTAAATCTACATGGCTATCTTTTATCTATACTCACCAAGTAAGCTTTTGCTATTTTGTACCCTTTCTACACATTGCTTGTTCAAGGAACAATATGTGTATATTTATTGCTTTTGGGACACGTTTGTGTTTTCTTTTTTTTTAAATACCACCAGCATATATATTTTGCACATAAAACATTAAATATTCTTATATGTGTAATTGAGTTTATTTTGCCTTTCCTTCCGTTTATTCAGTATTGGTATATCGCTGGTATACTAATGCTAATATTGGTCCTTGGAGATTGGGAATATATTTAATGGAGAGCACAAACACCAAACACACAAATAATTGGTATTTAGACCAATAACCATCACAGTGTAGCAGAAAGAAATAATTTCAAATTTATTGTCTGGCACGGGAATTATTTTGACCGCTGAGGTTTCGATTTATATTTTCGTCCAATGAAGATGATTTATGCCATTCTGCTCGGATGAACTTCCCGGGGAATATAAAAGGCTATGAAAACGCTCTCTCACTCTCTTCCTCGCTCATTCTAGCAGCAGAACAGACCAACTTCAACATGAAGAGAGCGCATTCAATTTTTGGACCATTGTTTTCTCGAGAAGATCATTCCTTTATCATTTATTCACTCCTTCTAGACCAACTGGTCCTCGTAGCTTCAAGTTGGTTGCTTTATTCCTGCTCTAACATCCGCAACTGCTTTCTCCCCTTTGTACGACTCACAGTACAGGGTTATATCTCAAGCTGACATTAAAGTTTTTGGAACTCATCAATATTCTCGTCAACTAATTTGTTTTACTCCATTTCTTAACATAACAAGGCAAAAAACCAACAATTTGCCTTTGTTATAACAGTATAGCACCCGTGTGCCAGTGGTATGATCGATCGATTTCATTGACACTTTAAAACAGCGCTAACAGCAAATAACCACCGCAAAACGTGTTTACAAAATTTACCATTGGTGCTGTGATCTATTTGGAATGAAATTAAATTCGACCTGGAATGCACAGCATCTGAAAAGATCTTGATTTTTTAAAAATTTTACCAAGATAACATCGGGTAGTGTAATAATTAGCAAGCTAAACCTTCACGAGTGAGTTGAGTGTCATTGGGTGTCCCATTTATAAGGGCTTGTGTTACATCTAAGCAAAAAGCTTTGTAAATTACTACAACATACCACAACTTTTGCACTCGACCTTAAGCATAGGATGGATAATCAACTTTTTACACCTACGCAAACTCAAACTAAAAATGTGTACGCTTCATAAAATAGTCCCAATTGGGAATATACTTTTTCACTAAGTGACACACTAGGGGGAGTACTCGTGGTGTAGTGGTTAACGTGCTGGACTATAACATCATAGTAAGTGAATTCGAACTTTAGTCGCGCTATTATGTTCACTTTCGAACTAATACCCTTGGGAAAGGTCTGAGTCCCATTATCCCTCCAGTTATAGCTTAAATAGTACTGCGACTGTTCCTCAACAAGGATGACTTTGGCATTAAATAAACGACGATGGTTAATATGCCATTAAACAAAGAAACCAAACCAAACCAAACCAAGTAATACAATAGAAAAAATAATTTTCTCTTATTTACACATGACCTTTCGAATAGTAGAAAGAAAACCAAAATATTTTACTATTATTACCTGTGGTAAATACGATAATGTTTCGACAGACAAACTGAAATCCACGTACTTAGCTTTACCAACAAAGAAAAGTACGAGAGAATTTCCAACGTCATCAAGTGATAACAAGAAAAAGAAAAACAGTTTCCATACTACCCCCATACACAAATCTTTACTAAATCAGGAAGATAAGTCACATGACCTACCCAATTCAAACTATATACAAATATTACCATACTGAAAAGATGTTCCATTTTTTCCTTCTAAGGTTGTGGTGGAAACTGCACCTTCCAAATCAACTAATAGAAATTCATGATTTTTTAAAACAATAAATAAAAAAGTTGGTTTCAAATATCAAATTTAGCGCTCAACAGTTAGGTTTGGGCATTCACAACAAAAATTTGTTGTCTTAAGCCGATTTTTAAATAGCTGCTGCTTATATTGCAGGACGTAATAGAAAACAAGTCAACTGACAAGTAGATTAATTAAAGAGCCAGTTACAATTCAACAGTTCTTTTTCGTTTTAGAAACCTGCTGGAGCCAACTAGAAGACATAAAAAAGCATGTCAGAGGTTCAGCTGTAGACAGTTGAGGAAAGAAAACTCACAGCCGACACGTGTATATCATATCTTTTTACCCACTTTCATTTCACGTCGACATGATAAACAGCCAATAGTGTCAATTTTTAACTCCTACATACCTGATTATTACTTCTATGTTCAAGCCCAAAGATACATACTTTCACATTTTATTAACCAACAGACCCATGTTAATAGTATCGGACATCTACTTACTTAGGACTTTAAACTTTAAAAGCTTAAATAGAGTCTAAAAAGGGACAAAGATTTCGCTCCAGTTGTCGTTCTTATTTGTTCATATTGTTACAAAGTGATATATATATATATGTTAAAAAAATCTAAAGTTATCTTATCAATTCACATATTACTTTAAATTTAAATGTATTGGGAAGCCAGGAACACAAATAATAAATCACAGTACAAATGATAATTCTGACGTACAAATGATAACATCGCAAACGCCAAAGAATGGTCACCTCGGCACTATCTGACTGGAACACTTAGAGACATTGCGTCCTCGTGGCTTAGCGGCTTACATGGCGGACTGTGACATTGTAGTAAACGAGTTCGAATTCCAATCGTGTTATTTCGTTCACTTTCAGGCTAATAGCTTTGAGAAAGGTATGTCCTCTTATCCCACTAGCTATAGCTTAAATAGTACCACCACTGTTCTTCTACAAGGATGGCTTTGGCATTAAATAATCCCCTAAAGTTGATATGCCATTATCAAAAAGCAAGAAAAAACAAAACAAAAATAATCAACATAATCCGACGATGAAATACATTAAGAAATCAACATAGCAACGCGTATTAATACAGAACCAACAGAAATCACTTAGACCATAAACTTATCAAAATATAATTCCAGAAATGTTCAAACGTAGTTTTTCATAATTAAATTGAATCCTGGAAAAGTCAAATTTTTGGGCTTTCAATCAATTCATATACATCGAAAATCCTTGGTGTCTACTGTTTTAAAAATTATTAATAAAAAAAACTAATACCACTGCATCATATTTTTGCGATATAGATTGGAATGGAAAAAGCAAAATAATCGTCGAGAAGGAACTTGACAAATGTGAGTGTAGGCTTTGGTACTCATATTTTATATAACTGTATCCACACTGTAATTGTCATTTATTAAGCTTAGCTTAGTTCAACACAAGACCAGAAGTATGGAGCACAAAACTACTATTGTCGTTTATCAAGCTTAGCATAATCTATCACAAAGCCAGAAATATTGAGTGCCCAATGAAAATTTGAACTCACTAACAATAGTCCGCAAGACTAGCTCACACGGGGCTTCTATGTACCCAAACTGCAATTGTTGTTCTTCCTATTGAAGTAGAAATCTTGATCATAGAAATGTATTCGTACGTATTTATTCAACATCTTTACCACCAACCGAATTTTACACAAGGTTAATTTTTAGCGGAATAAAGCTGGTGTTAATTTTAGAGTTTTCCTTCTCGTAGGTTAGCTGCCTTTCCAGGGTAAAGAAGCCAGTCTGCATTTCTATTTACCCATAACTGAAGGAGAGATGAGATTATAGGTTTTAAAGGTTTCTACTTATGAGGGATAATCAATCTTATTGTTATTTCAGTTGAAATGCAGTGTTGGTATATGTGCGTGTTCACAAATAAAAACAATTGTTGAATAAAAGAAGCAACAAAAACCTTACGTTTTACTACGGACTGTTTTGTGTATTTTTATAAGGTTCACGGGAAGCAAGGTCCTAAAAGTCTTTTCTATGGATGCCTGTAATATTTTTTGTTTAGACTTGGGCCAAAAGAAAATTTCTGTTTATGACAATTGAGTTAGTGTTAATAGTTGTGCTCAAGTTAGAAGGATGCTATTGGGAAAAGAACCAATATCGTAAATGTTGTAGGAGACAAAAATAATAGGCTAAGTCACGCGTTCGTTGGTCACGTGAGAATTTAGACACCAAATTCTTTCTATCTGGCATTCGTTCTTCAACGGAAAAGATGTGGTCTTTTTTAGTCCTCGCCCGTTGGACGAAAAATAAACATAATTTTTATTTTTGTAAAAAATGGAGACGTTGTTTCTAACTCCGGCGAGGTACTCTATTTTACCTCTCCGTGAAAATCAGAAGACTAGAAGATATTTACATAATTCTTGTTGGTTCTTGTCATAGAAGGAAAAAGAAGTAGCCTTTTTAGTTTTTGCTGATTGAGCGAAATGAGACATTGATATACTCCCATCTTTGTACCGTCCGTGTATTCTTATTACAAGAACAGTATGAGTAAGTTATTTGTTTTGTGACGGGTTGTTAATCGTTGTATAAATCATATGGACCTATCAAATGTTTTAATTGTTAATATGAGTTTATTTGGTCTTTCTTTTTTGTTTATTCAGTGTTAGTGTCTCAATGAATATATTTATTCTAGTGTTGGAAGTTGGTGAGTATGAAGCGATTACACGTCCTTCCTAGCACCAAAAATAAGCGGTCAATAATAGCCGCCTATAATCCATCTAATAGTGTTATACTTACTTCATAACTTCCTTCTTCGGAATCTCTTGAAGGCGTGTCCGCACGCAATGCATTCATGAAGTGAAAGAGGCCGATTTTCTTCTTTTTAGATGTAGGGTCATAAAAATGAGAGAAAAAAAAAACTCTTTCCGGTTCTTTTATCTTTAGCATCAGGAAAAAATGTATTTATTTTATTTTTGTTTTCATTATTTATTATTATTCTATTTTATTTTCCCCACATAGTATTTATTTTATTTCTTTTAAAATTATTTGTTTAATTATTTCATTTAATCTTTTTTATTCTTTTCCTCTCACAGATTCAAGCCTTTCCCAAGGACATTTGCAAACAGTCTTGTACAGGATTTGAAATTGGGTCGACAATTTTATTTTTTAAGACAATTACCGTTACTCTAAGCGTGCCTTTTCTAGTATTTCTACATTTGTATTGTGCCTATTATACACCTAAGACAATTCTATGTTTGTAGAAATTGAGTACAAGAAGGTTCTACAACAGGGAAATATTCAATTTTTATCTTTGTTACTGTTGATAGAATTCTCACAATTTATGAAGGCTTGAAGTCATTCATAAAAACAATGCCAATTATTGATAAAGATATTTTTAAAGCAAATGTGGAGAAATGTATCTGAAGTTTGTGTAATAAAAGACGAATTAGGTAAATGCTTTATTCAAAAGAACTTAACTGTCGTCCAGTTGAGGCGAAGATTCTTTAATATTTAGAGTGAACTGATCCAGTGGGGAGACAACAATGTTTGACGTCACCAAAATTTGTTAATGGACATCTAGAATTGTTTAACAAAGTGATTTACTTTTAGCGATGGAGAAAATAAAAACAACTGAAAGGGATATTGTTGAAATCCAACCAGAAAGACGAGAAAATGATTTTATTCCAGTTTGTTAAATAGAATTACTCAAAGAAGAGGGAGAATGTAGAGTAGACTTGATTCGGAAGGGATAAACCAGTTTTTATTACTGCTGCTTGTCTTATATTAAAGATATTGTTTTAGCAGTGTTGAATATTTTGTTTGGATAAAAAATAATGCTTTCGTGTGGCCGGACGTAGAAAAATTAAAGAAATGCTTGGAAATGCTGCAATCAATGTTAATGATCTGTTTAATGAAAATGTCCTTGCTCAATTCTTCTCTTCATCAAAATGTATCGAACAAATAAAAAAATTGTAAAGAAAAATGAATAAAACTTTCAACCACTTCAAAGATCAAAATATTTCCGTATCTAATCTCTGGCAGATTATGGAATCCATGTTTTGTTTACCAGGCACTTCTGTCCCTGTTAAAAGAGTATTTTCAAGGATGGGTAGCATTTAAGAATGAATCAATCAATAAGGTAAGGACTATTGCAATGTAAATACTGTATTAACATAAGTTGCAGTAAGTTCTTTGAAAAAGTGAAAACTAAAGATATGGATATTTTTAATTCCACTAAAATGAAAAATATAAATGGTCAACGCGTTCAGTAAAAAATTAACGAAATTTTGATGTTCATTGTTTGTTGAATTTAAATAGATGGGTATTTATCCAGCAAAGTGTCAGTGGTGGAATATGGCGCAAGGTCGATTTTATAAGGAGACCCAACAGGAAGCAATGATTGCGAAAAGGAAGGGGAAAATAGCTCAGCTCTCTCGGTATTTCCCTTTTGAGGCACCTTAGGCGCCGGGCAATCATTTCAGCCCTTATCCCTTTAGACGAGGGGACAAAGGCTACCTGGGGTGGATAGGAGAAGAAGGTTTCCGTGAGTAGACCAGATTTACTTTTACACCACCTAACTATTGTGCTAGGTAAGTAGATCTAAATATATGTTACATATATAAACTACTATTTGCGTGCACGCGTGTGTGTGTGTGTGTGTGTGTGTGTGTGTGTGTGTGTGTGTGTGTGTGAGAGAGAGAGAGAGAGAGAGAGAGAGAGAGAGAGAGAGAGAGAGAGAGGCTTCTTTATTATACATGTATTTGTACCTATAATGAAAACTGAAAACTGTCCTGGTTTGAAGTGTAGAAATTTTGGTAATCCTATTTTTATCTGACATTAATGGAAAAATCACTACGACAAGAATAATGAAGAAATTTGTTTAGGTTGTAATGATGACGAAGTGCGACACATGGTTAAGTTTTAAGCAAAGCTCAACTGGTTCGAATTTAGAGTTTTCCTTCTCTTAGACCGGTTGCCATACAAAGGTTAACGAGCCCAGTTTACCCTATTATTTACCCATAGCTGGGAGATAGAATAGTTGGATTAATACTTTTCCCAAGTGTGTTAACGCCATGCAAAATGCAAACAGCCTCGTCCCGCATTTCACACAACGATAACCGTTATGCAATGATCACCATCACTTTAAGGCGCAAAGGTATCTGTTTAGTTAATCATTTGCCATTATCTAATCCTGAGAAATAGCGAGAGGCATACTCCAAAACAACACTAATTATATGAATACCAGAATACACCCCTGGACAAAATACAAGACCACCCTTAAAAATGAAGAAAGAGATATTTTTTACAATTTTTAAATCATGAAAATCAGATATATGAATGATAAGGCATAAAGACAATTAAATTAAAAATATGAAGAAATTTCAGTTCATTTTTATATGTATATTAGCATTCATACTTAATTCTAAAATTTTGTTTTGACAAAATATAAGACCAATGAGCAGAACTATAGAATATAAAGGCAATTATTTTCTTTCATATTTTGTAGATCCGCTGTTAGCTTTGATAACCTAAAAAATTCGGCTAGGCATACTATCAAATACTTTCTAAAGTTGAACTGAAGGTATCTTCCCATGCGTCTACGATTGCGTTTTTGAGTTTAGAAATTGCTGAGTACTGTCGACCTTCATAAACCTTTGCAACAATCAATCCCCACAAATTTTCTATAGGATTAAGGTTTGGAGGGCATGCTGGGTGGTCAAGAAGTCTTATTTTTTGTTCAAGTAAGCACTTCTCTGTAACTGATGCATTGTGGATAGCAGCATTATCTTGCTGAAAAATCCATTCTTCTCCACATAGACGAAGCCCTTCTTGTGCGAGATCAATCATTTAGCATCTTCACATAATCAGCTGCTTTTTGTCGACCACTGACAAATCAGAGTTTAAGTTTTCCTGAAGATGAGAACACCCCACCCAGATCATAAAAGATTCTCCTCCACTATGCCTTGTTCAGTAATTCTCTTCTGAAAAATCTTTTACATGCCACTACTTCTGAAAATCATCAGGACCGTCTAAACTGAATTTCTTTTTGTCAGAGAAAACAACTTTACGCCATTCTTTAGCACTCATGGTTTGATATTGACGAGCATATTCCAGTTGTTTCTCTTTGTGCTTCATAGTTAACCTTGGACGATGAATTTTTTTCTTATGCTTAATTTTTTCGTTGTTGAAATGCCTTCAAATTGTTCCAGTACTGCAAGGAGCATCCACTAGAGATTTCAATATATTTGATGTTGACGAAGTTTTCTTTTTTACAATTCTTCTCTTGAATTGTGGTGATAATTTTTCTGGACTGCCAGTCGGTTTTCTTGTTCCATATTTATTTGAACTTTTCAAGTAATTGCAGATAATGGTTTTACTGCGTCCTAAGGCCTTTGAAATTTTTATCTGAGATTTTCCGACTATTTTCAGAGCTGTAATCCCGACTTTCTCAAATTCAGATAATTTAGTTCCTTTAGTCGTTTATGTTTTTAGTATTTTAAGTATTACAGTTTTAATAGCTTTTATATTACGTAGAATATATATAATAAATTTTTCAATTAAATCAAAGTCCTTTTTTCTTTAGTTTTTATTGTTGGTCTTATATCTATGTCAAAAATGAATTTTAAAATTTAGCATAAATGCTAGTATACATATAAAAATGATTTGAAATTTCTTCTTATTTTAAATTTAAAAGTCTCTTAAAATTATCTTTCATATATCTGATTTTCATAATTTAGAAATTGTAAACAATATCCTTTTCTTCATTTTTGAGGGTGGTCTTATATTTTTTTCCAGGGGTGTATTGGAGTTGAATAAAATTTTCAACGAAATTTTATCAATTGTTAGTAACTTTTACGGATATGACAATTTTCTCTTCCGGCCTGCAAGTAGATTTTTCCAGGCCGGTAAAAAAATAACGAGCTGAGATAAAAAGAAGATAAGTATTAACATTATAACAATAAGAAGTGGATTTGTTAAGTTCGTACTTTTAGTTATTAGATAAAATAATGTTCTTTTTATAGTAGTCTATTTCCTTGTGATTGTTAGCGTAACTTGGTCATGGTAAAGGAAGAACCAATTCTCACGCGTGTTTGTGTGATGTTATATCACAGGTGACGAGGTGGACTGAAGACGCTCTCGTCTTGTTTGCGATGAGTCTCGGTCCATCAGCTGAAGGTTAATTTCACTCATCTTATATTCCCTCCTCGTTGGGAAAAATGGACCAGAAAGCTATCTTCCAAGAATCGGCTGGAATGCATTTTATTTATCAATACCTGTCTAGCTTCACAGATTGTGAGAAAAAATCTGTGTTGTGGTCCCATTAACATCCACCTTTCAATCTAGCAGTGATTTATTTTGAAGGTACACAGGCAGGATACAAACGAAGTAGAGCGCAATAAATAAATAAAATGGAGATAATATAAAAGGCTTAACTCGAAAGTAATCATTTTATATAAAAGTATACAAACTGAATTAATGCAGCCTTTTGTGTTAGTTGTGTTCGGTCATTACAATTCCTCTGCTTCTATATTGAAAGTAAAGAGAGAGTCTTTCTCTGATTAAACGAATCAAGCATGTGTCGGACCTAGTAGTTTTGATAGTTTTAGACAGATATGAAGGGACCAGATCCCAGGTTAAGAAATGCGAATTTTCAACTCTAAGAGAAAGAGCAGCAGAAGACACCAGATATCGTTTTCAGCAGACTGGTAATTCTCCTAATATGACTATATACATGAGGAAAATTTATATAGTTAATTATTCTCTGTTTTTATTTATTTGTTAAGTGTTATTATCTTTAAAAGAACTATTAGACTAACAATAGTTGTTTGCATTGAATATATTATAGGTGTGTCCATGTTTTGTATTGTATGAGTGGTAGTGCATAGAAAAGTTCTTCAAACTTGGAGTGTTCATAGTGAAAATGATCAGTTGAATCTTCCGACAGTTCTCCGCTTTACCAACTGAGTTATCGTGAGATGCGGAAAATGATCAGTACTCTGTTAAAATATAAAGTTGTTTGTCAGTGGGTGGAAGATTGAAAGTGTGATTTATGGAGGTCAAACCGAAAGTATTCGCACCACGGTTTCCGCGACGACTAAAATTCAAATTCAAACTAAGCAATCATCATCTACGTCCGCATAGACTTTTGGTCCAATTACATTGACGCTCATTCATTTTAGCGACAGGCTCTCAGATCCATAGATGAGCAGCCCAATTGGGACATGAATTCAAGTGCCGACCAGGGATTACAGGTTGTCAGCGGTTGTATTCGTTCTCTGGTTTCGGTTGAAGAATAAACATTTTGTATCGATTATAAGGAGGCCGCCTTCCAGGCACGCCTACTCCTCAGCTAAAAAGAGTACAGTTGGCTTCATTTATGACTGAGGCGCTGCAAAATGAGGAGTGCTGTATACTTTTTGTTTATTGCTTTCCTGTTCGCAGAAGGATCCTGACGTTCATACCGATCTCTTATCATACTTAACCACCGTGACAGGGTTGATAAAGATCGAAACTAGGGTCCACAGTACAAAGTAATTCCCTCTTTAAACGAACTTTTCCCTGGACATTACTCTTAAGGGAGCTTAACGAACATATTTGGCCTTCTGTTCGTCAGTATCATCATCATGTCGTGCCGCAGGCACGGATATCCCTGACCCTCTCTCGCCACTTCTCCCTATCGTTCATCGCCTCTGGAAGGTCTTCAGGGCCACATCCCGTATCCTCACATAGCTGCTGAATGTATGTTCGAGCTGGTCGTCCTGCTTTTGCCCGGCCATATGTGGGGGTCCATAGGAGTACATCACTTATCAACTAGTTCGTTCGTCCGTATGACGGACAATATTACAGCCCGTTCACTTTTCTAATTCTGTATGAACATGTTTGAGTACATTGCATAACTAATTGCTAGTTCCGATGATTTTACGATTTTATAATTTCCAACATTTATATTCTTAATGAAAATTTTGATGTTATGTGTCGTTAAGGTTGATAAAATAGCGATTGGCGAGTGTTCTAAAAATAGAAAAATGTAGACACACTGACGCCAAGAATTCAAAATTGGGCGGCAAAAATAAGGAACCGTTTCTTTTGGTATGAGGAGATGAAGAGAAGGAGTAGGAGTTAGGGATAGTAGTTTTGTAGCAGGTTAAAAAAAGGAACACGCGAGGAAGAAGTCAGTTGACTAGTAGAGTCCACGGTGAACATAACTCAGTGATTTCCGCTCCTGTATCCACAAAAATTAAGCTTAATTACAACTTGATGTAATGTAAAAGCCTGATTTTCTCGCACCAAAATAAAACGTCATTGAATCAAAGTTTTGTGTTTTCTTCAATAATTTCAACAAAGAAATACAACAGTGTCTTATATAAAAATGATCTGTGTTGTTGTAATATACGTTTTATCTCATTACTTGAGGGCTACCATTTTTCTCTACGTGGTCTTCATAAGTATTTGATTAATGAGTCTTCCGTGAGTCATTGTATCAGTATTATTGTCAGTTATGCATTACTTCTACATTCTAATGAGTGACCAGCCTATCACTATTTAAATAATGTTGGTTATTATCATGAAAATGCTAAACATCAAGTAAACTCAGTTGATCCAAATACAAGTGCACACACTCAAGAAATATAACACCCATTGATGGATAACAAAATTGAAATTTTGAGAGAGACAGAGAGAGAAGCGGAGAATTAAAATATTACAATCCCACTTTGACTATTTTTGCAGAAAATGCTAAGAAAAATGAAACAAATTTGTTCATTACCTTTTCACAAGATGTAAAAACTGTTTACAAGCCTTAATATTTATGGGGTTAGGGTTTTATGGGTGTTAACGGTTAGTGGCTGGTTATTTCTTCTTTCAACCCTCAATACGCGTCTATTCATTTAATTTTACTGGTCGAGTCAGTTGAAAAGGAATGAATGAAAGAAAGAGATAAAAAGAGACGAATGAAGCTTTTAAGACTCAACTTTATTTCTATGGAAGTTAGCGACCAAGTCTTACAGAGAGAAAACCTCCCCGAGCAAAAAATCGCTGCCTTCCTGGCCGTCGTCCGAGGTCTTTCTTTTTAAAGTTTCTTTTTGGAGGCAGGAAAGCTCTTCGTTGTTCGAGTATGCTTAAATTGTTCTTCCTGTCAGAGGCCACCTGAGAGATCGTTATTTCTTTTTTTATTTTGTGTTTCTTTTTATCTGGTTTAATTTTTTTAATGTATTATTCAATCCCCACATATTTCAATTGCCTTTTAAAAATATTAAATATTAAAAATATTTCAATAAATAAGAATAAATCTGTATTTAAAGTTCTACTTAGTACTAAATTTTAATTCTTTAGATAATTTTGAAAGATAGAGTGCACAGTCAATTAGAAACAGTATAGTAGACCCCACAATAAAATAGAAGCAATATAGTTGACCACACACAACAATTGAAGCAATGTCGTAGACTACACACTACAATAGAAGCATTATAGTAGAAGCATAGTACAATAGAAACAATGAAGTAGACCACACACTACGATAGAAACAATACAGTAAACCGTATACTATAATGGAAATAATGTAGTAGACTGCATAGTATAATAGAAACAATGTAACGGAACCCATAGTACAATAGAAGCAATGTCGTAGACCCCACACTACAATAGAAACAATGTGTTAAACAGCATACTACAATAACACCAAATGTTTTTTTTACTCTGTCTGCAAGGCTAAGAATACGCCGATTGTATTCTCCGTAGAGGAATACTTTTTGAAAACTTTTTCAAAGACGTCATATTTTGAAAGGCCAAAACAATAATTATTTTCAGGAATCATGATTTAACTCAGAATCGGATTATATTTTATGCCATTCCTGCAACAGACTGTTTTGGTATTCTATTGTTGGATTCTCTTAATATGAAAATAGATGCAGACAAAAAAAAAAAAAAAAAAAGCAGGGCGAGGAAAAGAGTGGACAGGAAATTCGGCTTGAATTGAATTATAAAAAACAAAGTTTGTTTCACAATCAAAAATAGACTCAATGATTTAGAATTTAGAAATATCGATACATTGCGCAAACTATAACTTTGTGCTCCGAGAAAAGATTTTTTAAAAAGCAAATTATAAAAGCAAAATATTTTTAGGACAATTAGCAACAAAACATAAAAATCTACATGAAGTCACGGATCACTATTGGAATTTATTAATGTTCTTATTGCTTTCTGTTCTTTTGTTGTCCCAATACACGATGAGGATTCTTGGAATTGTCGAAGACTTATTCTGTATGAAGACAAACAGAAGCAATCGAAAAGTGTGCTAAAATGGTGAGATCGATCAAAGTATGTAGAAATAGCGAATTAAAACTCGAGTAGCAGACGAACCAAATCATATAAATTTCAGAAGAGAAGAAATAATGTTTTGTTGGTTCACAAGGTTAAGTTTCTTGAGAAAATCACATTTTTTTCCTTTTAAAAATGGCATGTATGTATGTAAGTTGGACTTTAACGAATATCCATTTTCTCTTTCAATCGCACAAAAATGAAGTTTCTATTTTAAAAGAGAAAATTACATTCCTCCATTTTTTTAATCGTATATATAAAAACTGGATTTTAAAAGAATATTTATATCTTTTCAATCGCATAAAGTCATTTCTAATGTACCATAGCAGTACTAAAGAAACTTTGGACCCCCTGTTGTGACCTTGCCGTGGTAACAAGATGACGAATGCGAAACTGTTAAACATACACCAATGGTTTATTTACTACTATGTAGCAAGTAGCCTCTGGGAGAAAGAAAGGGAATATCGAAACATGAGACGACCGTCAACTAGACAAAAATAAGCAACATATCCTAGTGAGAAAAAGATGAGCAAACATTGACCTTGAATTTTTTCTTGGTTCTAACATGCTTGTCAGCTGATCACATAGTCTAACGCCCTCTTAGGAACGCCCGCCACCAGCAAATTGAGGCTAGTAAGCTTTCGTCTCCTTACATCTTCTTGGCTCGTGTTCTACTGACGTTTGCCCAGTCGGCTGGGGCTGTAGAATACACCGACTGCTTCTCTGCAGAGGGATAAGCCCCCCCCCCAACGAGTGTCCTGGATATGACACTAAACAATCTGATGGTGAGGTTCCAGTAATGCTGGAGCTTTGGGGAATGCGGAGTACCCCTTTACTACCATCGCTCCCAGGTCCACCCTGGCCCGAAGTGGTAGGATCTGATAGGGTCATATCTATGGGTTAAATAGAACTAACGGCATACTTATGCTAAACTGAACTGGTTGACTAAACTGAATAGCTTGAAATAGAAATGTTTTTGACAATTAAACCGTGCTTACATTTAAACTGCGTGCTTATGCTAAACTGAATTATTTGAAATGGAACTGTTTTTTGACATTGAAACTGTACTTACACTAAACTGATTTGTTTAATATAGAACTGTTTTGACAGTGTATAAACAAAATCTGTACTTATACTAAACTGAATTAGGACTGCTTGACTAAACTGAATAGCTTTAGATAGAAATGTTTTTCTCAATCAATCTGCGTACTCATCCTAAACTGAATAGTTTGAAATAGAACTATTTTCATAAAAATGGATTTGGCGTTAAATAACCTACAAAGGTTGATATGTCATAAACCCCAAACAACCAACCAACATCTACTGACGAGTTCACCTGCTTACGTCTCGCCGTCGACTCCCGAAAGAACCCAAGTTGTCCCCTCACTTCTGCCTGTTGTGTCGGAAGCAGACACATCAACTTTCGCTCGCACATGTGCACGAGATTTCAGACCTCCAGTTTTCCTTAGTCATTTTTGGCCTTGTTATTCAGCAACTACTGTCTGCTTTATTTATTTATTTAACTATTCATTGGATTTCCTATGAGCCGTTCAATTACGTTACACTAAGAGATTTTTTTTTATATCGCATGTAATTGGTATTTAGAGTAAGACTGTTAACGGCGTTTTTTCTTTTCTTTTTTGTCATCTGTTGACTTAACCTGGAGTATGACGACTTCTTGTCTCCCTAATTCTATGGTCTGGCTTTGACTGAGATCTTTTGAAATTTTTTCGGCTTTTTAAAATTTCTACCTGATAGGATCAAGTGGACAAGCGAACTTTCTTTCAAGAATTGTTTTGATAAAACTGGTAGGTTATAAACTTTTGGAGAAATAAGGGTGGGGGGAGCTGCATTTACTTTATACCCTTTCTTTATCTTTTAAGCTTTTAATTTTTATAACACTATCTTGTTATTAGTTAGAAAATGTTCGAAAGGATGTGGAAAAGTTTAGAATTCTCTCTTTCTTCTTTCCTATGTATTTTTTTCTAAGTAAATTTTGTAGCTCAAACTCAGGTCAAAATTACTTAGATGCAAAAACATTGTTAGCATAGCGACACTTAACGTTAGGACTTTAAATACAGTAAACCAGTTATCTGAGCTGACAGCGTCTGCCGCCGAGAATAATATAGACATCATACGCATACAAGAACATAGATATTACCATAGCGAACAAGCAATAAAATACCACGATATTGGCAAAAGATGGACGTTTGTCTCTTCATCTGCATGGAAAAACTCTGTTAATGCCGTCACATAGAAGGTGTAGGAATGATTTTCAATCCTCGTGTCTTAAAATCACAAAATAGCATAGAGAGACTCCAACCGAGAATAATGTGGGCTTCATTTAATGGCAAACCATGTAAAACAATCGTCTTTTGTTACCGTCTCACTAATGCCAGTGATGAAACAGACATCATCACCTTCTACAATGAGCTATCTTCCCTTGTCCGACACATTCCCAAATACGGTGTTCTAACCAGCGGTGAAGACATGAATGCTCAAATGGGCAAAGATAAAAATAACAAAATCTGCTTACACAACTTTTCAAACAGAAATGGTGAATATCAAGCAAACTTTTCACTCGAGAACAGGCTAACATGCTTAAATACTAAATTCCAAAAACGGGAGGGAAAACTATGGACCAACATCTAGTCAAATAACTCTAAAGCATAGTTAGATTATATATTCATGAAAAAAAGTGGATAAATAGAGCTGTGAACTGTGAGGCATACTCTTCTTTTGAAGGAGTATCTTCTGATCACAGAATCGTCACGCAAAGATACACCTGAGTCTACGAAGAAATAAGAAACAGTTACGACAGGTCTTCACTTACCAATAGAGATATTAGCAATAAATATATGGTAACTGTAAGAAACAAATTCGATACTCTTTAGGAGACATCTCAAAGAAATACTCCGAATGAGGATTATGAAAACTTCGTTACTGCCCATATGAAAGTTGCAAAATGTAGAGTTCCATGGGAGTCACTAGTAGTTAGGAAAAATAAAACAAGATAACATTGTTATATCAAGCGTATGGTTGCAAGAAAAGGACAAAACACTGAATTGCAAATCAAACAAGAAGACAAGTGAAAAATTTAACAATCATATTAACAAACAAGAAACAAAAGGTTAATATAGGTGAATATGAAAATGTGTGCAAAAGTAAGAAAAATATTCGTAATTGTATTGATAGGAATGAGTTGATTTTAGCAAATTTGACGTGTGTTGAATGTTTGTGGAATCGAGAAGTAAAATGTTCCAATATTTGTGTTGGTAGGGGTGAGTCACAGACTTACGCGGTCAACCATAGTTTGTCGATAGGGAAGGAGAAACGTCGACGTTGAAAAAGTGAAATGTAGGTGGGGTGGTGATTCTCAGGTCATGTGGCTTCCATCAAAAGTCACAGTAAGAAAGTTAAGACGAATTTGTGTGATGTTGAATGTTGCAGGCGTTGCGGTCGATGTTCTAGCGTCTAGGTGCGCTTTCTTCTCTCTGTCTGGATATTGAAAGAATCTCGTCTTTTATAGTTCTCCCTTCCTCAAATCGGATCAACTTAAGTCTTTATTTTTTTTACCACGAAGTTCCTAGATTAGTCGAAAAAATTTAATTTTTTTGTGAGAAATTCTATCAACATTTCACCCTCCGCGGAGCGTATGTGAAGAGACACATTTTTTTTCATTTAGGAAAAAATCTCGGCCCCTGCATCATCCGGTGAGTGCTTTCCTGTTCTGTTAATTGGAATGACCATTATTTTGTTTATACGATAAATCAGAAGAGATTTCTATCAGTCGTATAACAACATGAAAATAGCATCCTTACTATACAAAACGATGTTCTTCTATGGACTCCTACACATGGATGCACCAAGGTTGGCTGACCAGCAAGAACTTATATTAGCTTTGTGCAGAACATTGGATGTAGTTTGGAGGACCTGCCGAGAGCGATGGATGATAGGGACGGATGGCGAGAAAGAGAGTCAGGAAAATCCGTGCTGTCAGAGGGATTTGATTATAATAATGGTGATGGTGAAATTTAGAAAATCTTTTTGAATTTAAAACAAATAGTTTTTATAACTTGTAAAACCACGGATGCTTTTTTAAACGACGATAATCTCTCTCGGACAGGGAGAAGGCTCAAAGATACGACCGAGGCGGAGTTCAGTGGTAAAACACTGAGCCAAGTTGCTTGTAAAAACTGTTAGTTATTGTAATATGAGCTGATTGGGTGTAAAATATTCACTTTTGAATTTGAAATTTTTTTAATGAGATTTGCACCTATTTTGTACGATCCATTTCCGGCGTATATATTTATTGTTTTTGTTTTTAGTAATTTGTTTTTGTATTGATAGCATACGTGTTCAGTTGCTACTTGAAAGTGTCCTCAGTTTCTTTGAGAAAAATTTCAATGATGATCTGCTGTTCGAATCTAAACTTGTTTATGTTTATTCAATCTAAAAGACTACTCAAATAAATCAATAGAGTACCTACTCGAAACCTTCTAATTACGAAGAAAAATATGTAGGAAAGAAGAAAGAGAGAATCTTAAACTTTTCCCCATCCTCTAGAGCATTTAATTAATAATACCATTTAAAAAAAAAGGAAAAAGATTTAATGAAATCACCCCATAACCATTTTTTCTTTTTGATTAAAAAAAAATTGGATTAATTTTGTTTCTATTACAGACAAAGATATAGCTAAGAATAGAACGAAATCACAATTGAAAGCATCAAACTGAGGCCAGAACTTGTTGCGGTGCCGGTAAGTATGTCGACCCCGCAAATGAATTATGTGAATGAGAACAGCCAAAGCAATATGAAGGAACAAAGGCGAGGTAACAATAATAACAAGTGACAATTTATTTGTCGTATTTACAAGCGTGTATGTAAATGTCCGTGGCGGTTGTATGTAGTCTTCAGCTAGGATGGGTTATGTTGTTAGCTGGTATAGTCGCGTTGTAAATGTTCGCAGCTGGGCGTTCGACGAGGACCGCTGGCGTAGGTTGAGTCGTAGAGATACAGCTGGATGTCGGATGCTGGTAAGCTGAGGTCGGCTGAGTCGTCAGGTACAGCTAGATGTTGGATGCTGGTAAGCTGAGGTCGGTCGAGTCGTTGAGTTCAGCTAGATGTTGGATGCTGGTAAGCTGAGGTCGGTCGAGTCGTTGAGTTCAGCTAGATGTTGGATGCTGGTAAGTTGAGGTCGGCTGAGTCGTCAGGTACAGCTAGATGTTGGATGCTGGTTAGCTGAGGTCGGTCGAGTCGTTGAGTTCAGCTAGATGTTGGATGCTGGTAATCTGAGGTCGGTCGAGTCGTTCAGTCACCAAAGGATTAATAAAGAGACTGGAGGACTTGGAAATAAGAGGACGAGTGAAGACCATCCAAATTATTGCATTATTGAAATCGGCCAGAATACTGAGAAGAGTCCTGGAGACTTGAGGAGACTTGCTGTCACTCGAACCCCAGTGAAAGACCATCAGCTAACGCTGATGTGAAAAACTCTCAAGAAGTAATAATAATAATGATAATAATAATAATAATAAACAGACAAAGATTATTCAAAATTGATTAAACACGATTTATAGATTGTGTGGACATAAGAACTAAATCTTAACATCGATAGAATTCAAAGAAAATGATGATACAACAGAATATTATATTCATTGGAAAATATGTAAATATCACCGAATACTTACACGTGAAAAATGGTATAAACATCAAATATAACAAATAACAGAAGCAAAATGAGACACTATTTTCTGTGTCACGTGATGGCTCACGGGGACGAGGAGGTGGGAATGATACTCCCTCCCCCCGTTGAACTAAAATTATCTAGCAGTCAAAAAGTGACCGTTAGGAGAGAAAGTGGGTCATGCAGATGTTCGCACTTAAGTGACCTTGGGTCGCCGGACATCGGAAGGGGAAAGAAAAAAAGAAGCCAAATGATTGGCGGGGGGGGGCAAACGGAAGTGGGGGTTCCCTTCCCCTCAGCGGAAGTAAGGCACAAAAAAGGGAGTTTTGGGGCAAGTCTCGTGGCAGACGGACGATAGCCATTTTGCTCCGGGCTAAAGACAAAAAGACTGAGACACGAAGAACTCCAAAATCCTTCAAGCCAGCATTAAAAACAGTACAAAGTCTATTAGCCCGTGAAAGAAGAGAAATTCTCCAGTGGAACCCCGTCAAAAAAATAAGATAAGTAACTTTGGGACATTTTTCCCTTACACCCAAATTTTGTTTACCACTCTCTCTCTCTCAATTTGAAAAAGGATAAAAGCCAGGAAAAGACATTTATATTCATGGACTATCCTATTATATATTTTTGACACTTTGAACGTATATATATATATAACAGTAGTAAAGAACCTATGTATTTTCATTTTACCATGTGGTCTATGTTATTATTCCATGCTTTCCTTTCAGCTTCTATTCGCCTTACATTATCTTGCTTAGAACTGTCCTATTAATTCCTAAAGTATCACACGGGAAACCGGAGTTGCCGACTACTACAACAACATTAATATTATTACAACTAAGACCTATAGGCCCGTATTCTTCTATTATCTAAGGGAAAGAAGTTTAGCGGCCTGGTGGGTGTGTGATAGTGTATAATTTTGGACCCCTTTGCCAGCGGTGGCCAGTCTGGCCCTAAATTATTCCCTCACGTAATATGCCAGTTCTTATCTGCCTGAGAAAAGAACTCTGAACAGGACTTATTTCTGTAGGGGATCAAGTGCCAACCTGCCCCGTCTTCACACGTGCGAAAATAAAGTCCCATTTTGGGATTTTAGTCAATTTCCCCGTCACATCTGGGACTTTGCAATCCAAACTGATAGAAAAATAAATTGCAATAGACAAGATATAGTGGTGAAGGGCTATAAAAGAAAAACATGCCTTCTAATTGATATATCAGCGCCAACAGATTATATAGCATATCAGTCCAAGAATATGATAAAATAATCAAATACAAAGATCTGGAAACAGAAATTGAAAAATATAATCCTTTAAAACTCTCACTGTGTTAGTAAGAATTTGAGCTCTGGATATGACCGAGAAAGAAACAGATATTCACATAAACAAGATACCTAACAGTCCAAGCCTATATGAAATACAAAAAATTGCACTTTGCGGAACTGCTTATTTCCCTCATGAGAGTACTCTCAATATATATGAAAAATAAATACATAAATAATACCTGCAAAAGGCAGAAAACTCCCATAAATACATAGATCATATCTAATCACTCCTTTCATTCACTCTAGATTTTGGATAATGACCCGGTGAAAGATTGTAAGAAACCGAAAGTAAAGCTGAAAAATTAACTAATAAGAAGAAGAAGAAGAAAGAAGAAGAACCACCACCTCATGTAAGTAAGTTGGCGACTGTAGTCGAGGGTGACCAGAGGGCTTCCTTTTCAATAGCTACGACACCTAGGTGTAGGGGAGGGCGCTACTCCTTTCCTTGGATTGCTCCACTCTACCCTTGACACGTACCTTATATTACTGAGTGTTAAGAAAAGAGGTATCAAGTACCATTTTTAAAGTCTTTGGTATGATGCGACCTGGGATTGAACCCAGGTCTCCCGGACCATTGGCGAACACTCTAGCCACTAGGCCAATGAGCCGGTTACCACCTCATGTACATGGATGATATAAATATATTTGACAAAAATGAAAAAGAATAGAAACCCTTATACAAACTATAATAAACAACCAGGATATAGGATAGGAATTTTGAATCAAAAAGGGTGCAATGCTGATAATGAAAAGGGGAAAAGAGAAACAATGGAAGGAATAGAACTTTTAAATTAACAAAGCATAAAAAAATACAAGTACCCGGGAATATTTGAAGTGGACAACATCAAACAAGCAGAAATGTAAGAAAAGAAAAAAAGAGAAAAAAGAAAAAAGTAAAAAAAGAAAAGGCTACCTTAGAAGAAGAAAACTTCTCGAGACCAAACTCTGCATGAGTAACCTCAGCAAAGAAATAAACACCTGGACAGTCCACCGTGTAAGCTACTCTGGACCTTTTTCAAAGAAGACAGGGAAGGAACTAAGACAAATGGAACAAGGGATAAGGAAATTCATGACAATATACAAGGCTTTATATCCGAGAGATGATACCGACAAACTGTATTTGTCATGAAAAGAAGAGAACTTGCATGTATTGAGGTTTGCGTATTAATCAAAGGACTCGAAGAAATCACTAGAAAGAAAGACAAATTACACCGACAGACTGTATTTGTTAAGAAAAGAAGAGAACTTACCAATATTGAGGTTTGGGTATATGCAACAATCCACAGACTCGAAGAATTCACTAAACAAAAGATAAATTACACCAGCCAATAACAGCTATGTCAACATAAGGACAAGCAGTAAAACAAAGTCTGGAAGACAAAGATAGGAAAAAACAACTGTATGGATACTTTAAACGACAAACTGGGGAGATTGCGCATAAGAAGACCTGAACATGACTAAGAAAGGGAAAATCTAAAGCGAGAAACTGAATCTCTCTTAATAGCAGCATAAAAACATAAGGAGCAATTAAATGAAAATTGATAATACGCAATAGAATAGTAAGTGTAGGTTATGTGGAAACTGAGATGAAACAGTTAATCATATAATAAGCGAATGCAGCAAACTGACACAAAAGGAATACAATAATAGTCAAAACTGGGTGGGAAAGGTGATCCACTTAGAATTGTGCAAGAGATTGAAACTTGACTATGCTACCAAATGGTATATGCATAAACCAAAATCGGCCCTAGAAAATGAAACGCGTAAAATTCTCAGAGACTTTGAGATACAAACGGATCACCAAATATCGATTAGAAGATCAGTCCTAGTGTTAATTAACAAAAAAGAACTTGCCATCAAGTGGATTTTGATGTTCCAATCGACCACAGAGTGAAAATGAAAGAAAGCAAAAAAGATAAACAAATACTGGGATCTTGCCAGAGAGAAAAAAAAAGCTGTGGAACATGAAGGTGACAATAATACCAATTGTAGTTGGTACGCTTCGAATGGTCTTCAAGAGCTTGGAAAAAAGACTGAAAGAATAGGAAACCGAAAACATACTCACAACAGCATTGTTGAGATTGGCTCGAATACTGAGTTGAGTTTTGTAGACCAGAGGAGACTTGTAGTCATTCAGACTTCAGAGAAAATCTACAAATTAAAATTGGTGTGAAAAACTCGAATGGAGTGAAAATAACTGTTAAAAAGAACTTTGTAGCTTTTAACGAAACCTTATATATGTGTGTGTGTGTGGAGCAAGTGCGTGTGTGGGTGTACGTGTGTGTGTGTGCGTGTGTGTGTGTTTTGAAAATACTCCAATGGAAGATCGTTTGGAAGAAGTCTTTGAAAGGAAGCTCGTCAAATATACTAAACATATCAATTCGGCTGTTCCAGATGCTTTTCGTGGAGGTGGCGAACCACAGTGGACTTTGAGATGCAGAGTTCTCTTGGTATTCTTCGAGTGCTACTCATTAGATTTGCCTCTATGGCTGACTTTGCCTGGTCGTCGAGGTTCTTGCAATAATCCAAGCGAGATTTTTTTTTTTCAAGTATCAGGTTGCTGCACTGTGACCAACTACGCCTTCAGCTTTTGCACAAGTGTTTTTTTTAGTTGCTTCTGTGGCATTATGACCCAGGTCAAACTCGTAAAGCATAAGTTCCCGAATTAGACTACGTTGCACGTTCATCTGAGTGGTTTTCAAATTACACACAGAGTGAAGCAATATAAACGCACTAACTACCGTGATACTACTAACCACAACGGGTTTTTCCTCGGCTTGAACTATTTCGGTCACGTGATATACGTGCCACAAATTCGCACCGACCAAAATATTGCAAAACATTTGACTCACATTAGTAATTAACAGCAAT
Source organism: Sepioteuthis lessoniana (assembly GCA_963585895.1). Classification (NCBI taxonomy): domain Eukaryota; kingdom Metazoa; phylum Mollusca; class Cephalopoda; order Myopsida; family Loliginidae; genus Sepioteuthis; species Sepioteuthis lessoniana. The sequence continues at coordinate 42,766,383 of OY757913.1, forward strand.
TAAAGATTAAATCAAATGCATCACAATATCTCTCTGAAATATCAACTAAATTTCTTTCGTATTTATAATTATTAACCTCAGAGTATAACTTTGAAAAAAAAATACAAATAAGTTTATTCCACTGAATTATAATAATTCATATTTGCATCATTTATAAGAAATGTGCTCAATTCAATAAATATGCTAGGCTTTTTAGACCTTAAATTATAACAATCAACACACAAAAAATTAACAAAATCATCCGAATCCTAGTCACTATAAGGTACAATTCTACCTAAATTACCTAGCAGACTTTATATGTGCTTAGCCTAAGAAATCTAGCAGTAACTTTCAGGCTTCGTGAAACGGGAGAGAAAAGTATGAAAATAAAGGAGATAAAAAGGGGAAAGGGAAGCTTACCTTTGCTACTTAAAAGTGTGTCTATATTTCTAAAAAACAAAAACAACCAGTTCCCACAAAGTAATTTATTTCAAGAGAAATAAACTTTACAAAATCCGACTTTGCATATTTTCCCTATGCTTGTTGAAAACATTGAATAAAGTAACAGAATAACACATTCAAGTAACGACAATATTATAACCAAAAAAAAAAAAAGGTATAAAGAAATATAACGACTGACTTGCTCGAAGCCATGCCGTCAACTACCTACTGTCAGTTTAACTTTTGTTAATGATAAAATACCTTTCTTTGGTATTTTATGTCAAAATTCAATTAGAAGTCAATTTTTAGGGTTTATTCTTCTCGGTGTCTCCTTCTTGTGCAGAATCAACTAGTTCTTCTAGTTTCCTGTGCAGACTTGTTGAAAAAGAATTTTACTATTTCTTTAAGTGAACTTCGAGTAGACCACCGCTTCCTCCTCAAGAGATGAATATCTTTCTGTTTCAACTCAAATTTTCTTCTGTTGAGCCTACGGAGGTTTTTAACATATTTTATGACCAACAGCTTCCTTTGTCGACAAAAAGTACAATAATACCGCCTCCAGACTTTAGACACACCTTTCTTTTGAAAGGGATAACATACGAAAACCACAATTAGCCTACAGTAGGCTTATTGTTTCAACAAGTAACAAAAACATCCTGTAAGGAAAAGAGGCTTAGCTCAAGCGACAACATAGGCCTATTTTCCTCAAGCCACCTTGCTTAAGAAAAAACTACCTAAAGTCGAAGGCGCATAAACAAGAGCTCACAAAGCAAAAAAGAGAAAGCTTTACAGAGCCTTCTGCTCGTGTTGAGAAAAAAAGAGAGAGAGAGATCCCTTGGCGGGTCACACTTAAATAACAGTAGGGGCGAGGGCTTACTGTACAACCTCAAAACAGTCAATCAGATCCGAGCAGATATTAATTGCCGAATTTACAATTTCCAACATATTAAATCATTTATGGTAATGTCAGAATTCAAGAACTAATGAATTCAACTGAAACAGAATTTAAAAATTTACTACGAGCAAAAAATTCGAAAAAGAAAGTGGGTCAATATGTACAATATTGGCTCAATTTCTTTTTCACCAAATCAGGAGCAGTTGACTCGAGTTAGTACTCACATTCACTCCATATTTAGATGGGAAATGTCATATCTTTTTATATTAGAAAGGGATTACTGTAACTTGAATTTTGAATATCAGAACTACAGATTTTTGCACGTCGATATTAGCCGACAAGTTTCAAGTATTCATTACAATAGGTATAAATTCACCGACACTCCTGACAGTTCTGTATGATGCAACTAAAATGAATGAACATATTGTTTAATTTTGAAACGAAATAATTTTTAATGGGTACCACAGAGAAAATGAGAGAGAGTGTGAAAATAGCTGTAGTTTGAATGACTCCAGCAGCAGTAACAGACCCACACAACATGAGATGAGCACATTCAAAATTGGGTCCAGTGTTCTTTTAGGAGTTCATTCTTTCATCATTTATTCATTCCTCCTAGACCCACTGGTCCTCGAAACTTCAAGGTTAGATGTTTAATTCCGGCTCTATCATTTGCAACTGTTTTCTTCCATGTACGAACTCACAGCACAAGGGTTATCTTTGTGGCTGTCATTAAACTTCTTGAAACTCATCAATATTCTCGTCCCCATTCCTGTATTTCCTTTCTTCTTAATGTAACAGGGCAGACTACAATTCGCCCTTTTTCGTTAAAATAGCGATCTCGACGCGATACAGGCCCTACGAGATATATTATGAGTTTTAAATTGCTGCCAACCAGTTTCGTCAAAACCCCGAAAGCTTTCCATTGTGACTTCCAGAGACAACACACCCTTTCTCTCTTACATTTTGACTTCCAGCAGTCAACACCACGAAAATGTCTACATTCTGCAAACTTTTTCTTTCCTGTTCTGCTTTTTCGGTTAGACTTTTTCCGGTCTCGAACACAGCTTCAAAAATTTCGAAAAACCCCGAAAGAGACAAACAACCTGTTCGAACATATTCAAGGTCTTCAATAATATAGCAATTATACGCAAACATTTGACGTAAAAAAACAACAACAAAAAACCCCCACAAAAACAAAAACAAGCAAAGTCTCAAGCAGAAATTTCATACACAGAAACAGGACAACAGAATTCATTTTGGCGCACGTGGAGAGGCAAACACTGATATGCTACTGCTGCTGTTGGCACGAGGCATTTTTCTTTCTTCACCTCTACCAAAGGAAGACAACCTCTTAACTCAGTTATTTTACCTACATAACTTTACTGGCCATCGCAACATCCTTTCCTTAACCAAATACCAGTTACTACTAGCATATACACTAGTCAGTGGGACAGAACACAGACGTATTTCAACAACAAAGATTGCGACCTCAGGGTGTTTTCCACCAGCGAAAAATATACCGACATTTTCGGAACAGATACACACACAATTATCAAAATGCGATTCATTCACTGGAATTCCACTTACTATCTTAACCATAATTCAGCAAGATATCGTTAGGTGCTTAGAATGACGACGCCAAAAAGCACCCAATGAAAACACTTAATACAATGTAACCAGTGTTGGCTCTAGCCCTCAAAACAAAGACAAAATCAACAACCATAAAGAATTACAAAAACTACTTAGACATCTGAAAGTTCGATTTAATGAAAACGAAGACACGCAAACCTTCGAAAATCGACATTAATACTCAGACGTTCAACACTAAAAGCTCTGAAGGAAACTCGTTTCAAGCTGACACCACATTCCATCACCCAGCATTCAACTCCATGTAAACCATTTCGAAACGTGACTTACATGAATTTATCTGTAGCATACTTCACTCCATTCAACTGCGCGCAAAGCAATCTGCATGGAATTCACAAGCAAAAACAGTTTCCACATCTACAAATATCAACACACTTACGTTCCTCACCCGTCACACAACTGTGAGTTTTTTTTTTTTTTTATTTCTGACGGACACGACACGTCAAGCAACCATTCACACTCAACCACGTTCATTTAACAATTGCGCCCAACACGACAAAGACATCATGACTCAGCACGATATATGCAAAGATACCGACGCCATCAACTATATCAAACTAAGAAAGAGGAACACATCTCAACATGAGCCTAACACAAGACAAATTATTCCAGCGAATTAATTAAAACCCAGCGTACTTGGTCATAACCTACAAAGAACAGCACGAGCTTATAACTATAAGAGCCTTGACACTGCAAGCTGCAGCTGCTGACTTTTTTCGCTCGCTATTTTCGTGCGACAATTTAAAAAAATGTTTGTTGTATTGCATGAGTTTTATTTTTCTCTCATTTTCAGAGGATTTTTTAATACAGGTCAGTGTCAGTTTTGTTTCACCTCCTTTCCTGAGCAAATTTAGCACACACACGCATAAAAATGCCCAAATTGTATTAACTGAAGACGTGTTATCTTCTTTTGAATTGGTCAAGAAGGAATTAAGTTCCATTTCTTCCTTGGTACATCCTGTGCTAGATGCAACCTTATCTTTGACAGTGGATGTATCTGATTCAGCCATTGGTTCACTTCTTCAGCAATCTGTTAACGGAATAACCCAGCCTTTAGCATTTTTCTCTTGCCAACTTAAATCTGCCGAACGCCGGTACAGCACATTAGATTGAGAGCTTTTGGCAATATACTTGTCTGTTCGACATTTTCAACATCAGCTTGAAGGTAGAGATTTTGTGATTTACACTGATCACAAACCTCTCACTTTTGCTTTGTCATCATAAACTGACAAACACTCACCCCGCACTTTTCGTCACTTGGACTACATTTCTCAGTTCACCAGTGACATTATTTGATATTTTGCACTCACTATCACATCCAATCCACGTACGACTCACATTACAGATTACTGACGATATGCTCTGTCATAAAAGCATCCAGTCCACGTACGACTCACAGTACGGACTATCTAATCCACGTATGACTCACTGTACGGACTGTCTAGTCCACGTACAACTCACAGTACGGACTATCTAAGCTACCTACGACTCACTGTACGGATTACTGACGATACACTCTGCCATAAAAACACTAATCCACGTACGACTCATTGTACGGATTAGCAACCATTTCGACACCCCCCGGTTAATGTAATGTACCTCAAAAATCGGGACGTCGATCATTTAGCTACCTCATCTACGGTACTAAATTTTACTTTACCTGGGACTATTTTCACGACTGTAGGCTCATTTGGTTGTGACATCCCTAATTTGGACGTTGCTGACATACCCAATTTTAAGCCCTTAGACACACCTCTCTTCGTCTCCATCCACACCTGATTCATCACCACATAATACAAAACAACTCAGGAAGGACGGTACACTGGCCGAGGAAAAAACTGACAAATTTTATTTGATTCAACTTGTTTATATATTCTGTTATTATTTGTATTTTACAACTTGTGTTGTGAGACGCATGTTCTTTTTTTCTTTCTGTACAACTGATGTTATTGTCGAACATCATGTGCTTCCCACATTCGTTCTGGTGTCGGAGCTCTTGTAGTAGAAAGAAAGAATTTGAAATTGTTATTTAATGCGGGAATTGTTTTGGCCGTTAGAGTTTCGAATTTATATATTTCGTCCAATGAGAATGATTCATGCCATTCTGTCCGGATGACTTCCCCGGGCAATATAAAAAGCGGTGTAACATTCTTTCGTCTTCTCTTCCTCCCATATTTTTCAAGCAGGACAAACCGACTCTCTTATTGACTGACTCCAGCAGCGGTAACAGAACCACACAACATGAGATGAGCACATTCAACTTTTGGGCCAGTGTTCCTTGAGGAGTTCATTCTTTCATCATTTATTCATTCCTCCTAGACCCACTGGTCCTCGAAACTTCAAGGTTAGATGTTTAATTCCGGCTCTATCATTTGCAACTGTTTTTTTTCCATGTACGAACTCACAGTACAAGGGTTATCTTTCTGGCTGTCATTAAACTTCTTGAAACTCATCAATATTCTCGTCCCCGTTCTTGTATTACCTTTCTTCTTAATGTAACAGCGCAGACCACAAATTTGCCCTTTCATTAGAATTGCGTGCATACAAATAACTCGTTAAAAATGAGACTAGCTATAACCAATTCGCTTGCAAATCATATATGAGGATTTGGCATTAAATAACCAACATGCCGTAAAACACCAACCATCCTAGTCTTTGACTGATTGATTTTAACATGTCAGCCCGTCTAAGGTTATTTTATAACTAGAAGTTCATATTTATATTTTTTGTGTGGTGGTTTATTGAAAGATCTTTTGTACACGGTACTATCGAATACGGATGACTTTTAAACATCTATTTGACTCATAGATGGACTCAGAGTAGATCTGGGCACCTAAAATCTTTCTCTTTTCACTCATCATTACATGAGGTAAAGTCAGAGCCTTCTAACAGGTCGCTAAACAATTTCATATTTTCAATCTATGCACATGCACCCCTATGTTTGCAATTGCATATTATTCCATTGTAAATGAATAAATAAATAAACGAACAAACAAAAACTACACTGACTGATACAAAAAAAAAAAAAAAAAAAAAAAAACATCTACAAGAACTTACAATATCTTGAGTCTTTTTCCATTCAAAGGTTTTTATTATTTGTCTAATGAAAAAGAAGACAATTTAACTCCTTTTTGCTCATTGACAGAAATATAATAAAATATTTACAAATTACAATGTGTATTTTATCTATAGTAAATATTTTATTCATTTAAAACTTCATGGTAAATATTTTCATAAAAGCAATCCTTCTTTTAATGCCCTGACTTTCTTTAATGTTGGATTGCAAAATTAGAATTTAAACAATAGGAAATCTTGAGGACGTATGAATAGATGTTGGTATTTATAGACTATCACTGCATTTCAACATCTTTAACTGCATCAATATAATATCTGGAGGTGCTTGTGGTGAGAAGGTTATCGTAGTAGGATATGGACACAGCAAACTGAGTTAAAATCTTGAACGAGACTGTTTGCATTTCACATAGCGCTAATACGTTTAAGAAAGGTATGGATCCAACTATTCTACCTTCAACTTGGGGGTGAATTGTAGGACAGACTGGGCTCTTTTAACTTGGTATGGCAGTCGGTCGAGAAAGAAAACTGAATTTAAATCTGTTAAACTCCGCTTAAAAATTGACCTTGATTTGCATCCTGCTCGTACGGAGTGGTGGGGTGGTGTTGGGTAAAAACAATATGATATCTGGTCACAGAAATTTGATGTATGCTTGTTAAGTATACTTAAATGTTATGGAATTAAAAAGATAAATAAATAAATTGATATATAAATAAAGCAATTGTTAATTCCAACACCACTGTACTAGTTATTTAATAAGTTTAGTTTTGATGTGGCATAAGGCCAGAAATATGGCGTGCCCAGAGAGAATACTGCTATAGTATTCCATCGAAAGTGAGAGACTATGGTAAATTAGTTGGTCTGCTGACCTGTGCAGTAAAAGCATATGTGCATGGGTATGACGTGGGGTTAGTCTTCACTTAGCTTAGTCAACCCATCTCTTCCTTTCATCCACTTAGCGTGACGTTAGCCAAATCATAAAAACAAAGGTTGGTAGGTAGTTATAACCGTATTTATAGATAAATTTGAAACTTTGTTGAATATTCTAAAAAATATGTAAATCTTAATCTTATTGTGTGACGCTTTGTCAGGGAGCTAAACTAATTATTACAGAATAGTGATATGGATCCTCACTAGGAACCCCGTACTTGTGGTCTTATATCAAATCTAAGCTTAGTTTTTTTTATGGGAGATAGGTGAGGGAATCACCACCTCGCATGGTTTGCAATCTAAGTTTGCAAACTATCGTTGGTATGTTCGATTATTATTAAGTGCCCTATACTTCTGACCTTGTGCCAAACTAAGTTAAGCTTAGTAAGTGATTCTTCTGCGATGTCATAGTCAAGAGGGAAGAATTTCTTTCTAGCACAGCCATTTTCCACGACAACTTGAATATGTCCTTTAAATACGTCTATTCATAAGTTCATTTCATCAAGAGATTTTTTCAAATGTCAATATTGCACGCTTTCCAAATTCTTTATATCTTACTGTCAAATCTATTAATCAATCTATGATAATAATAATAATAACAATATTATTATTAATGCTGTTATTGTGTCTTACAATTCTATTCATGGAATCTCTTTTCAAATTCTAATATAATCTCATTTTTGTATTCTTCGTGGGCCAAAAGAATATAGATAGAGAGGTCTCCAGTGATTTTACCAATATCCGAACACTAAATTTTTGTAGCATAAATCTGATTATGGCGAGCCCCCTATGTAGCAAGTTACCGTGCAGATTGAATTAACTCAACATCCAATAGTTTGATGACAGATTCTATTCATTTATTTATTTTATATTTGTTCTGTTTCAAGGGAGAAGACGCCTGTCGCAAGAGTGGGGGGTGAAGTCAGTAATATGCTGTTCTCTTTCCCTCCTGTTTTCTTGGGCAGTTGCCATCCATTTTTAGCCTACCAAACCTATCACAGCAGGTGTTGAAATAGAGAGTTGTTATTCTTCTAGACTGGTTACCCGCCAAAGTAAGAGAACTCACTATTTTCTCAAACCACTCCACCATGGCAAGTTACTCTCTCTTGCTGACGTGTTGGTAAGCGGCTTGAAATCAATCTTTTCCTTTTGCTAGACCGGTTGCTCTAGCAAAGCCAGAGAGTCCAGTCTGATCAACAATTTACGAGTAACTTTCTCAAGGACATTGGTGAGAAGTGAAACGCTAACAAACCTCGCCGAGAATGTCAACTTGCCCCAACGAATCTACATGATAACCATACAACACTCCCGCCTCAACTATTTACCTAAATAAATAAACTGTTTATTAGCATTAATTAAATCTACTAAACAAGTAGTTTGTCTCTATCGCATTTTTTCTATTTCAAAACTAAACACATCAACATAATCATTTAAATTTTTAAGCGCTCAAAAGAATAAAATAAATGAATAAAACATCTATAAACAAATATTTCTTTCTCTGTAAAAAAAAAGCAAAAAAAAGCTGGACTTTGTTATTGTTGACAACAATTTTAATACTTTTTCCTTTTGCCAGTATTTTTTTAAATGTAAAAAAATGTTACACTGTAGCATGATTTTTGTGAGAGCAAGACTTAAAACAATTTCCAGTCCGATAACTTGTAATTTTTTAAATAATAATAATAATAATAATAATGTAGGGGGTCTGCGTCAACGTTCACCCTGACTGTAATAATTTCGAGAGCGATAACTATTATTGCTAATTTTTATATTTTCCGTATTTTTTTAAACAATTAATCATAATTAAATTTCTATAAAATGTATATGACCCAGTAAAGACTTAATGGTCACTTTTAAGTAAATAGACTTAAACTAAGTTAAAAAACAAAAAACAAAAAAAAAACCTGGATTAGTTCAACATTTGTTTCGTTAGAAATGTCTTTAGTTATCAATTCTTTCATTATTAGAAATAAATAATTTTTAAAAATCAAGCCGAAAAGAAAAAAAAAAGAAAAAAAAAAGCGAATTACAATAACATAATTTTATAATTGCAAATTTTTCGTTACCTGGAACCTTTTCAAAATTGAAGCAAAATGAAAGTTTCTTTAAAAGAGAAATTGAGAAGGAATATAATAAGAGTAATCAAAGAAAAACAATTTTTTTTGAGTACCTCTGGTACTGAAAAAGAAAACAGGATGTGAAATTATTTGTTTTCAAAAAAGAAGATAAGTCGTGAACAGTTTGTGGAATACTGTCTAAAAATGAAAAGAAGTTAAGATACACCTTCAAATAAGATAAGATTGTTAATGTTATTGTAAATGAATTGGAAATTTACCCCCCCCCCCCAAAAAAAAACCAGGTTTACATGAATGAAATTAATATTCTAAAAAAATAAAAATAAAATAAAGGGAAATTCTTGAAATCTTTATTGGCAAACACACACATATATACACACACACACACACACAAAAACAAAACAGGAGGTTCCTGAAGTAGTCATTTATTCAAGCTTAGCTAAGTTTGCCACAAGGCCAGAAGGATGGGCACCAAGTAAGAATCGAAATCATTAAACAATGATCAGCTATCTCTCTAACTATATTCCATGCGATGCGCCCAGAAAGGTTTCAAAAATAAAAATAAAAACAAACAAAACATTTTACTTATCTTAAACTTTTAAGTAAAATTGATTTTCTTTTTCTTCAGCAGGTGATTTTAGTCGACGTAAAAACAATTCTTACTTCCATCTCATCATGAACGTCTACGGATCCAAGTGTGTCGTTATAGAACAATTTGCTGTTTTTTTTAAGTTGGTTTTGGGTATCTCATTTTTTTTTTTTGTAGGGTTAAGAAAAAAAGTATAAACACGATAAACAGACTATTAAAGAAGAGATAAGGTGCATATTTGTTCACGTGACTACTTTACTGCAAAACGTGCAGTAGAAAAGCTGGAAAAGAAAAAGAAAAGAAATAAATAGACAAGAAGAGACTAGTCACTGAAGAGAGGGGAAAAATCGTCAGCGTGTAAATATATTTTAATTCATTCATTGCGATATGGCGGGTAAAAATTCTCATAGTGATTATTGATGAAAAAAGTTTTAAATAAAACTTACTTTTTACAAATTATTATTTTTTCATTTATCAATGAGACTTAACTTTCATCGGCAGGGAATGAGTGAACCCATATTTACATTGTTTTAATAACAGATATTTTATTTTTTTATTTTGCTTCAGTAGTTACATCGATGAGCTGGTGTTTGAGAGAGACGAGGTTCTATCCCAACTACTTGCATGCAAATGGTGTAAACCAATATATTCATTCATATTTTTTCTCTACTTCCGTCATAGTCGAGCTTCTTTCAATTTCTTTCCTTCTTTATCTTCATCTTATACGATTCTTTAACTTCTGTTCTTTAGTATTGGGTATTTTTCGTATTCCCGATAGTGATCTCTTTCTCTCCCGACCGTTATCGTCTACTCTATCAATTTCAATCTATTCGTGTAACTATATGTTCATCATGTGTATTAATATGTTTGTTGTGCGTAGCTTCCCGTAAAAACGTGTGTCCTATGTATAGCTTGTCTGTGTTCGTGTGTTGGGCTTTGACCCCCAACAAGAGAAAGAAAAGAGTGTAGTGGTGGCACTACTTGGTTCTCACTACTGGGGGGCTTTTAGATTCTTCTCCTCCGTCTCTTATTTTTTCTTTTTAAAAAAGTTTATCTTTTTTTTTAAGAAGGAAGGAAGGAAGGAATGAATGCATTCAAATCTGGAGAGGAATTACAAAACAACCTGCTGCCGTTTTGAACTGTACGTAATTAAATCAAAGCAGGGTCTTTTGAGTCTCCTTTTCATTTTTAGAAAGATCACTTTTTTTTCTTATTACTCTGCTACTTATCATTCATCTTTGTTTAGCCCATGTTATTCATTATTCAGTTATTATTGTCTTTCTGGTTTCAAGCACCAAGAAAAATAGTGTTACTACTGCTTCCTTACTTGCTGAATGTACCTAAATACTACCAAAATATAACCCACTCACTACTGCAACTACAATTACCAGAGAAACACAACAACAACATCTTGATTTGGACACATGGAGTCCTCCAGATTCCCTAAGCATTATTTACAGGTTCCGTGTGGCCTCTATCAGTTTGTAAAAACCGTCTACAAACAAGTCCAAAAAAATACGTCCTCGTCTCTTCTTTGTATCTCTTTGTTTGACTGTTCATCTAAGGATAACTTAATACTTTCTGTTTTAAAGGTAAGCATACTACTACAGTACACCTAGTCTAGCCTGTGAAGTTGTCCGAATTTCTTCGATGAAATATTTGTCATTTACTAATTTTTAACTAGTTGTCCCTTCATCTTAATTTCAGTTGCTTCTTTAAGGTTTTGTTCCAGGTCGTTTTACATTCTACGACCGTTAAGTTAAAGTAAGCATCATCATGAACAACCTGAACGTTACGAGAAAATGACTGAAAAAAGGCAACAAAAATAAGATTAAAGGAAAACTAGAAAAAGGAAATATGCATATTTCTTCTTGAAAGTCAGATGTATTTTCTATTTATGCACTTTCTTCTCCCTTCAAAAAAAAAAAAAAAAAAAAAAAGCCTAAGATTTTGTTTAAAATTAATTCACATCTTGAATGAATTATCTGTGTTTATCATTTTAAAATGCTTTTATTTCTATCTCTGTGAGGATTTTGAATTAGTTGTTTAAAAAAGACAATTTTCTTTTGAAAACATTCCTATTTCTTTTCACCTGGGATTTTATTTTAATAATATGACTCGCATGATTGAGGAAATATATTAAATTTGTTATGATATTTATATAGTTTACTATTTACAAAACTGAAGTACACCTTCAGTTATTAATAATTCCTATTTTATTTAATTATTAATATAATTGCAATCAAAATAATACATTTCTTCGTGTGTTTGAAAGAATATTGTTGTTGTTATTCGGATAAAATGATTCCTTTAAACTTCTATGTTATTGCTACCTCTGTTACTGTTTTTCTATCATTTACCACTGCTGCTTCTTTAAGCAAACATTAATTACTACAAATGTGCTATGATAACAAAACAACATTGCTCTTTTTCTTCCACGTTTTCCAGCTGTTTTTATTTCTTTCACATCTTTATACTCAGATTTAATAATGTAATTGATACATTTTGGATTTTACTGAAGTGAATTTATTTGTTTATTTTCTAATAGACTTTAAAAATTTAATTATCATCTAATTTTAAAGATTTGAACATCGTACTTTAATGACATATATATAATATAATATATAAAATCCGATGTGAACTAATAAAAAATGCTTATCTCTTCTTTTCTTTCCACTTCATATGTAACAAAACAGAGTTGAGTAAAGTACTGAAACAGACGGACAGACGTGTCTTTTTAAAAGCAAGCACCATAAACAGGTCCCTTTTTATTATGTACTTGATGACATCACTGTTTTGGGAATTACAGACAAACAAAATTACTAATCTACCAAAGCAGTTCGTGTCTGCATATTTTACATTATGCATTTTAATAATCCTCTCTCTCTTCATAAACAGATTGCTGCTCACCTGTCATTTCAGCATTTGGGGATTGACAATTGATTAATAATATCCATCAGCTGTCGCCTGGTCACCAGAATCTCCCTTCTTTTTTTGTTATTATTCTAATATCTTATCGTTGTGAAGTCTGAATAGCATCTTTAAAGCTGCCTTTAATCCACATGGTATTGTCTTTCTTCAGGACAAATCCAAACCTTAAGTTCATTTTTTTTTCTCTGTAAACTATCGCACATTATAACCCCCTCATAACTGACTATAAAATGTCACAAATTTGTTTCCTCTCTCTGTTGAATTAATTTGTTGCGGATGTTCCTTGTTTGTTCATCATAACTTCAATTTAGAAGAAAGATTTTAAGTCAAAGAAAAAAACAGATTAAAGTATACTTTAAAAACAAGAACTTAAAAACCAGAGCTAGTTTCAATTGCTTGTGATTATCAACAATTTATTTCAAGATATCACTAATTATTGACATAACTTAAGTGTATGTGTAAAGCGTTCATTATTTAGAAAATTATTTAAGCTATTAATTTAATTATTTTTAATGAAATGCAAAGCTACCAACCATTGCTATTTTGAGTTTCCTTTAGACAATTTTTTAAAAGATGTATATTAAAAATGTATTGATTTGCTCTCTTAGTAAAAAAGGGGTAAAGAGTTTGATTTATTAATTTAAAGAATTGAACTCTCTTAGAAAAAAAATGGTTTTCACTTATTTACATCATTGATTACAACTCCATTTCAATTATTTTCCAATCTGTAAGTTTCATATTTGTAAACTTTCAGTTATTTTGACATTTGAGGGTGGGACAATTAAATTTTCCTTAATGGAGCTGAAAGAAAATCCTGTATCGTTAGATTTTGAAGTTAATTTTTTTGTTCTTTTTATTAACAGCAATAAATCGTAAAAGTTTTACGAAAGAAAACAACAAAAACTCTTCAAGAAGAATCTTGTTGAACATCATAACATCGTCATTGTAATTTGACAGTAAATTAAAGAAAAAGTTATAAATCAGTCTAGGGAAAAATCATCCTTAGTGCGAGAAAAACGTACTGAAAATAATTAATAGTTTAACTCATTGTAATAAAAAAAAGTCATTTTTTTCCCAAAATGTAAATATCAATCATTTTCTCTTAGACTTTCTGGCCAGAGACCCAAGTTATGACATTTTCATCGCTTAACTTAGTATAACATTTTTTATAACTTAAAAAATCACCTAAGACTATTTTCGCCACTTAAGTGGATTTTATATTACAAAAATGATCATTTTTAAAAGTTTTAAATTTGTAGCATTGATCTTATTGCAATACAAAATAAATCTCATTGAAGTTTTTCTTTTTTTAAACCCTTTTTAAGGTAACCGAGAGAAAAAAGTTAAAACTGGCTTCTGGAAAGAGTCGCATTTAATTCATATACATTATTATTTTACTGTAAATGTAATATTTGGAGAAAAAAACTAGTCACTTGATTTTTTACATTTCAATAATAGGACAATAAATTCGGTGTGTTAAAATGTAAAAAGTCTTTTCAGATACAATTGACTATTTATTCATTTATTAAATCTATATTTATCAGTACGAAAGGAGTGCTGGAAAGTTCCCTACCCAACTAAGAATACCAAGGGCCATGAAACGTACATAGTAGACATACTGTCATGTTTAAAGCATCGCTTCCCGTTAGATCACTGAAGTTTAATGTCATACCCAGGACACCCTATTTGGTGTACGTGTGGTGTGGGGGTCTGACTTTTCTGTAAAGTATGCAGTCAGTGTATTATAGGCCTCCTCGACAGGGTGGTTATTTCATTTATAAAATAAGAACGTGAAAGTAAATAAAAACTGCTATTAATTTCAATATTTTTCTTCTTAATTTTGGGTACTTTTAAATCGAAAATAACTTGAATCATTATTTCTACAACAGCAAGAAACAGCACCACTCCAAGTTAAGTAATGATATAGCACCTTGTAATGTTTAACAAGCTGGTCTTACAGATCAATTATTGCTGAATAATGAGTTTGATCTTCACTAAGTACCACACACTTATGGCCTAATGCTGAATCTAAGATATGCTTTGACTTATGGTCAAGTCACACTGAAAACATCAGTTTCCACCAGATTACTAAAGTTAAGCCAAGATCAATCTACCGAGATGAGTGACCACTTAGCTGACACTGTAAATTTATGTGGTAGACTAAGCAAAGCCTGATGAATTTTATGAAACGTCCATGCTATCCCAAATAATCATCTTATACACTTGGCACTTCATCTTTCAAGTCTTTTAACTCTTCCAAAAATAAGTTAAAAAAATCATTCTCTTTTTGTTTCAGTCGAGAATTTTTCAAAACTCCTTGTACATCTATCTATTCTAGCTTTTATCTATATTAAATGAATATGATAAAAGCAAAATTATCCAACAAATTAGTTGCTCTTTTAACTCCTAAGATTTGGACTGTAGCATTCTTTTATTTTTTTGAAGGGTTCTTTCTTTTACCAAAGAACCCTATCTTCCCTTGCATCTCTACTGAGGGATAAGACTCCCTTCCTCCATGAGTGTCCCAGATATGACACTAAACCATCTGATGGTGAGGCTCCAGCTCTGCACCTCTAGGGAATATGGAGTACCCATTTAATGTTGTTATTCCCAGGTCCACTTTTACCTGGAGTGGTTGCCCCTGTTAAGGTCTCATCTATGGGTCAAATAGAACTATTTAATCATTGAAACCATTTAACGGTGCAAATAACCAATTAATGTTGAATTGAACTATTAATATTATGTAGCAATGCTTGAAACCATTTAACTGTGTGCAATCAATGAATAATTTTGAATAGAATCATTAGTTTTAAATAGCAATGCTTGAAACCATTTAACTGTGTGCAAATGAATGAGCTCTGGGTCATTTAAAAATGTTACCTACAAACTATTCGTTTAGAAATCCTATAATATATATGCATAAACAGGATTTGTCATTAGATAACCTATAAGAGTTGATATGCCATAAAACACAACCAACCAATTTCTTGCAAAAATAACTTTAAAAACATTACATAGTATTTTTTGTTTGAGCTTATAGAAAGTAATCTCATACCATATAGACACACATACAGTATTGACCATGAATAAGTGCATCCCTAAAAGAAATTTTTATAAATACAATTTTCTTCTAAACCAAAGAATCCAGGATTTTATTGATTCTATTAAGTGATATTTATTATCTAACTCTTCAGCATTGAAACTTGACCAAAAATGAAATTTTATATATATATCATCATCATCATCATATCGTGCTGGCAGCACGGATATCCCTGACCCTCTCTCGCCACTCCTCCCTATCGTTCATCGCCCTAGGTAGGTCTTCAGGACAACAACCTGTATCCTCACATAGCTGCTGAATGTACGTTCGTGCTGGTCGTCCTGCTTTTGCGCGGCCGTGTGTGGGGATCCATAAGAGTACATCTCTTATGAGTTCATCTCTGCTTCTCCAGCAATGTCCTGCATGTCTGGTTCGCCTAACTTGAATAGATTTCGTGATAGGGGGCAGGTGTCCGTACAGTTGGTGTCTTGTGGGGTGTTGCTGCCAGGACTTGTTGAGGATTGCACGCAGCATTCTTGTGTAATTGCCATCTAGTTTCTTCTCCAGCCGTTTTGTTAGCGTCCATGTAGTGCATCCATATAGCAGTATCGATGTGACCGCTGCCTGGAAGAAACTGCGTTTCATTTTATCGGTTAGGTCTGATTTCCATATAGTCGATAGCCTATTGATAGCTGTCCATGCTTTCGTTAACCTCGTTTCGATGTCCTTTTCGGTTGATTCGACGCTGCTTCCTAGGTACGTGAATTTGTCTACTAGTTTAAGAGGGGTTCCTTCTAGAGTGGAGATGTCCCCTGTTTGGTTATAGCACATATATTCCGTTTTGTGTGCATTAACATGGAGGCCTATGCTTGCTGCTGCTCGTTCCAGGCTATGCAGAAGTGTTTCGGCTTGGTCAGGTGTATTTGCCAGTATCGCTATGTCATCGGCGTAGTCGGCGTCGGTAATTGTTGTTGCGGGGTATCTTCTGCTTCTTTTTTTCGTCAGTTCGAAGCCATTCTCTTTGATTTTGTCAATCGATGTTCTAAGTACGTAGTCTAGACAAATGATAAAGAGATACGGAGCCAGCGTGTCCCCTTGTAGTACTCCTGCTACAATGTCGAAGTATTCTGTGTCTCCATCTGGTGATCGTACTTTTACTTTAGTGTTTCTATAGAGAATCGTTATTGCCGCTACGGTTTCTTTAGGTATGCCGTACGCTAGTAGGATTTGTTCCATCTTTCCTCTGTGATATATATATATATATATATATATATGTCGTTTTCTTATTTTTGGATTGTTACAATACAATTTAGTTTGGTGATAAATAATACCTAATCTCCATTTTGATTGTTAAATGTTCCACTAGAAATGATGAAATCATGATATCCTTGGTTTAATAGAAAATTAACTTTTTATTAAAAAAAATTGTTAGAAGTTTGCATATTTATAGGTGATACTGTATGTGAAGCAAAAACAGTTTTGGGGATTGTTTTAACTATTTAGAAACAGCAAATACTATAAACAACCTGAGGCTTGTATGCCAGGCTAAGCAAAACTTAGTGAATAACGATACACAATAAACTCTAAGTAAGAATGGTTATTTAATTTATAGAAATGGAATAAAATATAATTTATCAAAATGTAATAAGAAATAGAACATAAACCTAAAACAGTTATTTTATATATATATATATATATATATATATATATATATATATATATATATATATATATATAAATAAGGACATTAAAAATAATTAGACATAAGATATCAGTTGTGATTGGGACAGGATTTTTTATTCAATTTATTTTTATTTCAACTGACTTTTTGTTTCTCTGAGGTTTTTGAGAATTGTTACTTAAACTGTGATAAAATCTTACTAGATTTGATTTTAGGATGTTCTGGTTGACATTAAACCCAGTTGTACAAGGATCTTTTAAATTGATTTTTTATTTTTATTTTTATTTTATTTTATTTTTTTAAGTGAAGTGAGCTACTTGTCTTTTACTATTTTTTTCTCATCTTTGATGTTAATTTTTATCTTTCCTCTTTGTTATCATCTGACCCCCCCTGCCATTTCAATGTACTTAAGGTTTGATGTCAGTTATCTTACACTCAAATGATTGCCTTCCTTTTCTCATCAAATTCATGAAACCTTTTATGAATGTATTGTATGAAAAGCCCCCTTTTTTTTCTTTTTCTTTTTTACTATAAAATTCAAGTTTGAAGATAATCCTTTTACCTTTTTTTTTTCTTTTTTTCAATTAAAATAAATCTAAAGTATAAAAATTTGTATATGCTTCTCTAAAGGAGTAGACCTCATTTCCTAGCCCAGAAGAACTAACAGGTTTAGAATAAAGTCTAAAAACAGCTATCAAAATGGTCAGCAAATTTATTTTTCTCATTTAAGCTATTTCAGTTGTTTTTTTTTCTAGTCTGAAATCTAATGCCATAAACCTAAAAATATCTAATTTTATAAAACACACACACACACACACACACACACACAATAGAATATATAAAACATCTCGCATAGAAAATCAAGAGATTTGGACAGTTTTCTTTTTTTTTTTTTTTCTTTGTTGAGGTTTCAAGGAGGAGAGTATTACTTATTTTTTCTAGTTTGGAATCTGATACCATAAACCTAAACATATCTAATTTTATCTCCAACCCTTGCAAAAAAATGTCTTAATGTCTCTTTATAATATTTTAGTGATGAATGCAATGAATATCTTCTATTCTTGTCCTAAAACATTCTGTATTATTTGAAAAAAATTGCTTTCAATAAACTCAAAACAAAAAGATATGAAATTCAAACACCCCTATTGAAATTGCTTTGATAATCTTATTTATGTTTAGTGATTGTTTTATTTTCCTCCAATTAGCTCAGAAAAATCAGCTTAATGCATTCAATTTAATTTTAAAAAAATATTGGAAGCCCTCCATTCATTGTCCAGTCAATAAAATTCTAGTTATTAACCAGTGTATTTTAAGATCCTCATTCATTCATGGTATTTATTTGGAAATTTAGTCTTGTATTCACTTCTGTATGTCTCAACCAAAAGGTTAATTGAAAAGATAATGGAAGAAATGTGGGTAAAGTATCTCCTTGAGAATTTTTTTTTTTTTTTTTTTTTTTTTTTTTTTGAGGTAATTGTTAGGTGTTTTTGTAGAAAATATCTAAAAATTTTTATTCACTGTATGAGACACTCTTGTTCTTATACTGTTTATAATTTCAAGAAGTCTTTAATATTCTAAACTTTGGACAATTGATTTCCTTTTTTTATTAGTATTGTTACCACGATGTTTCACACAGAATAGATCGGCAAAAAATAGTTTCAACAACAATAACAAAGAAGTTTAATTGTCCAAAAAATGTTACATGGCACACTGCAACTGGGACATCAGATTACAAGGTGGCAGTGCATCAAAATGTGATACATAAAGGTTGCTAGCGAATTATATAGGGGGAATTCAGAATCTATAGGGATGCTGATTCTTGTGGGGGTATATTGAAATAAAATATTTTTTGATGTTATTTATTTATTTATTTTTTTTTTTAAAGATTTTATAACTTATGACTTTTTAAAATATTTTATGACTTGTATATCAATTACACAATCTGGCCTTATTACAGGGTAATAAGAAATTTTGTGATGTGACATTCATACAAGAATGACAACAGAAGATCCAAAGGATGACAACAGAAGATCCAAAGGATGACTATCAAAGTGATAAAGTAGCCTTGTAAGAGAAGACATAAAACTATTTTTGTTAACAGTGGAAGAACTGGCAAAAAAAAACAAGATGAAATGAAGGTTTTTGGATAAATATGTGATTGATCCTTGCAAGTTTATGTGCAGAGGAGATTTTGCTATTTTATGATCCATTGAGTAAAAAATAAAAGGAAGTGAAAAGACAGAAAAAAATACTTAGATCTTGCCAAGGAGTGGAAAAAGCTGTGGAACCTAAAAGTAACAGTGGAGTTGGTGCCCTTGGAATGGTCTCCAAAGACCTGGAAAAGAACTGAGGATCAGCAGAAGAATCTAGACTATTCAAACTTCAACATTGTTAAGATCAATTAGAATATGTAGAAGAGACCTGAGGAAACTTGCTATAACTCCTCAGTGAAAATGCTTTAGTTAAAACTGATGTGAAACATTTGCAGAGAGAATATTAAAAAAAAACATTGACTGTGAATATGCCTTACGTTACCTTTATAATGGAACTTCTCCTTACTTAGTTGTGAGGCCAGGTTGTTAATGTATTCGTAGAAAAAAAATCCTTGTTTATATTCAAAATTAATAAAATCTGGCCCAAATATCAATACACCTTATATAAAAATGAGACCTATCTTATTTCAGTATTTTTGTTTTGTGTATTGGTTATATTATTACTACTTAGTCCTAATTTTATTTTTTCAATTTTAAGTTATATAAGTAAGTTAAAATAATTCCAATTTTTTAACTTCATTATTTTTTAGTTTATATTTTTACCCTTATACTTATATACTGAAGTGGAAAAACAGATACTACTCTTTAATCTCTGCCTAATGGCTCTGATCTTAGGCAGAAGTGTTGGTCCATATATGAATAATCCTGTCATTTTAATATCAACTAATACTAATTATTACCTTTATTAAGCATCTGAGATTGAATCCGTTTTCAGTTTCCTTTGAAATCTATTGTTGGTCAGTTCTTTTCTTGATAATATTTTCTAGGAGAAATGAAAATTCCTCACTATAGTTTAGTAATAGTTAGCAGGAAATCATGTACTTTAATGAGCAAACAAAAACTATTTATAATTTAAATAACACATCCATTCACCAAATTATATACACTCCAGAACTTCATAAAAGAATTTAAAAGATCACAATATCTTTGAGGATGATATTGCTTGTTAAAAAATATCCTATTTCTTCTGCTTTATTCTTAGCTACTTTTTTAGTCCTACTCTTATATTTTCCAATATTTTCCCACTGGAAAAAACAGTCTAAAGTTTCTGTGGTTAACTAGTAGCATATACAGTTTAACCTTGCCAAAAGTTTAGCCTTGATTATTGAATGGCATAAGTATTTTTTCTATCGTGATTAATCCGTTAAAATAAAATTGGCAATTGTAGTGAGATCAATTTATGCATATATTATGATCTTGTTTGTAATACTTGTATCGATTCTTGATTATCAAAAATCTTTCTCCCCACCCAGATTTTCAGTATACACCATACAGACACCTATATAAATTTTAAGGTTGAAAATGGCAAAGTATGGTTCAATCCTCAAATTTCAGTATCCAGAGTATGACACTAAACTGCATCTGATGGTGAGGCTTCAGTCCTGGAGATCTTGAGAATGTAGATTACTCTTTCATTGCTATTACTCTCAGGTCCACTCTATTGGTCAAATAGATATATTTTAAGAATTATTTGTATTGAAGGAGAATACTTGATACCATACAACAGTGGGCAAATAAATGATTATTATAGAATAGACAAATAAGTGATTTATAAAAAATTGCAGTAACATTGAAAATATAGTCATGATCATAATTTACAATTGGATCAAATTTTGACTTTAAATAACCCATAAAGAGTTGATATGTTAAATAGAGAGATAATAGAGATAAACTATACTGTTGACCATAGTTGAGGGCGACCAAAAGGCTCCCTTTTCAATAGCTACTACACCAAGGTGTAGGGGAGAGCGCTACTCCTTTCCCTGGATTGCTCCACTTTACCCTTAATAGTACCTTATATTGCTGAGTGCTAAGCAAGGAGGTATCAAGTACCATTTTTAAAATCTTTGGTATGACACAACCTGGGATTTAACCCAGGTCTTCCAGACCATTGGCGAACACTCTACCCACTAGGCCAATGAGCTGGCACTTGATATGTTAAATAAACCACACAAAGTCTGAAATTCCAATTTAAGTCCAAATATTATCATTATTTTAATCTTTTTGTACCAAGACCAACACATTGAGAATGGGCTTTGACAAATTCTTCTGGGAGCGGGAGAGAGACAGAAGATAAAATGTAACTTTTTGGCAAATATCTGAACTTAATATATTGTATACCTTTTCTTTGCTAGTCTCATATTGATATCATTTTCACTAGATAAGATGCTGTTTCCAAGGTAGGTGAACTTGTCCACCAGGCATGAACTGCTACCAATAGGTTATCAATCATATGGAGGTCAAACTTATAAAATGCAAACTTTTTTTTTTCCAAGCAGCGGTCATGTCAACTCTACTATATGGATGCACCACATGGATGCTGACTAAGCGTATAGAGAAAAAGCTAGACAAGAATTGCACAAGAACGCTACAAGCTATAATGAACAAATCCTAGAAGTAACATCCCACAAAACACCAGCTGTATGGTTACCTACTTCCCATCTCTAAAACCATCTAAATAAGACAGACAAGACATGCAGGACACTGTTGGAGAAGTAAGTGATGTTCTCCTATGGACCCTTTCACACAGATATGCAAATGTTGGACGACCAACGAGAAATTATCTACAACAGCTCTGTACAGGCACAAGATGGAGTCAAGAAGACCTGGCAGAAGCAATGGATGATAGAAATAAATGACGAGAGAGAGTCAGGGAAATCTGTGTTAGCAGTATGATATGATGATAACTTTTCTAGCAGAACTACATAAGTATTAACTGATTAACCTTTTGAATTAGTGATATATCTGTTGTCTGTCGGCAAACTAAGTGTACTTTGGAAATGTTAGTCTTTTTTTTTTTTTTTTTTTCATGATATATGCTTTGAGGATTTTTGTGTCACTTCACTTCCCATCTCGCAAACCCCCCAAGTAAGACAAGCAAGATATGTTGAGAACTATTAGAGAAGTAAGGACAAATTCGTAAGCAATGTTGTTCTATGGACTCAAACATATGGACATATCAGTGTTGGCTGACCAGGAAAAACTTACATTCATCAGTTCTGTGCAGACACTGGATGCCGTCTAGAAGACTTACCGAGAGTGATGGTCAATAGAAATGGATGGTAAGAAAGTCAAGAGAATCCATGCTGTTGGAATGCCTTGATGATGTAGTCATTAAATTGAAGGAAATTTTTAATGTTTTTGTTCAATAAATTCTAGTGGGAAGTCCCCTTGGTGTAATGGTTAAAGTGCTGGACTGTGACCTCGAAGTGAATGAGTTGAAACTCTAGTTATGCGATTATGTTCACTTTCTTCCTAATACTCTTGGGAAATGAACCACTTATCCCCACTCCCAGCTATGGGTTAAATAGTGTTGCTGCTGTTCTTCTGTAAGGATGGCCTTGGCATTAAATAATCCATGAAGGTTGATATGCCATTAAACAAAGAGAACAAATCAAACCTATAAATTCTGCCCTTGTTTTATATAAACAAGGGCAGAATTTATAGGTTTGATTTGCAACAAAAAAAACTAACTCTTTACTATTTTCTATGGAAGAAATTGTTCTGCATGTTGCACATTAGTTTGAATCAGAAATGTGTTTGTGGGTAGTAAGATTACTTAGAGTAGTGTAGTTATTGTTATGTCAAAGGCTATGTCACTGAGTGCAAAGGTAAAGACGGATGTGTGACCTCCAACAGTCAATCGCCCACAAAGGGAAATCCATTGTGTAGTTGTTGAGTATAGTATCATGTGATAGGAAAAACAGTATGAGACATGGATCTCCACTTCTCTATCAAGGGAATAATGTGATTAGTTATTGAGACATGTGAGAGAGATATAATTTCTTCTCTTGTTGGGGCTTTCACACAAGCACGGGTCGATTAGGCAAGCCTTATCTCAAGGGCATAATACGAGTCAGAGCACTAAAAAAAAATATAATTTTTAGGCAGTAGAATTTCTCCTGCCAAAATCACAGTCTGGAGACTCATAAATTATTTAAATGCACACCACAAGAACTGGCTTGAACAATTAAGTGGGATAAAAATTATCAACAAGTTGTTTGTCAACTTTGGTATAAAAATGACGAATCACAGCTTTTGAGTTCTGCTCAAGATCAAGTTGACTGATTTTAATGGCATGTCAACCAGTCTAGGGTTATTTTATGGCTAGAAGTTAGGGAATTGTTTTCATTGTATGTTCATATTTATATGTTTTGTGTAATTGTTTCTTAAGGTTGCTTAAGATCAAAGGACAACAAATAACAATTTCGCTGACAACAAAGTAAGGTGTTTTAAGGAGAGTATAAGAAGTGTTACACATATTATTATTGCAAAAGGTATGAATCCAACTATTCAGTCTTCAGCTATGGGTAAATATTTGGGCAGACTGGGCTCTTTAACCTTGGTACAGCAAGTGGTCTAGGAAAGGAAAACTTTGAATTCAAACCTGTTAAAACTCTGCTTATAAATTGACATTGTGTTGCATCCTACACATGCAGAGGGGTTGGGTAAATACATAGGCACATTATAAGTTAGATGACAGACAAAAAAAAAAGCTTATTGATATATAGATTGGAATTTCATCATAGTTTTCAGTTTTGTACTTCAAAATGCCAGTTGTAATTCTTTGTAATTTGTGCACAAAAGACTTAAAACTCCATCACTGTCATATCACAACAATGATTCAGTTTTTCTTATCTTTTCCATTCAATGATCCATTTTCTGTTCTACTTCCATAATCCGGTCTTTGGTAGATTCTTTCTTTTTTTTTCAGTATTTTCCACTAATATAAAATCGTGGAAGACATATTAGGGATAAGTGGGTATAAAACTTTTAGCAAAAGCATATCAAACCAATGCTGTAGATTCCTTTTAAAACTGTCTCTTGGGAAGAATATTGGAAGTATTTAGCTCATTACTCTGTGATTCCCCCTATGGGTTGTTTTTTTTTTTTCTATGATTTGAAGATTTCTTTCAGCTTTCATGTTCTTCTGGTATATTTGAAGGAAGCAGAAAAGCATGATTCTTTGTCTTTTATTGTTGATATTGATTCAAAGTGTATATATTCTATTGATAGAAAGACAATTCTAGAGGATTTCCTTTTTTTTCCCATCAATGATCAAATATTCCTTTTATTTTGAATATATGATGTTTTACTATATACTCCTTGAGGAAGTGAATGTTTTCATGAGTATCACTAATAGACACAACCAGGAAAAGAAAGCCCAAATTTTATCATTTTTTTGTTAGTTTTATCATTAAATCGCATTGCCAGGTACAATTTGTTATTTACAGTATGTCTTATAAATAAGTACAGCCTTATTGATGGAGCTTAGAATCCTCTGTATAGTTACCCCTATACAGAGGATTCTAAGCTCCAAAAAACAGTGTCCTGAGATATGACACTAAACTTCATTTGATGGTGAGTTTCCAATTCTGGAAATCTAAAGAGTGTAAAGTACCCTTTCATTGCCATTACTCTCCAGGTTTATTCTGGAGTGGTTGTACCTGTTAGGGTTCTATCTTTGGGCCAAATAGATCTGTTAAAAATTATTTGTTTTAGATAGGTGTTGTATACTCTATCTATGAATATTAATGGGTATGTCGGACACTATTGTGAGGGGGTGAAAATATTCTGCCTTTAGCGGTGGTGTTTCATTTGATCGAGGCTGCCTGACATGGGTATAGGGGGAAACTCTTCAGGCTCTAACCCACTTCGAAGGGGCTAAGTTTATCACCTGCTGCTTGAGGTGTCCCTTTTTAGAGGAATGCCAATGGGGCCCAAAGCATGTCTGGACTGTGGCCCTGCACCTGGACCCACTTTAAAAAGCCTTGCATCAAACTTATCCTGAAAGGAAAACATACTAGCTAAGTGATCACCACTAGCATTGGTTACATTTTTCACACTGCTGGTAAGTATTGTATTTAGTTAATGTTATAAAGATTTCTATTTCATTTCCAACCTTCATTTTGGGTATTTCTTATTCAGTAACCTTTCGTTACAACAATAGAACTGTGTGCAACTCCTTCTCCCCCCAAAAAAGCAAAAACAATAAAATAAATAAGAAGCATCTATACATAAAATGTAATTATAAATGTACAATGAATGGAATTCTCTAACCTCTAAGCATAAAATAACTCTAGAAGGCTTGATCTGCCATTAAAATCAATCAATCATAAATAAATAAATAAGTACATTCTTAACAAGTTTGTCTTTTTTTTTTGTTTGTAAGGAGTTAATTTTCTTCTAAACCAAAAATACCGGGATTTTATTATTTCTAATGGAATATTATACAGTAAAAACATTATTAGGTATTATTCATTACTAAACTCTACAGCATTGAAACTATGTAACCAAAAATAAAATTGTAACACTTCTGCAAACAAGAGTAAAATTGCATGAATATATATATATATATATATATATATATATATATATATATATATACACAGTGAACTTTTGAATTGCTACATATTCATATTTTACATTAGAAGAAAAATTAACTTTTTTAAAAAAGATTGTTAGGAGTGTTCTTATTTATGGATGATAGTATATTTGTAACTCTAATAAAATGAGACATTTTCAATACCCTGTAAACAATGACTCAAACAGCTTGACATTCAAGTTAAAAGATCAATCCTATTTATTTTGTAAATCATCTCTTGAAATGAATAACATGGCTACTCTATTAAGTGAATGTTTTGATGAACATTACCTAAATTTTTTCATTTCTTCCAACCAAAGGATCACTGTAACACCTTAACCTTTTTTTAATAAAACAACAATGAAAAATTTTGCCTTTAAACTATTTTGGAACTTTAAGTTGTCATACTATTAAAAGAAACAAACTTTTTGTTTTTTTCTTCTGAGATTTGAACATGATAATAGCCTCTTTTATACTGTTTCTGGAAGAGTTCTGTTTTTTTTTTTTTTTTACTAAAGAACCTTATCTACTGTTTTCTTTCTTTAGACAAGTTCATAAGCATTACCAGCAAATATGACCCTAAAACATTGAATTTTAGTCTGAAAATCTTTCACTATATTGATATCAGATTTGGCAAATTTTCATGTATAGTATGTAATGAATTCTACATATAAATAACCTGTGATCCAAGAAGATATTTTGATGTTTTGAATTTTCCTTGTTTTGTGTGTTAGAAAAAAAAACCTATTATAATGTAATTTTGTATGTATAAAAAGTCCCCCTTTCCTTTGTTTTTTTTTAACTGTTAAGATTTTTATCATTTGAATACAAAAATAATATATTGTATATCTAAAGTACTTATGCTTTTTTTTCTTTAAATCGGTTATAAGTTATTTGAAGTTTATATAATGCTCTAGATATGATATATTTGAACCTAGCTTTTCTGTATGTTCTACATTTCTGATATTTATTTCAAAGCACAAGTTACTACTTGTTGGATGCTTAATTCTATAAGTAGCTTCAGCAACTTTGAAACTTTCAAATATATGGCCTCAGAATTGTCAACATCTCACTACTTGTAGTTGTCATTATAACATAGGAAACAAATGGAACAACTGAATAGTTTTGATCATAATATGTATGATATAAATGATATAGAAGAAAATGTGTCAATATAAAAGTTATCTTAATGTATCTGCTAAATTTGTTGTAATCTTGTCAGTTAATCTAAACATCATTATTAGGCTCTTGTACATTCATTTTGCATGGGAATTTCATGTCTAATTCCACATTCATTATCTTCTTGTCATCATCTCGGCAGTTAATTCTATTCTTATATTATTGAATCAATGCTTTGTGACTAGACTCAATTACATTGGCTGAAAAGTTTTGAACATAACAAAAGATTGCATGACATTCTAATAATGTAATGGAATAACCAACCAAGTTTTGTGATATTGTAAGTTACTACTGGGGTATTCTGGGTTAATGGCAATGCTGTTTTGACTCCAGAGTTATCTTATGAAGGCTTAGTTAGTGGCACATCTGTTGATATTTTTCCGATTTTTTTTTTCTTTTTGCAACATGTTTAACATTAATTTTATTATAAAATAGTTGGGTAATTTGAAGATTTAATATATCAAGGTAATATGAAGGTTTAGAGTAAAGATCTTTTAGAAAACATAACTTTTTGATATACTCTGATTGATATTTTTAAAAAATTGCAAGTTAAAACGTAGTTTGAATGTTTGGCTTAAAGTTAATAGATATTCATAGGAATCTTTTCAAAATTTTTTGAGTGCAATTTTCAATGAAAAGCATATGAGTTTACTTCTTGATGTTGCAGACTCTTTTCATTTGTGTTAACAAGTAGATGAATCTCTTAGAACAAATACTGGTTTCTGATGTAAAGTTTTTTCTAGTTTTTCACTTTTGATTAATCAAACGTGTAGCGGATCATTTGCTGTTTGGGTCTCCAACAAATAATGAAATGCAACTTGGGACTTATGTTTCCTGCTTCCCTGTCTACATATGTCATTTAATTCAATATTCTCTACAGTCTGATGTTATTTTTCTACCTGCCAGTATTTATTTCTGTATAGCTTTGCTGTTATGATTCTTTCAAAGTAGATTTTAGATTTGGGATGGCTTTCTTTTTGAAACACATTTACTTGTATTGAGATTAAAGCTTTGTTTTTGTTTTTTTTGTTTTTTTTTCAATCTTAGAAGTCTAAATAATAATTCTACTTGAAACAAGATTTAAACAATAGATATTTTCATTTCTGACAGATTTTTATTTCTTATCAATAAAAAAAAATGTAGTCAAGACATTTGAATTACCTATGAGCTATATATATATATATATATATATATATATATGTGTGTGTGAAAATATCCAAATTGCTAGAAGTATAAAATGTAGAGTTTATGTCTGGTACAAGGCTATAAAATCAACAGTTAATTTGAAATAAAATGTACATTCAGTAACTGGCCTTATTTCTATGTGGGTACCTCTGTCTATAAGAAATAATGGCTGATTGTAGGAAATGTACTGAATGAATGTTGCCATTGATCATCCTTCTTGGATATCTAGCTATTTGAGGTAAATGACATTTAGTGTACAATTTTGTTCTTTGTCAAAACAAAATTACAAAAATGAAAGTAAAACAGCATCTGGTATCATAGGCTTTGTAAGATATTGTAATTTGCCCTCATCCTTTTCTAAATTAAAAATAGCATATTATCTTGAGTATTATTATTTTCTTGATCTAATATTCTGAAGATAATGAAAATAGACATCAAACTTGTAACTGCGTCATCCACATTTGTTGTTTATTAAAACTCTGTTCTTGTAAAGAATTTCTGAAATCAGAATGGTTTTCAGGATGAAGACAAAAATAAGCTGTGTTTAATGTTGTTATTAGTATCACTTTATTCTAAAGAGATTGGTGTTTGAATAGTATTAATGTTTTATCTACAAGATATCTATACTAAGAATGAAGTGCTGTATCAAGCTATACAGGAAGCAAAGAGTTAATCAAATATTGATCATTCATGGGTATCTTTAAAGAAATAGTTTGATGTTTAAGTAGTCTAATGAGTGAAATTTTACTTTAAAAAAAGTTTTAACTTTTATCATTTTTTGAAATTTGGTTTTTGGCTATGAAGGTCTGAGAACAGAAAATAATTGGCTTAAGCCTTGTGAATGGAGATCTCTCCTCCAAACAGCACCTCCCACTGTACTAGGAGAGGTAGGATATCAGTACACTGATAACTGTGGCAGGAGGTGCTGGTGGTGTAATGGTTATCGTCGTAGGAAATGGACACGGCGACACAAGTTCAAATCCTGGACCAGGCTAATTGCATTTCACATAGCACTAATATCCTTGGGAAAGGTATGAATCCAATTATTCTCTCTCCAGCTATGGGTAAATAGTAGGACAGACTAGGTTCTTCAGCCTTGGTGAGGCAACTAGTCTAGGAGAAGGAAAACTCTGAATTCAAATCTGTTAAAC
This sequence comes from Sepioteuthis lessoniana, assembly GCA_963585895.1. NCBI lineage: Eukaryota > Metazoa > Mollusca > Cephalopoda > Myopsida > Loliginidae > Sepioteuthis > Sepioteuthis lessoniana. The sequence continues at coordinate 42,795,813 of OY757913.1, forward strand.
TCCGCTTAAAAATTGACCTTGTGTCATATCCCACCCAAGCGGAGGGGTTGGTAAATATGGATAACTGTGGTACTAGTTCAAGGAACAAGTCAATTTCTGGATGACCCACCATAAAATGCAACCTCAGGTTATGTTGTATTCAGTATTTGATACAGTCCTTCCTACATTATAAAAGAACAACCAGTCATATTCTATCATTGTAGGCGAGTGAATAAACACTTTAAACTATTTATTTCCATGTATATCAAGGCTGATATCAGCAGAGCAGTTCCAGAAGTGAATTGAAATTGCATAAAAATCTAAGACATATAATCTTCCAGTTTTAAAAAAAATGGCTTTTATATTCTACTTATTTTCTTGTTTTGTTGCTTTTATAGATGCCCACAATTTCTAGTAGTTGCAAGCTGGTTGTAATGAATTCATATTTAAATGAGTACTACATGCATATCTTTTACAAAGTTATCTCTGTTCAGCAATTATGTTTAAATCAACTATTATTCACTACTATAAGTTCTTAATGCATTCAGTGCCAACATGTAGAAATTAGCACAAACTTGTGTGGGTCAAGAATAGAATAATGGAGTTTCATGAACCTGTTTCATGAACTGCATTCTCTCTTGATACTGACAGTTATATTTAGGATGAAGTGAAATATTCTAAATAGTATTTAATTATTGTCACTGTCATATTGAAAATTAGAATTGTTAAAAAGTGATATTTTGTGCAAATTTAAGCCCCACAAAAGTATCATTTACTTGCAAATTAGATGAGGAAATTGCCTTCTTCTTTAAGTTATAGCATTTTAAGTGGATTGCTCTAATAAAGATCTCTCAATAATGTGTTGTTTTTATAATTAGAATGAAAAATTTTTGCAATATATAAATGAATTACATACAAGTTAGATATTTAAATGATAAATCACATTTTGGTTCATAGTTATTTGCAGCTTAAGTAATGAGTGTATTTTAAAGAGTTATACAATCAGAAACTAGGGTACCTCACTGTGAAGTAATGTTTAACAAGCCAGTCTAGCAGACCACAGCCCAATCAGCTTGGACTGTAGGATATGCTGACTACATCTCTGCAGAGAAGCCCTCCCTCACTTCCTCAATCAGTTTGGTTGGGTTTTATGGTATATCAACCCTTGTGGGTTATTTAATGCCAAATTCATGTTTATACATATAAACAGTTCTATTTCAAACAATTCAGTTTAGCATGAGTACATAGTTTAGTTCTATTTGACTCATAGATAGGACCCTATATGGAGCTACCACTCTGATAGCAATAAAAAGGTACTTTGCATTCCCCAAAGCTCCAGCATTACTGGAGCCTCACCATCAGTTTAATCCAGGACACTTGTTGGGGGGAGTCTTACTCTTCTGCAGTGATGAAGTTGGTGTATTCTGCTGCTCCAGCTCACTAGGCTATCCCCAACCAGTGTCCTGGGCATGATTGTAAAGCTTCAGTCTTTGAGCTTTGGGGAATGTGGAGTACTCTTTCATTGCCATTACTCCCAGATCCACTCTAGAGTGGTAGTACCTGTTAGGGTCCCATCTATGGATCAAATAGAACTGCTTAACTATTTAACTGTGTGCAAGCAAATTAGTATTGTTGAATAGAATTATTAGTTTTAGATAGTAATACTTGAAACCATTTGACTGTTCACTAACAAATGAGCTCTGGCTTGTTAAAAATGTTACCTACAAATTAATTGTTTACAAATGATATATGAGATTTGGCATTAAATAACCTACAAGGGTTGATATGCCATAAAACTCAATCAACCAACCAACTTAGCAGACCATTACAACTGTGTAAGAAGTTCAATCCTTTGTGAATATCCAAAATTTGTTACCTTGTGCCAAACTAAGTGCTGAGTAATTATAAAGACAGAAGCAAAATGGAAATTTTCTGCAAATTTGCATTTTGATCACTGAAACCTTTGATTTTCAGTACAAAGAACTTATGCTTACTCATTTCACAAAAAAATTTTGAGTACAAAATCCATTCAAAATTTGTTTCAAAATACAGACATCTTTGTTTAAAGCTAGCTAGCCCATTATTACATTTAAAGAAAGTCTCTGAATGCTTGTTATACTCAACCTTTTATTTTTACTTAATATCTGAACCTAAAATTAGATTTATGGACCCATCAGCCACACTTTCTTTACTTGCTAAGGAAATATGACCAGAATTTAGTCTTACTCAAGCTAAAAATAAAAGCACTCAAGAAATATTGAATTTTACTTACAGAATCTAGATTTAAGTGGTTACCCATTCAGTTTTGAACTAGCAAAACTTTGCTTAGTGATCAAAAGGGAATTAATCTTATTCCTTAGGTAAGTGTGGCATAACTACTTGGAAATTACTGAACAAATAAAAAATTAAATCTTACATATTTTACCTTATTTTAATATTACACAATAGTAGAATATGTATTATGTTTAGTTTATGATATAAATGTTAAAAAATGTACTGAGACTGAAGCTGTATTGGAATGAACAATGAATGAAATATTAATTTTCTTCAAAATAGTCTCCTTGGCATTTCATTTGACAGACTTATTCCAGAGAGTTTTCCATTGATCAAAGCACCTCAGAAATTTGACTACTGAAATGGTGTGAAGCTGCTTTATCATATTTATTTTACTGTTTTCTACTTGCTCAAACCTTATCCTTGAGATGAATTTTCAGTTTAGGAAACAAGAAAAAGTTACACAGAGCAAGGTCAGGTTAGTATGGAGAGTGCTGTATTTGCACAATCCTCTCTTTTTTCCCAAACTGTTCCACTCATCACCCCAGCTATTGGTTAAATAGTACCACTACTATTTTTTTACAAGGATGGCTTTAGCATTAAATAACCCACAAAGGTTGATATGCCATTAAACAAAGAAACTAAACCAAACTGAAAAGGGTTGGAGTCCCTGTGGTATAATGGCTAAGGAGCTGGACTGCAACCTCAAAGTAATTGAGTTCAAACTCTAGTCATGTTACTATGTTCACTTTTGGACTAATACCCTTGGGAAAGGTAGGATGAACTACCTCATCTCCCTAGCTATGGATTAAATAGTGTCATTGCTATTTTTCTATAAGGATGGATTTGGCATTAAATAAATCACAAAGGTTGATATACCATTAAACAAAAAAAAAAAAAACTAACCAAAATCTGTTGATCAAAATGTATCCTGACTTGATTCATAATTTTATTTTCAAATTGGCTCTGACTCAACTAAACATTTTGACTTTATTGTATAAGTTGCACAGCTGTGCACACTTCTTCATTTCAATTTCTTAAAATTAAAGCTTCAGTCTCTGTATTTTTTATCACACCTTGTATACAATAATTAAATGATCAGGAATGAAATCAACCACAAGATAATTGTCACTCATATGGATACGACAAGCTTTCAAAAGTATTTGATTATCTGTGGTATTGAAAGGAGCAAGTTTCTTCTAAATGCCTAATAAGAGGCTTGTGATGTTTAACCATAATTTAGAAGTTATTATTGGTTCACGATTAGGAAGCACAGAAATAGTTCAACACACACACTCTCTCAAAAAGAGTTAATCAGTAATTTATACTTATCTCTGTTACTGCTACTAGTACAGATGTACTTCAGAGATGTTTCTTTTTTTATTTTCTCTTCACTTAGCTACTAGCATAGTTTCTGCCAAAGTGATGGGATTATTACATATGAATTAGTATTTTTTTTTGCAGGATTGGAATGTAGTATCTGTTGTGTGCTCTATTTCAGATCAGTGTTGTTCCCCAGAATTTCAGCTTAGGATCAGTGTAGCTTCCTGGCTTTTGAGCTAGAATTTGAGTGTAGTATCTGTTTCACTCTCTCTGGTTTTATATGAAATTATGTATATCAAAAAAAAAAAAAATAAAAAAAATAACAAATTTATAGAAAGCATAATTATTTCAACATTTAGCTTAGAATTAATAATAAAACTATAAAATCCACATCAATATTGAAATAAGATTTGTTTGGTTTATGGATTTGTGTTAATATTAATCTTTGGTCTAAATGCTGTCAATTTCGAAGCTGTAACCTTTCTGCAATGTATTAGAAACCTAGTCTCACTTGAAAATGAGAAATTTTGTTATGGTAACACAAATCATATTCTGAGTGGTATTTTGTTTTACAATGAGAATGAAATTTCTCATTACTATGTCATAAAACTAGTTTTATGTATGTAATATACATAACACATTGTATTTTATAAGATTATACAGACCAGACAGTAAGTAGAGTTTGACATTTTGATACCTTAGATGTACCATATTTTGAAAGCAATCTTTGAAAGTATATTTTGCTGAATATTCAAGACAAATAAAAAAAAAAATTTTTTTTTAGAAAATCTGATGATTATGATTATTTTACTAGCATTGTACCCATCAAAAATTATAATGGCTATTTATGCCTGGATCCGAATATATGTTCTTTGCCTAAGATCAATGTGGTATATGCATGCTCTGCCAAACTTAAGTGTTTTTAAGTTCAAGCTGCTGAATGCTGACATAGTGGATACAGAACTTGCTTGCTTACCACCAGGTTGAACATTTGAATCTGCCCAGGTGTCATGTGACTATATATTTGTTTGCTTATACTGGAAAATCATACTGTTCATTATTATTATTATACGTTATCTTCACACAAGATGGATCTTGGGGATATTCATCAGAGTTAAATAACAGCATATCTTCTTACATATCTAATAGTTTCTTCAGTATTTTCACTGATTCCAGTAGTGCCATGATCTAGATTGTTTCAACTCTTCAAACCTCCAATTTCGACAGTCTCCAGAGAATGTGCCATTGACGTTGAACACTATTATTATTCCCATCTTCTGTCTTGGAAAGTAACAACTCATTTAACATGGACTAAGAAGTAGTCTACCTAGAGTAATGGCACTCTTGTCTACTTTACAGTACTCCCCCTCACATACTTAGCTTAGCATCTCTTCTACTTTTCAAAATGGGCTGCAAAGTCCACCTTAATAATCCCTATTAACTGCCTCATCATATTCTCCTTAATCTTGCCCATGGCATTTCAATGTCAATTTTAGCTTTGGGAAAAGTTAGAATTGCATAGACCAAAATCTGGACTGACAGTTCTGGATGATGCAATGTTTGGCCAAAAAAAATTGTAAATAATCTACCTGTTTAATTATTGTGAATGTAACATAAGCTCACTCAGTGAGTAATACCACTGACTGAATAAGCCCATGTGAGAGTATTTGTTTATGGATGCCAAGTTGTATCAAAGCTGCACAATTGATTCTCAAAATATTGAAAATAGCTTGATATGTTCTACACAGATATGAGATCTTATACAAGGTCATGATATTTTTTTTTCTATCTTTTTGTTTTAACCCTTTCCACTTGTAAGCCTTGCTTTGTGATGTGCTGGAATAGCCACATTGACTTTTTGCTCACTCTAGTTAAATCTGGTCTTTTGACTTGGATTGAGTCATTTATCTGAATGTTCCTCAGTATGTATGTGGAACTCAAGGCCACACACATACAGAGTATCTAGTAGGTTTTTTTTATGGGGAGTGGGAGTTGCAAGCCCCATGCCCTCTGGGTTTTGAATTCTGAGATTTTGCTTTTAGACCAGTTGTCCTACCAAAGCTACTGAGCCAAATTTACCTATAATGTTCACCAATGGATTCAATGATGAACATTACCTGACTCAATGGTTAGTAATTGAACTTTGCTTTGTGCCACAGTTTCTCTGAACAAGAGTTTTCGTATTTTGAATTCAAAGTTCTCTCTTTTCCTTGACTAGTTGCCTAACCAAGGCAAGAGAACTCGGCTTACTTTATTTACTTTTGTTGGAAGTGGGGAGAATAAAGGGATTCATGACTTTTCTAAAGGCATTAGCATAAATTGAAATGCAAACAGCCTCCTCCAAAATTTGAACTTCACTTTCTGAGTTCATTTCCTTAGACGATAATTGTTATGCTACTTGTACCTCCTTGAAATTTCAAAGTATTTTTCAGAACAGCTCCTGGTTTCTCTTAGAACACAAATCACTTTCACTATACCAAATTCCTGTTTCTATGCAATTATTTCTGTTTTCATTCTGGGTGAAGTCGCTGTATTTGCTTACTACAATATCATTAACTTACTATTTTTTTTTCATACAGGCACCAGTTATTTTGTTGTAATCTGTCAATTTCCACCGATACAATTTGTTTTTATGCTTTCATTTGTACTTAGATTTCTTTTTACAGATAACCTCTTCACAGCCATATCTTGATCTTTTTGTCCTTAATTTTGTTATCTTGGAAATCATCTATGGATTTATTTCTCTTCATGTTTTTTTTTTTTTTTTTTAAACACTTTTTATTTGATATCTCTTCAATTCCTTATTTTGTTGTCCTTTCAGCTATTTTGCTAGTTTGTTTTAGTTTTTTTTTAATTGGTATCATTGTTAAATTGTGTGTACTTTATTAGACCTTTTCACTCTGTTAGTGGAGGTTAGAATACATTGACTGTATCCCCTGCTGAGAGGTAAGACCCTCTTCCAGAATGAGGTGACATGGGTATGCATCTGATGGTGAGGCTCCAATTCTGGAGATATGGGGAGTGTGGAGTACTTTCATTACCATTACTCCAGAGTCCACTCTGACCTAGAGTTCTGGTACCTATTTGGGTCCCATCTATGGATTAAATAGATCTTTTTAAAAATTATTTTTAGTTGATATAAATATTTGAGGTCATATAATTAAATTATTTGTGTTAAAGATAGTAACTTTGAATCTACAATTGTTTATGAAGGATTATTATTAGGAACTTGAAACTATGATAATGTAACTATCAGTAAATAGAAATAATTACTTGAAACTGTATAATTATTAGTATTAAATAAGAGTACTTGAAACCATGCATATTAGATAAGAGTACTTGAAACCATTCAAATCATTTGTATTAGATTGGAATATTTGCCATAAATGTGTAAAAACCTCTTGAGAAACAACTTCATGTAAAATGTACAATGAATGCAATTCCCTAACCACTAGACAGGTTTTTTTTTTTTAACTACTTGCTTGTTTTTTATAATCAGCACTTTTGAATACAGTGTAGTGCATTTTTTGTGTTTTCATCAGAAACAAGAAAAATTTATTTTTTTTCACCTTTTATAAACATTTCTATAAATAATCCATCTGTAGATAAGTATCAATTCTTGCTGACTGCCTGTTGAAGGGGAATGACTTTAAATACAAAAAGTTAGTTAACTAAACTGTATGTCTTTATAGATACAATCTGCCTCCCCTTCTCTTTCTCTCTTTCTTATATACATAAGAGGATGTTGAAAATTTTCTGTCCAATCCTGTAGGGAATGATTTATCTTGAGTAATGATTTGCCTAGTGTGTTGAATTTTGGGATGAACATGACATGGTTCTTGGTCATTTCCTTTTATGTTTAGCAAAGAACGTTTCACTATCCACTCTTACATGCAATAGTATATCATAATCTTGTAATAGCACAAGTTGTATAAATAGAGGCTTCTTAGATACTTCTAAATTATATACACTAAAGTGCTAAAGTTGTTAGTTATTTTGTTTATGATATTTAATTGTGATAATTGCAGTGACTTTTATATGATGATTATACTGTACCAGTCAAATATTTAACTTCTAAATATTATTAAAATAAAAAGCAGTGTACATATGTTATATTTTGACCTTCGACCCGGCCCAAAAATACTATTCCAAGGTAATACACCGGAAGGAAGTGACACATTCCAACGGCCAGTAATCGAAAGAGATCGCGTGGGTGGATTAAGGCTTATGATATGGGACAAGGTGAAGGTCCCATTGTGCCATTACAGTCATGCACCGGAAGAGAGTAACCTCTGAACTGCATGACAGTTATTTCCGCTTGATGACGATTAAACATTCAGTTGCAAAGATCTAGTAGGCGATCGTGTGGGCGTTGAGTTATTATTTAACTCAGTTGAGTTTGGGTCCCAGAGCAGTTGCCAGCAGACTCCCAGAGGGTTAGAGACGAGATGTGGTAGAGAAGGCCACACCCGACCGAGGGGGCCCTCGGAAAAGCCCCGATGGAGTGGACCCCAAGACCCCTGGTTGAGCATCTAAGAGAACAAGAAAGAAACAACGTGACGGTCATAACAGTGGGGTCAAAATATGAAGTTTACATTCGGTCTCCAGCATCCTCTCACATGCAAACCCTTAAACAACCCTTTCAAACCCTTGCAATAAAGTGAGAGGTGAATATTTTTCTAAAGAAGTCCTTCCTGCGTTATCCTTCATGCGTCTGTCTTTGTCGTTGTGAGTTATTCTACATATATATGTGCACGTATGTAGATGTGAATCTACATGTGTGACTATATAACACACACATATATATATATATATATATATATATATGTATAAATGCTAATATTGGAACTTTGTGAGTGGGAGGGACATGACTAAATATCCTCTCTAGCTCCAACTGTTACCAATAAACAGTAACTACTCAAATAATTATGTAAATGTTTAATATAGGTGAATGGCTGTATTATATAACGTATTTTAAATGAGTGTTTTTTTTTTGTTTTTTTTATTTAGCAGTGAATTTTGATTGAATGTATTTCTATGATTATTTAAACAGCTGGTCCTTTTTGTTAGTTTTTGATTATTTACCAACAGAAATGTTTTTTTCTTGGCCATACATTGTTTGTAACAGAAATTAATTGTCTTCCCTAGGATTTGTGGGTGTGTTTTGGACATCATGTGTCTATTGGTTACATGAGAATTCAGAATCCTTTATCATTCTCTTTTTGGTACCAATTTTTTGAACAGATAAGACTGCTTTTTTGTATCTGGTCATTGAGCACATTTAGTCTCACAACCAACCCAGTGAATGGCAATGTTGTTTGCTTTGCTATTGAAATCTAAGCCACCAAAGACAAGACTTTCCACCATTTTTGCATAGCTTTTTATATACTGCTCCTAATGGAACAGTGTGCTCATTTTATCTGTTTGCAACACATTTGTGTATTATTCTAATATTTTTTATATGTTTAATAAATATGTATTTTAAGTCCTATATGTTTATATGAGCTATTTGTCTTTCCTTCAATTTATTCAGTAGGAGTGTATCAATGGATATACTAATGCTGGAACTTAGTGAATGGAGACATGACTAAATATCCTCTAAGCACCAACCATCATCAAAACCGCTCCATTGGCCTAATGAGGAGAATGTTCACCTATGATCTGATAGACTGGGGTTCAATCCCAGGTCAACTCATACTGAAGTCTCAAAAAATGGTACTTGATGCTGCCTTGCTTAGCACTCAGTACTACAAAGTGAGGATCAAGGGTAAAGTGGCGCAATCCTGGGAATGAAGTAGTGCCCTCCCTGGCACCTCAGTGTAGTAGCTATTGAAAAGGGAGCCTTCTGGTCACCCTCGACCAAAGTTACCAACTTTACTTACTTATACTCCAATAATTATGTAAATGGCTTTTTTTTTCTTTTGAGCTGAAATTAGTTTATCTTTATAGATCTTATAGTCTTTCCTCTTATTTATTTGTTTTTGTTTTATTGAAAAAATTTCAAAATGAGGGACTTTTAGAATAAAATAAAATTCTGACCTTTTAGCCATTAAGGGGACCTTATAGAGTTTGATGGTTAGGGATTTAGTTTAGCAGACCATTGTTAGTAAGTTTGATTTAAACTGGATGCACCAAACCTCTAGCCTTGTGCTTCAACTAAACTATCCTAAGTAAATAACTATTTAACCAGTTGGGTACTAAAAATCTTGCTGGTACCTATTTTTTTTTCTGAAAATGTATTGATCTAATTTAAATTTGTTTTAAAAGATAATACAGACTTTAAATACAAAACCTGTCTCAAATTTTTTTTCATTTTTTTTTTTTATTGAGGAAATGTATGAATTCTTATGGATAGATGTAAACGAACATAGATTTTTTTTTTTTATATGTTTAGATATTTTGAGTATATGTGAAGAAAAGTACTACCCAAAACTTATCATTATTATCTGAGATATAGGAGGACGATGAGATGTAGGATGTCAAATTGTTGTTTGATGGAAAAGGCTGCACTAGAATATGATTCCAGTAGGTGGTTTCTCTATAGGAAAAATGTCAAAACTCACTATGTCATTCTTGGGTCTGATGTTTGAAGCTTTATTGGTAGTAAGAATTAAAAGCTTGCATCTTAAATGCAGATAAATTTGATAAAGTAGCAGAATAATGATAGTCTAAAAATCAGTATTGCAAGCAGCAATTATTTATATTAGTTATTCAAGTTATGGATTTCATCCAGCCAGTGTGTAGAGGAATAGAAATCACTTAAATTTTTTTAAATTCATTTTTTTTATTTATTTTTTTTTTACAAATATTGCAAATGCAGAATGTTTTCCAATTGAAGAATACCTATAAAGGTATATGTATTTATTTAAATGAATCCTTACAATTTCTCATTGTTTATACGTATAGATGAATTGCACTTAACATTTCATAAATAAGTTTTTGGTGAAACACAGGGCGGTACTAATGCAAAATCCTCTATACTCATCAGACCTTGTACTTTTGACTTTTTCTTATTTTCTAAACTAAAAACTCGTCTTAATTGGTAGAATTGAGAAGCTAGAGAATGTTGAAATAAATATCAGTGCACAACTTTCAACCATTAAAAGAGAAGATTCAAAGGTTTTTTTGACCTATGGAAAACTTACTGGAATAAGTGTGTTGAAAGGTAAAGAGACTATTTTGAAGAAAATTAATGTTTCACTCAATGTTTTTTTTTGTTCTGGTAAATACAATTTTGATACATTTTAAATGCACCTCTCTCTCTCGCACACATATATTGGATTAAGTATAACTATGTACAAACCTTATTCTTTTTTTTTTTTTTTTTTTTTTAAGTTAATTTTATTCTAAATCAAATATACCAAGATTTTATTATTTCTACCTGAACATTATTGTTGTGGGAGCCTTACCCGTCTCACCATAATGGACTCTTCTCACCTTTATTAGTACTGAGAGATTTCGCTGCCAGCCAAACAATACTGAAGTTATCTGAAACAGTATGAGACTTATTACCTTTTCTATGTAACTCTATCTTTCTTGTGCAATATAATCTGTTTACCTAATATCCGTGTCTGCATTTTCATTAGTGACCCTTTCCAGGGCCACAACAAGTATACAATCAGAATGGATATTATTTGGAATTATTTATTACCAAACTCTATTGTATTCTAATTCTGTGATCCAAAATAAAATTATACACACACACACTTGCCCAGTCGGCTGGGGCTATAGAATACACTGACTGCACCTTTGCAGAGGGGTAAGACCCCCCCCCAATGAGTGTCCTGGATATGACACTCAAGTCTGATGGTGAGGTCCCAGTAATGCTAGGGCTTCAGGGAATATGGAGCACCCCTACATTGCCATTGCTCCCAGGTCCACTTTGGCCCGGCGTGGTAGCACCTGATAGGACCCTATCTATGGGTTAAATAGAACTAACGGCATACTTATGCTAAACTGAATTGTTTGATTAAACTGAATAGCTTGAAATAGAAAGGTTTTTGACAATTAAACCGTACCTACATGTAAACTGCGTGTTTATCCTAAACTGAATTATTTGAAATAGAACTGTTTTTTGACATTGAAACTGTATTTACACTAAACTGATTTCTTTAACATAGAACTGTTTTGACAATTAACTGTGTGCAAACAAAATCTGTACTTATACTAAACTGAATTAGCTGAATTAGAACTGCTTGACTAAACTGAATAGCTTGAAATAGAAATGTTTTTCACAATTAAACTGTACTTACGCTAAACTGAATTGTTTGAAATTGAACTGTTTTTGACATTGAAACTGTATTTATAGTAAACTGAATTGTTATATATAACTGCTTGAATAGTTTGAAATAGAAATGTTTTTGACAATTAAACTGTGTACTCATGCTAAACTGAATTGTTTTAAATAGAACTGATTATTTACATAAAAATGGATTTGGCTTTAAATAATCTACAAAGGTTGATATGCCATAAAACCCACCAAACCAAACACACACACACACACACACACACACACACACTAGAAGTGTACTCATTTTTAGAATGTTAAATGTTCATATTTTTAGTGACAGAATTTCAATGCGATATTTTAGTAAGAAATAATATCTAATAATCTGTTTTTAATGTATATTTCTCTATTGAAAATAAGACACTGATATTTTTTTTGGTTTATAAGAAAATTAACTTTAAATTAAAAAAATTAGCCGCGGTTTATAATATGTATTCATTGCCAATAATGTGTAAAATATATATTATATATATATAAAGTTAAGTACCACCATTAATGAGACTGAGAAAACTCTTTGTAATATATGAATTGGAATTATGTCACCCCTTAAAATCTTGAGGTGTTTGGTGGTAAATAGTACTTAATAATATCAGTTTTGATTGTATTAAGTTCTAGAAATGATAAAATCCTGGTATCTTTGGTTTAGAAGAAAATCATCTTTTTATAAAAATAATTTTTGAGGTGTATGTATTTATGGGCAGTACTGTTTCTCATTGTTTGAATAAATTGTACTGCTTTTAAGTGTTTCTCCTCTAACTAAAGTTGGTTGGTTGGTTTTATGGCAAGTCGACTCTTGGGTATTTAATGCCAGTCAGCTTTCTTTTTTTTTTTTTTCCTCAAACAATTATATTGTTTCAAGTACAAAGGTCACCTGAAAAGTTCATAGCCTGACCAAGATGCTTTCATTGAATGTGATCAAATGAGGTTTATTTTCCAACATAGCCCCTCTTGAGGTCTGCACACTTCTTCCATTGGTGTTGTAGTGCTTGGATCCCATTGGTCAGAAAGTCATCAACAGCAGATATGACACTATCATATGAACTTTTCAGCTCACCTTTGTAACTAATAATCATCATTATAACTTTAAAGCCACTATTCATAATACTTATAAGTTGTATACAAATGTATAGTTTCAAGTTTTCCTATTTTTTCCTAATAATTTGCAAGAATTTATATGGTTTCAAATATTCCTATCTAATTTTCAAACATCTATTTAACCTGCAAATGGAATCTGAACAAATTCTATCACTATTTCAAAGTGGACCTGGCTGTAATGGCAATGAAGGGGTAAAGAATTCAGGTGGTATATTGTAGGCCCCATCAATAGAGTGGGATGAAAATTGGAAATTTTGCCAATACAAGCTGGTGTGCACACATGTTTATGCTTCTGTTATTTTGTTCTCTGTTTAATTTCTTTGATATTCTAAAAATTATATTTAGACAATGCCATTTGTTTTCAATTAAACTTGGAGTTGATTTTTATTTTGTTTTCATAATTTGTGAAAGTATCTATCATGAATTATTGGACCAAATTTTACAGATGTTACATATTATAAAAAGAAAAATTAAAAAAAGGTTGAATAGTTGCTTTCAAATAAATTTTCTGTCCTCATTTGTGCTTAAAACACATCACTTTTTATTTATCATAATTATTAGTTTTTTGTTTTTTTTTCATTAACAGATGTTCCTATCAATATAACACAAATACAATAAGGGTAAAAACATTAACAAAAAAGTTCTATCATAAGTCAAAATGATGAGATGATAATCACTGTCAGTTTCCTTAAAGCTAATGGCTTTTCTTTGTGCGGAAACAAACTTATTAAACACTAGCTATTGAAAGAGATCTGTTATATTATGCAATATTTTGTCAGCCAAATTTAAGTTATAAAGATATAGTTAGATTTTATTTGCAAAAATTACTCTCTTTATATTGATATTTCTGTGTTTGCTTTTTTATAAAGATATATATTAACTATATTTCATTTGTGTACTGATCATATTATTTTGTAATTCATGATTTTCTGAAAACTTGAGTATTTTGTAAAAAAATATAACTGCATATACAAAATGCTATATATATATATATATATATATATATATATATATATATATATATATATATAATTTTGATTAAATTTTAATGGTAAAATGTTTGTAATCAGTAAAATTTTTACAATGCTCTATGCACAAAAAAATACAGAGTAATATTTCAATTTTTTTTAAAATGTAAAATAGGATAATAAAAACAGTACTCATGACTATGAGTTTCACATTGTTGATCCACAGGTGAGCTAGTATTCAACAAGTTTATAAGTGCTGCCTGGAAAGTAAATATTTACTTTGTAATTTGGTGTCAGATGACAGTATGACAACCACATAATAGTCACATTACTCAAAGAGAATACATTCATTTAAATCTAACAGATATCAGATATGTCAAGTACTTGCTCACTTGAAGATTGACAAAGTGAAACTCAGTTGTGAAATTTTATCCTGTGTATATTGTTATCCTACTTTACATTGCCCAGGCTGGGGCTGTAGAATACACCGACTGCTTCTCTGCAGAGAGATAAGACCCTCCTTCATGAGTATTCCAGATATGACACTAAACAATCTGATGGTGAGGTTCCAGTAACACTGGAGCTTTGAGGAATGCGGAGTACCCTTTCATTGGTATCACTCCCTGGTCCATTCTGGCTTGGGGTGGTAGCACCTGATAAGGGTTCTTATCTATGGGTTAAATAGAACTAAACCGTGGTTTCTTGAGTTTAAACTGCGTATTTATACTAAACTGAATTGTTTAAAATAGAACTGTTTTGACCTCTAAACTGTGTACTTATGCTAAACTGAATTATCAGGAATAAAATTGTTTTGACATTAACTCTGTATTGTCCAGTTGGCTTGGGTGTAGAATACACCGACTGCACCTCTGCAGAGGGGGGTAAGACCCCCCTTCCAACAAGTGTCCTGATATATGACACTAAACAATCTGATGGTGAAGTTCCAGTGAGGCTTTTGGGAATGTGGAGCACCCCATCATTGCCATTGCTCCCAGGTCCACTCTGGCCTGGAATGGTAGCACCTGATAGAGCCCTATTTATGGGTTAAATAGAACTAAACTGTATACTTATGCTAAACTGAATTGTTTAAATTAGAACTTTTTGACTAAGTGGAATAGCTTGAAATAGAACTGTTTTGACATTTAAATTGCTTACTTGTGCTAAACTGAATTGTTCGAAATGGAAGTGTTTTTGACATTGAAACTGTACTTATGCTAAACTGAATTGTTTAATATAGAACTGTTTTGACATTCAACTGTGTGTAAACAAAATTTATACTTATACTAAACTGAATTAGAACTGTTTGACTAAACTGAATACTTACTTTTTGTATCTTTAAATGACAAGTCATTTCACTTATTGTAAGGCTACTAAGTCAGTTTCTTTTGGTTTACAAAATATTAATGACTAGCTATACTCATGGAAATTCTACAGAATCTATGCAAAATAATTGCACAAATTTAAACTAGAAATAGATAACATTCAGGGATAAATCATTTTTAATTTCGATGAATTAACATGTATACTTAATAAAGATAAATGGTAAAATATAACATTGTAATAACAAAAAAAAGCTAATATAGAAAAAAAAAATGGAAGATTTGGTTTTGTGAAGTAGCTCACTTTTGTGGGTTAATATATTATTAAAAAGAAAGAAAACAAGTTATTAAAACAATAAAAGTTGTTCCTTTTCTTCAATTTCTTTTTTCTTTAAATAAATGGGTAATTAGCAAGCCCAAACTGGAAAAATTGTTATCTTTTATCAAGTTATATAGTCAGTTCCTCAGAAACTTGTTTGAGGTGGTTGTTTTTGTGATAAAATTCTATATAACAGTTTTATATATAGAGAGGGTAAACACTTGATCCTTACTTGAATAAAGACCCATTAATAGTGTATATGTTTTTCAAGTTTATATCTATACAAAGTGAAAATTATTATCAATAGAGTTATTAAAACAGGTGCCTTGACTGAGAGTTCAATCCTACCAGGAGCTTAGTGCATTGATCAATTGTTACAAATCCAACAGATAAGCCTTGTCATTGATACTGATCTGATAATGTCTTTAAATATTTTGTAAGTTTTTCAAATGAATCTACCTGAGGTACTTAGTTTAATTAGTTTGGCCGGGCTCCTGCATAGCCATTGAGTAATAAAAAGTTAACTAGATAGCTGAACCCAAGTGTTTCAAGGTAACTTTTTCATTTTGGCTTTACAGTAGCTGATACTAGCAAGAGTCTCATACTCCTACAGTTGCAATTTCAGCCTGAGACTTATTCCCCTTATATATGTCTTGACAACAGCTGATTAAACTGTCGACATAGTGATCCAAGGTATCAGTCTTTCATAGCTTGCAACTACATACACACTCCCTAACAATGTGTGAATGGGACTTTTTGTTGGAGTTTATTTATCTAGATCGCATATTCATAGCTAACCATCATGTCTGAAGTCTGTTTTCCTATTTGATTCCTGGGGATCCAGTGTAATTACAGATCTATTTAACTCGTATATGGTACTGTACCAGATATTACTATTCCAGGTAAGAATAGACCTGAGAGAAATGATGATGAGTGTGACTTCTCACTCTGTCTGTAAAACAATTAGCCATTTTGAATATCTCGATAACCAGTGTGTGTGTATAAGATGAAAAAAAACCCGAACGAAATATCACACATCTAAATCTGTTTGATTTATCCAACTTTCCACATAATTCTATCTTTTCAATATATATATATATATATATACACACACACACACACACACACCATGATGATTTTAGTAATATCTAGATGTATAATAGTTCATAGAATTGTGCCATTGACTCTACAAACTACATGAACTTCTATGTTAAACAATGAATTAAATGGTCATTTTTATTTTTAAGACCTGAAATTAATATAACTGTTTAGAGAACCAAATTTGTTGCATGATTTAAGTCTTTTTAAAAAAAAATTTTTTTTTAATCAATGATAGTTACTAGAAGAAGAGATAATATTGGTTCTACTTGCAAATAAGCTTCTTTTGTGATGTTTTAATAAACTTGTTTGAATATTTAATTATAAATTCCTTTCAGAATGATAAGGAATCATATAATTACAAACTAAACAAAGTCAACAAAACAGCAGGTTAGAACATCTTTGCAGTTTCATCAACAAAAGATATACCTTCTGAACGTTTGAAATGTCTTCTGAACTAAACTGTGAGAAAAAAATCATCACTACATATTAGCTACCAAAACTTTATCCCATAAAGGAACTTGAGCAAAGTTTCCTGATTTGATTAAAGGCAGTTAAATAATTGGCCTTGACATGCATGTGTTTTATTAAAAAAGGTGGAGGGTTGAGACATTCAGTACAGCTGATCTCAAGTAAATAGTTCATGTGCAAAGAATTTTGGTTAGGAACTATTAAATGACCTGATTTTCAATTTGGAAAATAACAAGCCATTTTGAATATTTCAAGAATTAATTGAATTGTCTTGATATAACAAATTAGAGTGGACTTTATTATATATGTATGAACACTCTTTTGGGGTTACTCAGTCAGTAGTGAGATGCCATTGAGTGATTTTGGGTAAACATTACATTCACAGCATATATATATATATATATATATATATATATATATATATATATATATAAATTTTTGCTTGAAACTTAGTCATTTATTGGTGGAAGTTATTTGAATGATTCTTTTTAGAAGTTGAATATACTGAGTAAATCCCAGATAGAATTTTGGTACTTAGATTTCAACTTATCACCCAGGTTCCCACTATTCAGATTTGTCTCCCTGTGACTTCTGGTTTTTGCATAAAGGGAAAAAAGATTTCACACTGTGGATGAGATTAGTGAATCCTAAAGAGAACTTTACAGAGTATTCTAAAAAGTAGAATGATACTGGGATAATTATGAGGTCCCAAGTAGAGTAATCATTTACTAAGCTTTAGTTTAGTTTAATTTCAGATGTATGGGGGCACTCAGAGAGAATCAAACTCACTATCATTGCTCTGCTAACCATCATACTATGACCAAGTCCTATGTGGAATAGTGTCCCATTACCTTTGGTAGGTTACCTTTCCATTAACATTGAATAGTTGGATCAGTTCAAGATAGATGATTTATATAATAGCAACAGCTTACCCTGCTTATAACCTAAGGAAGTCACATATACCCAGTAGGTGGCTGATGCTTTAACTTCCAGAATTGGTAGTGTTACAATTAAGAAATACATTTGACATCTTAGGATTGTTGGAAAGTAAAAAAAAATCTTGATCTAGATAAAACAAATACTGTCTGAATTGATATAATATCAAGAAAAAAAAACATGTATCAAATTTCTATATGAATAATAATCTGATAATTAGAATAATTTCCTTGTTTTAAGTTGTTAAATTACTTTCATGTACTACACTTATTATGATTGATCATTTTAGTCAAACTATGAAGAGAAAAACACCAGAAAATTACTAGTTAGAAATTTCAATAAGCAATGTGTTTTCTGCTTGTTTTCAAAGATTACTTAAGCTACTTATTTCAATCCATTGCTATGGACAGAACCAAATTGGCTTCTACATGTGTAATGTTAAAGTAATGCATCTCTTTTTATTGAATTTATTTAATTGAATTTAACTAATGGGAAATTAAAATAGAGATTAACCAGATGTTTAATATTTTTGATTCGATATATGTTAAATAAGTGGTAACTATATAATTGAAAAAGTCACCAAGACCCAAATTCTGTTTTCATAAGAAAATATAATATTAATGAAATTAGGTTCTTAATTTGCTGGTTTCACTGTTAAAATCAACTTTGAATATCAACTATAACCTCTTTTATGATCATGTTTTTGGCTGAGATTGAGATCTGATTTATGAAAGATAGATATTTAAAAAAAAAAAACAATACTAGGGTTCTGTCAAAACTTATAAAAATCTAATTTTGAGCAGTTCTATTTCTGAAGATTTGTTCTTTTAAGGAAATTAGTTTGTCCTGTTTATTTATTTTGTGTGTGTGTGTGTACCTAACCTTTCTGTTATGGACTGGATGTGACAGAAGGTCAATTTTTGTATGGTGTAAAGCTAGTTTGAATTCAGAGGTTTCCTTCTTTTAGACTCATTGCTTAACCAAGGCTAAAAAACTCAGGTTGCCCTACCCATAACTGGAGAGAGAAGAGATGGATTTATCTTTTCATAACAGTAGTCTGAAGGCAAATGCAAACAGCCTTCTCCCGGATTTTCAACTCGGATCACCGATTCCATTTTCTACATGGATAACCATTATGCTAATCATGCTTGTGTGTGTGAGAATGTTATATAAAACAAAGAAATCCAAAAGTGATGAATTACTATGAAGAAGAGTCAACATTAAAATGTTTTGATTTTAGTAAACCTTCATCAGGACTTTAAGATGGTGAAACAAGTGTTGATTGAACAATGGATGTTTTAATAAAATACAATAACAGAGGAAAAGAAGAAATATATATATGTGTGTGTGTGTGTGTATATATATAGATATAAAGATCATAACTGTTCAATCATTCAATCTGTGTTCTTTTTTGGAAAAACTATTACATGATTGGCACAGGCACTGATATTTAAACATATTGAACTTCATGGAGATACAACGGATTAAAAAAAGAAGGAAAGGAAAAAGAAAGAAATAAAGAAAAGAGAAGTTGTATCTCCTAGAACTCTTAAGGTTATCTGGAGGATCTGGAAATGCTCAAAAATGTTTCTGATAAAAATAATGGTAATTGCTTCTTCCCTTTATGCCATTTCAGCTTATGAAATGTTTTATAGGGACACTACTTTCGGATAACGAGGATACTAAGGTAGACATGACATATTAATTTTGACTAACAGGTGGTGGTAAAGAGAGATAGGGAAAGACAGATATACCAGTTTGTGTGCGTATGTGTGTGTCATATATATAATGGAAGTAAACAATGGAAATTTGGTTTTAATAAATCTTCATCAGGACTTTAAGATGGTAAAACAAGTGTCGATAGAACAAAGATGGTTGTTTTAATAAAATCCATAATGGGGAAAAGAAAAATATATATACAAAGAAAGATCATAACTGTTCAATCATTCAATTAGCATTCATTTTTGAAAAACTATCACATGACTGGCACAGATGTTTAAATATATGGAACTTGTAGGATATACTTCTTTCTTTTTCCTTTTCTTCTTTTTTAATCCACTGTATCTCCACAAAGTTTAAACATCATTGACTGTGTCAATTGTGATAGTCTTTCACAAAAGAACACAGACTGAATGGTTGAATGGTTATGATCTTTCTTTGAATATATATTCTTCTTTTCCCCTGTTATTGTATTTTATTAGAACATCCATTGTTCTATTGACACTTGTTTTACCATCTTAAAGTCCTGATGAAAGTTGACTAAAACCAAAATGTTTTAACATTAATTCTCCTTCATAATAAATTCATCACTTTTAGATTACTTTGCTTTCTATTTTCTCCATACTGTTGGATTTATTTTCATTATTTACTTCCACCTATACACACACATGCATACCTACCTGTATATCTGCCTTTCTCTATCTCTTTTTTTACCCCTACCTGTTAGTCAAGATTAATTTGTCATGTCTACCTTAGTATCCCTGTTATCTGAAAGTAGTGTCCCTATAAAAGATTTCATAAGCTGAAATGACATAAAGTGAAGCAATTACCATTAATCTATATCAGAAACATTTTTGAGCATTTCCAGATCCTCCAAATAACCTTATGAGTTTTATGATTGACAGTTCTGTAATAATTATGGAACAGTATGACTTTTAATCCTGGAAAGGTCACCTGGATTTAGGGCAGATTTGCTGGAAGTTTTTTTTTTTTTTTTTTTTTTTTTTTTTTTTTTTGAGTGCCTACAAAGAAAAATGTATGATAGAAAAAATTGAGAGTCTAAGCAATGAAGCATACTGTCATATTTCAAGCTTTGTACATCTGCCACAGCAGACAACAATACTCGACCTTCAACATCAAAGCAGGCAGACAGAGTAGAATGTTATTTTTTAACATTTTGGATAGGAGAGAAAACTTGTGCTAATGTAGGTCTTTCATGAAGCAAAATGCTGTAAAGTGAACTTTTCAAAAGAATGGAATACCTTTATGTATGGATGTATGATATACATGAGGTGTTTCAAAAAATATCAAGATTGAAGCTTTATTTACTAAAACAGAAGTGATCAATGAATAAAACAGTAATATTCTCCAAATAGTTTCTTTGACATTCAACACACTTATTCCAGCAAGTTTTTTATTGGTCAAAGTACCTCAGAAACTTCATTTTTAATGTTTGTGAAACTGACTATTATATTTTTCTAATGTCCTCAACATGCTCAAATCTTATCCTTGAGATGAATTTTCAGGTTAGGAAGCAAGAAAAAGTCTGGTTGAATATGTAGGGTGATGCCCTTGCACAATCTAGTGTTTCACCAAAAACAATTTTAAAAAAGATCATCATTGGCTTTATGATTTTTTTCCAAAATAGCAATGTCTCATTTAGGCATCATCACTTCATAGTATATGTTGCCCAACTGTGCATGCATCTTCATTTGAATTTTAGATTTAATGTTTCAGTCTTGGTAATTTTAGATCAGACTTTGTTCATTTAAATAAATCATATTTTGACTGCAGTTTTTTTAAAGACCTCAGACAGTTTATTCAAATAGTTTTCATCAATTCTATCTGATATAGAAATTGTCCAAACTATTCCCAGGTCCTTAAAGCTTGAAAAATTTCTACTTGAATTTGAACCAAACATTCATAGTCTGGTGTGAGGATAGGAGAAAATTAGCTAAAACAAAAACACTTAATTGTAAAAGTGAAACAAAACTGGTTTATATATATATATATATATATATATATATATATATATATATATATATATATATATATAAAGTATTTTGTAATTTGTTTGAAGCATTGTACAAATTATTTTATTGTATTGTATTAATTTAGAGAGCTTTTGCAATGCGAAATGATAATTGAGTCTAATTAATTTCAAAGTAAAAACCTTGTCAGACTTTTTTAAATGAACTAGGTGTATGTTCAAAAAAATTTGAACATACACCTAGTTCATTTTAAATATATATAATGTCAATGGTGTTTTGTGACTTTTGCCATAAGCAAGAAGCTGACAGTCACCAAGCTCTATTGATTCTATACTAATTTAAATCTACATATGTTCTATCACAAATATTTAATGCTCTTTATTTATAAATATAGCAAATTATTAATTTATATATATGTATTCCTAAAGTTCTCATTATGTTTGTATGTAACTAGCCAAGCAAAGATGAAATATCAGATATTATTTGAGAAATAGACTTAGATTATAGAGAAAGCAATTTTTAGCACAATTTGTAATGTATTTGTGTATGGGGGTGGTGCATGGCCTGTTTTCATCCAAATTCTCAGTATAACAGAGGTAACAATGAAATGCTAATATACTCCTCCTAAAATCGAAGCATCAGTATCATCATGGACTACTGTTACAATGTTAACTCAATGGGTTTAAGACATCTAGCGTGTATGATATATACATCTTGCCGAGATGCTTAAGTGGTGCAGCTCTCTACGGGAACAGCAACACATTACGCCTCCCCTGCAGCAGCCTCGTGGAAGAATTCAAAATCACGAAGACAAGAGAACTGCTACAGTATACAGAGTCTGAAGATCCAAAGCAGGAATTCAGATAAGATCTGGCAGGAAGTGGAGTGCGAGGAGAGAGTTGCAAGTGGCGGAAGGGAGGCTTAGGCATAAAGATATCTTAGGGTCGATAGCTAAAGGCAGAGCGGGATTGGGATTTTTCCCCTCGACGCATACCATCAGTGCCAAAGGCAAGGAAAGAGGCCATCTCATCCTAGAAGAAGTCCGAGAGGGCGTAGAAGAAGGGCGTTACGGCAAAATGGTCGGTCTGAGTCAGCAAGGAGCCTGGACAAGGTGGGAGGATGTAGAGAAGAAAAGGGTTACATGGTCAGATTGTTGGCAGCCGGATTTCAACGAGATTCGATTCCTTATTAAATCAGTGTATGATGTGTTACCGAGCCCAACGAACCTGCACATATGGGGGAAGATAGAGACTCCCAATTGTCAACTATGTGCTAGGAAAGGATCTTTACAACATATCCTTAGTAGTTGCCCAAAAGCTTTGGGTGATGGACAGTACCGTTGGCGTCACGATCAAGTACTCAAGGTAATTGCAAATGAGGTGACTAAAGCTATGAGGGCTAGTAAACATCAACCAGGAAAATTGAAGCAAATCAATTTTGTAAAAGCAGGAGAGAAGATACAGAGGAAGAGGAGAGAGAAAACGAACCTGTTATCTTCCGCGGACGATTGGCAGTTGACAGTGGATTTGGAGACTCAGCTGAAGTTCCCCAGACACATACCTGTAACATCGCTAAGACCGGACCTGATATTGCACTCTGATAACACAAAGCAGTGCATTATTTGGGAGCTGACTGTGTCATGGGAGGAATATATCACTCTCGCTAATGAGAGGAAGAGGTCCAAATACCAAGAACTGGTCGAACAATGTCAACAAAAGTCATGGAAGATTCATTATGACCCCGTAGAAGTTGGTTGCAGGGGCTTTGCTGGACAGTCTTTGGGCAGAGCCCTAGCAAAAATTGGTATAGTCGGTGCAGCTAGAGTGAGAGCGCTGAAGGACATTACCAACACAGTCCTGAAGGCGTCAAAGTGGATTTGGCTTAAGAGATCAGAGCCATGGAAGAAATAAAGAGGACGTTGGAGGAGCCTAAAGAATTAAGACTAAGATACACATTACAAACCATAAATGCATAATAAGTTAATATAAAGTTAGGATAGTCGGAATGTCAGGCGGGGGGTTGAGAATAATTGGCGGTTGGGAGGGGGGATGGACATTTTATTTATTTTAGGTATTTATTTATTTTTTTTTTAACAATCGTTTTTTTTTGTTTTTTTTCCTCGTATACTGGTTATGGTCCACTACGATTTAAGGTAATTTATTTGCCTGCGGTCAAGAGCAGTTTTAGTTAATTGATTGAGACCTAATTGCAAATAGTTCATGGGATGAAGCGGGGGGGGTGGAGATAGGTTTGAAATAGTAATAAATTAGAATGTAAGTTGAATAGAGTAGCGTTTTTTTTTTATTTTTATTATTTTTTTTTTTTTTTTAGGAATATGTATGAGATTGGTAATATGAACATAGGTTAATGATAAACGGGGAGGAAAAGTTTGGCAAAAAGCATGAGTTAATCTTTAGCAAATAATCTCGTGAGCCAAATAAACGGGATTATTATAATTATTTTTTTAATTCTTTTTTTTTTGCGAATAGGGGCATAAGATAAAGTTAAAGACTGACTAAATAGTTATGAGCAGGGGATTAATTCATGTTAGTTTAGTAGTATTAGTATAGGACAGATTTGGCGGGAAATTCATGTAAGTCTAGTGAAGTGTAAATCATGGACACGGACGAGTATTAAAATAACATCTTACCTCGGTACCGATTCCGGAAGTAGCAGGAAGAAACCGGATGAGGTAAAGATGGTACTATATAGCAGAGGAGTGTGGAATGCCCTGTTTTCATTGGCTGTTTACTAAAAGACAGATGTCTATAAGAACGGCTGAAGTCCGGTTTTTATTTATTTTTTCTTTGCTTTGGTAGAGGCACGAGCGTAGCACGTCGCGATCACGGAGGCGGCTTGGCTCTTTCAGAGTCAAGCCGGGGTTACTGTCGGAGCTGATATGATGCAGAAATAACCCGAAATCGGCAATGAAGACAGCGCATCACTGAAGACCTCCCTGATGCATCTAAGATGTATGATTGAAATAAAAAAAAAAAGTTTAAGTTCACCATGATAAAACATACACACACATCATGACAAATTTTAATATATATATATATATATATATATATATATATATACACTTAAGTATATAAAAATCATCAAATTAAAATTTGTCATGAAATAGAATTTATTATATACTAAAGTATATTCTTTTATATATATATATATATATATATATATATAATTACAAGCAGCCATTTCTATTTCACTACCTCACAATAAATCAGTTTATTTCTTGATTTTTGACTTTTTTTAAATGAGGAATGACTCAGAAGGGAAGTTGTGAAGAAAATTTGATTTTAATTGAAATCTTTGAACTAAAAATTTTTGCTTTCATGTCTTATGCAGCATCCATGTCTCAATATATTCATGCTTATATATGTATATATGTGCTTTAGAAGATTTACATTGGTTGATATTTAAATTATTTCGTTATCAGAGATTTTAATAATCTAATGAAAAGATTGACTTGCTAGCATATTTAGTGTTAAAATATGTGCTGAAAGTGGAGCTGTTGGTAAAATTTGAAATTAGTATATTAATACCAACATTGGTGGAACCATCACTTTTCAAAGATAATTTATTACTTTCTGGGTTGTGTTCTTTCATGTACAAAACGTGTTCTGTAAGTTCATATCAAGTCAAGTTGTTTTAAAATTTTCACTGTATAATTTTTTTTGTGTTATATGAAGATGTGATGGATTTGGTGTATTTAGAAAGGAGATAATGCTAAAAGTATTTGTTGCCTAAAATAAAATGAATATACTGCCATACAGGGCTGTAAATTCAGCCAGTAGCAATTCTTAGTTTACTGGAACCAGAGTCATTAAAAATAAAATTTTTGACTCCAATCCTAATAGATTATTGTAGGCAGCCTTGGGTGCTTTTACTGATGTTGTGAAGGTGACAAACCACACTGGACTGTGAGTTGCTGGGCTCACCTGATGTTCTGAGTTTTGATAGCCCAGTTAGCTGGGGCTGTAGAGTACACCAACTGCATCTCTACCGAGGAGTAAGACACCTACCTCCAATGAGTGTCCTGGATATGACACTAAACCATCTGATGGTGAAGCTCCAGTCCTGGAGCAATGTGGAGTCCCCCTTCATTGCCATTGCTCCCAGGTCAACTCTGAATAATTTTACCAGTTAGAATCCCATCTATGCATCAAATAGAACTGTTTAACCACGTGACTGTGTGTAAACAAATGACGGTTAAATTGTTTGTGTTAAAAAGCAATACTTGAAACCATTTAACTGTAGGCAAATAAAACTGTTGGTATTTGGTAGCAATAACTTAAGCCATTTAAGTGTGTGCAAGCAAATGATTATTACTCAATATAATTATTCATGTAAGATAGGAATGCCTAAAACTGTTTAATTGTGCAAAAATTGTATTATTGGTATTAGATAGCAATACTTGAAACCACTTGACTGCATGCAAAAAAATTATTAACATTGAATAGAATTATTAATGTTAGAAAGTAATACTTGAAACCATTTAACTGTGTAGAAACAATAAGTAAGTTAGCAACATTAGTTGAGGGTGAACCGAAGGTTCCTTTTTCAATAACTACTACACCGAGGTGTAGGGGAGGGCTTTACTCCATTCCCTGGATTGCTTCACTTTATCCTTGATCTTTACCTTATAGTGCTGAGTGCTAAGCAAAACAGCATCAGCTACCATTTTTTGAGTCTTTGGTATGACTTGACCTGGGATTGAAGCCCAGTCTTTTGGACCATTGATGAACACTCTACTTATTAGGCCAATGGCCCAGTGAATAGCAAGATTTAATTGTATACAAACAAATTATCTTTAACTCATAATGCAATTTTCTACCAACTATTATTCACTCAGAAATCATATCTATGACCTTCTGTGTACAAACAAATGACTGATGTTAAATTGTTAGATAAGCAGTACTTGAAGCCATTCAACTGTGTGCCAACAAATGAGCTCTGGCTTGATTAAAATGTTACCTACAAACTTTTCATTTAAATATCATAAAGGGGTGTCCTTGTGGCCTAATGGTTAAAGCATTGGACTGCGGGATTGTAGTAAGTGGGTTCGAAATCCAGTTGCGCTATTATGTTCCCTTGCGGACAAATACCTTTGGTAAAGGTATGAACTAACCTTATCCTCCTAGCTTTGGGTTAAATAGTATCATTACTGTTCTTCTAGAAGAATGGATTTGGCATTAGAAAACCCCAGAAAGTTGATATGCCATTAGAAAACAAACAAATATATCATAAATATTTGATATATATATAAACATGATTAGGCATTAAATAACCTATAAGGGTTGATATGCCATAAAACCCAACCAACTGAGTTTGTTGTACAGAATCCATAGTTTTAGGCCTGTCATATATAAATGTGTTAACTTCATTTAAGCATCCGTTCCATGTTAGTCAGTTATGTTTTTTTTCCCTGTACAAGTATTGAGATTTATTTAAACTATAATTCTTAGGTATGTGAGATATGAAAAAAGAGCTGAGATCAGTTATTTGCAGAAGATTTCAATGTGTCTGAGGGTTTACTCAGAAAATCTCTTTGGAAGTTATCACTGACTGTATTTGTAAATAGTTTTTAGATTTAAAAGAATTTAAATAAGTTGTCAAAAAGATTTGCATTCTTTTTGATGCACCTATGTTTAGTTTAATCTTTTGATGATGGCATATATGTATTTACCAACCCCTCCGCATGAGCAGGATGTAACACAAGGTCACTCTATTAAGTAGTTTAACAGGTTATTCAGTTTTCTCCTTCTAGACTGGTTGCCCTAACAAGATTAAAGAGCCCAGTCTGTCCTACTATTTGCCCAGAGATGGAGGGAAAATATTTGGATTCGATCCTTTCCCAAGAATATTAGCGCTATGTGAAATGCAAACAGCCTCATTCAGGGGTTGAACTCGGATCACTATGTCCATATCCAACAATGATAACCATTACACTATAGGCACCTCCAAATGCTGGCATATATATATGACATATACAACAACTAATCAGATGCACGGATGAGCGGTCAATAATCGTCCAAATAAATAAAAAGCCAATTCAATTCCCCCTTTTTTTTCCTTTCCTATGTTGTGTGAAAGGTAGGGTGTATCAGAGACTGATCATCTCTGATAGGGTCTGCAGGGGGAGGGGAGTATGATGTTGGAAGACTTGAAACTCTCCAAGGAACCAAGCAAAGCATCACTGACGACACCCTCTGGCGCTAAATTATTAAAGCATATATTTAAAGTAGGTAGAGTGTTCACTAATGGTCTGGGAGACCTGGGTTCAATCCCAGGTCATGTCATACCAAAGACTTTAAAAATGGTACTTGATACCTCCTTGCTTAACACTTAGCAATATAAGGTATGTATCAAGGGTAAAGTGGAGCAATCCAGGGAAAAGAGTAGTGCCCTCTCCTACACCTCTGTGTAGTAGCTATTGAAAAGGGAGCCTTCTGGTTGCCCTTGACTACGGTCACCAATTTATCTATATATACACACACACACACACACACACACACACACACACACACACACACACACACACACATCGAAAAAAATCTTTCCTAATCAGTTATACAACTCTCAACCCTCTGATAGATTGTTGGAGTAGTGTTATCTTATTTGGTTGGTTGGTTGGTTGGTTGGTTGTTTTTAACAGCATGTTGAATCATCTAGGGTTATTTTATGCTGAGAGGTTAGGGAATTGCATTCATTGTATGTTCATTTTTACATTTTGTGTTATTGTTTATTAAGAGGTGTTCTTTTTGCACATAGACCTATGACATACAAATAATTTTCGAAAGATCTATTTAACCTATAGATGAGACCCTAACAGGCATTACTACTCCAGGTCAGAGTGGACTTGGCAGTAATGGCAATGAAGAGGTATTACACACTCCCCAGATGTCCAGAATTGGAGCCTTACCATCAGATGCAGTTTAATGTAATACTCAGGACCCCACCACTTTTGGTGGAGGAATCTTACCTTTTTGCAAAGGATACAGCATATTCTCAGCCCCACTGACAGGATGGTCATCTTATTTGGCGGGAATTACCTTCATCTGAATGAACACCTCAGGATTTTAGGGGTTGTCTTATAACTCAAATAACTTAAAATAAGATTATGTATTTCATATATTAAGGGGTTTCTCTTATAGTCCCCGTAATATTGATATTCACACATATATATATATATATATATATATATATATATATATATATATATATATACACACACACCCTTGGTATTTCTTTTTATAAAACATTAATTTTATTCTAAACCAAACATACCAGGATTTTGTTATTTCTGATAGAGCATTATATAATCAACAGATATTATGAGGTATTATTTCTTACCAAACTCTATAGCATTGAACTTTTGTAGTGAAAAATGTGTATAGCAGTATGAAAATAAGGAAAAAAAGTAAAGTTGGTGACCTCGGTCAAGGGTGACCCGAAGGCTCCCTTTTCAATAGCTACTACACTGCGGTATATGGGAAGGTGCTGCTCCATTCCCTGGTTTGCTCCACTTTACCCTTGATCCTTACCTTATAATGCTGAGTGCTAAGCAAGGTGGAATCAAGTACCATTTTTTTTTGAGTCTTTGGTATGACTCGATCTGGGATTGAAGCCCAGTCTCTCGGACTATTGGTGAACACTACTCATTAGGCCATCTCATATTAGTGTAGATTTTTTTTTTGGTTAGAGTGTTCAATGCTGAGTGTTTAATTATAGATAATACCTAATAATATCCATTTTGATTGTATAATGTAGAAGTAATAAGATCTTGGAAGCTTTGGTTTCGAAGAAAATTAACTTTTGATTGAAAAATGTTATTTATGGGTGATACTGTGTGTATAATATACCAAGCTTCTATTATAATTATTCAATTTGTAGTAAGGAATTAGTGACATATAATTCTGCCTTCATCAACTGTGACTTAAAGGCATTGCTTCCATTTATGATTTAGTGACAATAACAATTATTTACTAAAGGATGCTATTACTAAATACAAGTTGAAAAAATTGTCTATCATGAGAATTAGTACTCTTAGTGCACAAGTCCATTCTTTGCATCTCACTTAGCACATCACTTTTAAAAATTGTTAGTATATTTAATATTTTCATGCCTTGAAGATGCTTTTTTCTTTTATGAAATACGGAATCTTTTTATTTCTACAGTTTTATTGATTAAAATATAAGTTTAGAGGCAAAATTGTTTTTTTTAATATTAGAATGATGCATCTCAGTTTTAAAAATGTTGTCTATTATACTTAAGATTTAGTGCAACATTTAACTACACAAGCAAATATATATATATATATATATATATATATATATATATATATATATATATATCTCAGCTAAAAATAAAATGGTAAAACTCGGACTGATTCAGAGTTGAATTCAGTCTTCAGAAATATTGATACAGGTTTGCCTGAGGATTGGCTTCAGAGATAGAGCCTGAGTGGGAGTTCAATGTGGTATGGAAAAAAACTGTTAGTAAGGGGTTCTAATGCTGCATGCATGTTGGTATAATTGTTAGTGGAGGGAGGGTAGGCTGTAGTGGTGATGTAGATAAGACTGTTAGATCTAGTAGACAGGCCATATGTTTTGGCTGGCAACAATGGAAAGAAAGATTCTGTGAATCTACTGTATTCAATTCAAGACAGAGGTAAAGAAGTCTTGGGTGTGGCTAAGCTGATAGCTTGCTCTGTGTGTTGGTTAGTGAGGCTGGGAGGAAAGGGATATTTTTGTGTAGCTTGGCCCAATCTGGATGTATGCAATCAGCTGGTCAAGTTGCACAAAAAGTGTCAAAAATTCAGAATATTTATATATTTTCAGGGCGTTTGTTTGTGGTGTCCATCATTTGGCCAAAAAGGTCTCATAACCTACTCACTGGCACAACTGTACAGTAGACCGTTAGTGGTTCCATTTTTGACATGATGAAAAGAGTCATTAATCATAACAATATTTGACATAGTGTAGCACACACACACACATATATATATATATATGCAACAACTGAATCTGTGTGAATGTACACACACAAAGTAGATACTTATTAATACATACACAAAAGCAAAAAAACCTTAAACTAAAAAGAATCACACCCCTATCAATCTTCACTGCAAAAGCTGGAAGCAGAGATGTTAGGCATCATTAGTCTGCTGAACAGGACCACGGATTCCAAAACACATGGAGCATAATATGAAATAAAAAATCTAAAGTACCACATTCAAATTCATTTGCAGACCTATTCATTTTAAAATATATGTGTGTTAGAGTAGCACACAGTCAATGACAATTAGTGACTGTCAGTTTCTTGTTTTTTCATCTGATAATAGCATTGGTGAGAAACTGTTACCAAGCACCTTTGATTCTGTATCTATGCTACCCTAATTTAGATATATATGCTCTATCACTGATATTGAGTACAGTTTATTAGAAATATAGCAAACTATATTATTAATTTATATATATATATATATATATATATATATATATATATACTAAATATTGTAAATTGTTTGTATATACTAAACTCTGGAATTTCCGCTGGTTCAGCTAGTATATAATTATTTGTTCAAAATGCCATACTTGTGTAATTTCATATTTTAATATTTTGTATTCTTCACTGAAGGAGGAAAATGTTGGCATTTGTTCAAATAAAGTTTTAAAAAATATTTTCAAAGACACTGACATTTATTATAAAAGTGTGAAAATGAATAAACCTGAAATTATTTTCCTGTTATACTTGTCACAAAACTTCATAATTAAAGAAAAATTACCTTTTCAAAATTTGGAAGTTCCATCAGGAAAATAATTGATGAGCTGGAAACATTTCAAACTGAAAATTCAAATTATTTAAAATATTTTTCAGATAATTGAGTCCCTTCTTTGTATAAATGATGTTGTTAACATGTTTTGATTGATTTTTCTTCAGCCCTTATCTGGTATATATTCTGAGGAAAAACTTTTTCAAAGAAAGAATTTATATATTTATTTATAATACATTTATTGGTGTGCTTAGAAGATATTTTGTAGAGTTCCCACTCACCAAGGACCAATGTTATCATGACTATATCCATGATATATTAATAATGAGCTTAATAGAAAGAAGGAAAAGTTACTCATTTACCCATGCAAGAACATTTAACATATATTGAACAAACCTGTGGTATTAAAAGAAAGAATATGCAAATGTGTCCCAAGAGATAAGAATATACTCATATTGTTCCATGACCAAGCAGTATATGGAAGGAGTTCAAAATGGAAAAGGGACTTACTTGACAAGTGTAGTTAATATCAATATGTGGTTCCACTGCTTCTTGGCAAAGTAAACAATAGTATCACCATTGTTCATAGAACAGGAGTAAATAGAAGTTGAGAATGGGTTTCTGAACTGTCACATCACACTCCATGAGGGCTCCAACTGACATGCCGATTCTGTAGTGTAGATAATCATTTATTATCTCCCTACACATATACTCAGTACAAGAACAAAGAGAAAAGAAATAGAATTAACTAGTTCCATTCACAAAGCATTCACTTGTGTTTTTCATTCACTGATCCTTTCATTCCATCTTTACATCTACCACAATACTGCATTTATATAATAACCAATGATAGATGTCTATATACAATTAAATGAGATATATACTAGTAAAAATGATGTTGAGGTGACTAAATCACCCAATGAGAAAACAAAATAAAATGAGGTTAGTATACCACATCGAACAACCCTAAACACATTAAACTATTTTTTTCATAACCAGATGCACAAACACTATAAACACAGTGAAATAGCTCTAAAAAAATCTAATATGTAATAATATCTTCCCAACTGACTCTAACAATAAAATTAAACTAATTATATATTATCCCAAATTCAATACTAGTAACCTTGTCATCTCTAATAACTCTTCTCTCTCAATTAGTTGCTTCAGTCCAACCAATGTAGTGTACCAATTTTAATGTCCACTGGGAGAATGCTTCTTCAGTAAAATTAGTACCTACATCAGCCTGAGTAGACAACTCTGTCACAATGTTTAACAGTTAACCGATCTGACACTAGCTACTGGTAAATAATAGTTGGAGACTTTTAGCCTTGTAAATACAATCCCTCTTGGGCATTCAATAATAAATCGGTTCAGAGATCATTCTTTGCTACTGATACCATATAACCAAGTACAATATATATGTTACTTTGAGAGATGTCATGAAAGAGAATTACTTGGGATGACACCCCAAAAACCTAACAGGTTATTCAACTATAACTGTTAATATCAAACAACAGTACATTTCTCACTAACCATTCTATTAATCATCATTGATCAAGGTTAGAAATTTTAATATTTCTTTTTTTTTTTTAACTCCTATCTTAAAATAGTATTAACTAGTGTTTACATTTAATATAACCGATACACACATCTCTATTAAAACTTATACCTAATTTGAAACAAGCAAAATGATTATGACCAGATTAAAAACTATTGGATTATCAATCACCAAACTATCTTGGCTGTACATGTATCCTATTTTTTAAGATACAGATGTAGATACAATTTTCAAATTAACCTCTTAGTTCTTTATTTTCCCACCTGGATATAAAAAAGATTTTGAGTTAGTCAAATATTTAAGATAGAAATATTAAACAAAAAGTAAAATCAGCTAAATTTGTATAGCAAACTTGCTAATCGCATATACTTAATCTATGCTTATATTTAGTAGATTAAAGTCCTGTTGGTGAATTCTTTCGAAGTTAGGTTTTAGTTTGAACAACAGAACAAGAATAACTCAAAATAGTGAAAGATAAAAATAGTGACAATAAAATGTGCTGTGTTAAAGGAATGTTACAATTTTGTCAGAAGTTCAAAAAAGAGGAAAGACTAAAGGGAATTTGTCCTCTTTTATTACTCCTGGTAAAAATTATGGAATTAGTACACTTAAAGCAAGTTCAGTTAGGTTTTCTTATTTAGCAGTAAATAAACTAATAACAGGTGACATATTTTTTTAAATAGCTGAGCATTCTGGCTTCATAAAATTAATTTGTTGATAAATTTGTATTTTTTTCCCTTAACATTGGGTGTCCATGAGATTTTCCTCTGCTTGACATGGAAAAACAATTGTACCGTTAATTTAAACTGTTTAATCTAGTTTGTTTAAAGAATATTTTACATCTTATCTGTTATTAGTTCATTTACTGCTTGATTAACAAAAAATTTGAGTGAACATCCCCAGAGTGTTCTGATTCCATAATTCTTGCCAAAGGTAGTAGTTTAAATGTATTATAATTGTAAGATAATCTTAACTAGATTTTGATGTCTCCTCAATTTGTAAATGCATGAAAAAAATTTTTTTCTTATACAAGTATTTTTATCTTCTGAAACTGTTGTGCCAAGAATGAAAAATAAAGAAAAAACCTAAGAGGTAGAAAATTAAATTAGAAAAAAAAAAAAAAGATTATTCTGCTAATACAAAAAACAGTACTATTTTCTAAAAATAAATATTTAACTTTCTTGAAGTGTGACAGAAAAATAGTTTAAAAACAAAAAGGAGAAAGGTACAGGGAGAAAAGCAGCTTACTAGATGTATCTCTTTGTAATAGAAAAGAATTAATAAGGATTAACATATTGAGTAGAGCACATTTTATTCCTCTCATTATTGAAGAGTAGTTATTGAGTTGTTGGTTGGTTATTTGGGTTTTATGGTACATCAAACTTTGTAGGTTATTTAATGCTTAATTCATTTTTATACAAATAATCGATTCTATTTCAAACAATTCAGTTTAGCATGAGTACACAGTTTAAATGTCATAAACATTTCTATTTCATGTTATTCAGTTTTGTCAAACAGTTCTAATTCAACCAATTTAGTTTAGTTGCTATTCAGTTTCATCAAACAGTTCTAATTCAACCAATTCAGTTGAGTATAAGTATAAATTTTGTTTACACACAGTTGAATGTCAAAACGGTTCCATTTCAAACAATTCAGTTTAGTATAAGTACACAGTTTGTCAAAAACATTTCTACGAGGTGCATACAACAAGTTTCCAAACTTTTTTCATATGGGCATTTAAAATTGTCGTAGACTCTTGAAAATTCAGTATGTTATTGCTATACATCTTATGAGATGACTCACCAATTTTTATGATTTCAGCTTCAAATGAACAGCTACAGCAGGAATTGGAATACACCCTACTAAAGCCTGGTTGTCACAGCTGGTGAATTTCAAAAATGCAATTTGACACTTGAGAAGAACGATATGCAATAAAATTCTGTTTTAAACTTGGAAAAAATGTCACAGAAACTTATGGAATGCATTAGACTGCTTTTGGACCATCTTGCATGAATCGAGCATCAGTTTTTGAGTGGCATAAGAGATTCAAGGAAGGCAAGGAGTCTGTGAGGGATGATGAGAGGTGTGGGAGGAGTAAGGAAGTCAATAGACCAGAGTTGATTGGCCAGAGGGTTAGGGTTACTATGTTAAGGTTTTAAGGGGGTTCAGGAAGAGATTCCGTTGGAAGAGGCCAGCACTCTTCAAACTGGATCAGTGGCATTTCCAGCAGGACAATACACCAGTCCACAACTTCATCCTTGTCACAGACTATTTGACCAAGATGGGCATCATGACAGTTCCTCAGCCTCCCTATAGTCTAGACCTTGCTCCCTGTGACTTTTGGTTATTCCCTAAGCTCAGAGGCTGTCGTTATGAAACAATTGAGGAGATGAAAGAGGCTGTGACAAAGGTCATTGACACGCTCACACAAGAGGACTTCCATGGGGCCTTGCAGAAGTTGTTGGAACCGTACAACAAGTGCATTGCAGCCGGAGGAGATTACTTCGAAGGGGACAAGAGTTTCATGTGTGCACTATCAATAAAAGGGCCCATACGGAAAAAAGTCTGGAAACTTATCGTATGCACCTCGTATTTCAAGCTATTCAGATTAGTCAAAAAGTTTGTATTCAAATAATTCAGTTTAGCATGAGTACACAGTTCTATTTAACCCATAGATAGGGCCCTATCATTTGCTACTACTTCGGGCCAGAATAGACCTGGGAGCAATGGCAATGGAGGTGTGCTCCGCATTCCCCAAAGTTCTGGCATCACTGAAACCTCATCATCGGATTGTTTAGTGTCATATCCAGGACACTCGTTGGGGGGAGGTTTTGCTCCTCTGCAGAGGTGCAGTCGATGTATTCTACGGCCCCAGCTAACTGGGCAATTATTGAGTTGTGTTTACCCAACTGCTCCATCACTACCAGGATGCAACACAACATCAGTTTTTAAGTGGAGTACTGAAAATTTGTATTTAGTTTTCCTTCTAGATTGGTTGCTTTAACTAAGCTAGAAAACTAAGACTTGCCTACTGTTTACCTCTAACTAGGAGATAGTAGAACAGATAGATTCATTATTTTTCAAAGGGAATTAGTGCAAGTGAAAGACAAAGAGGTTCATCCAGGATTTGAACTTTATTAGCTTTATTTCCTACAATGATAACTATTATGCTAAGCAGACCTCCAGAGAGAGTTTGTGCACACACACGTATATATATGATGGCTGTTGTCTAATATTGTTCACATGGATGTGTAGAATTTCATCTTTGTTTTGAACATAACAAGCATTTGTAGAACTTTAACTGAACAGCTAAATTTATATATATATATATATATAAAAACAAAGCAAGTAAGTTTGTTCTCACTTTCTCTCTCTGTCTTGCGGGATGTCTACCTGGTGTAATGGTTAAAGCACTGGACTGTGGAATCGTAGTAAGCAAGTTTGAACTCAAGTTGTGTTATGTTCACTTTCAAACAAATACCTTTGGGAAAGGTATGAACCCCCTTATCTTCCTTGCTATGAGTTAAATAGTACTACTGTTCTTCTAGAAGGGTGAATTTAGCATTAAATAACCCAAGAAGGTTGATATGCCATTAAACCACAAACAAAACAAAATCACTCTCTCTCTCTATATATATGTGTGTGTGTGTATATATATATATATATATATATATATATATATAAGAGAGAGAGATCAAATTGATTTGCTTTGTTTCCTTTCTATAAAATACAGTGTTGAAGTTTTTAGTCCAAGCAAGAAATGTTCATGATGTTCTCTGTATTCATCCCACAGTTGAACATAGTCGGTGCATTATTTCTCAAGTTTTGACTCTTCTAACAAAATTCAATAAGAGAAAAAAAAAAAAAAAAAAAAAAGTAATTTTCTTTGGTTAGGCTGAGAACCTTACTGCAGTCTATTGTAAATAAGATTTATCAATTATATTGGCATGTTAACTGATAAAATTATAGCTGGTATATAAGTCACATTTCTGGGGAAGGAGAAGGATTCTTGTTGGGATCTATATTGATATGGTGAAGATAAAATTGATCAATTACCTATGTGAGTTTTTATTTTTCTTCAGTGAAAATAAGACTATTTCAACTTTCATCTTTCTGCCATTTAATGTATTTATCTGGTTCTTTCATTCTCTTCAAATGCAACCAAAAAAAGTAAGAATTCTTTGTGACATTTAAGAATTATGAATATTTCATGCTACCTGTTTTTGGACATTCAAGAATATTCAAATTCAACTGCTTTGTAACTGTTAATTCAGAATTCTGTGTCATTGCAATATTAATTTGCTTGTAGTTATTTGATTAATTCTTGACAGCAACTGAACTGTATTCATTCAGCTTTAGATTCATTTCTTTTTTAGATAGATCAATATATTAGATTTTCATTCATATAAAGCTTCAGTTTTATTAGTTTTATAACTCAACCTTGTCCAGGGTGTAGTGGTTAATGTACTGGGCTACAATATCATAGTAAACAAGTTTGAACTCCAGCCATGTTAATACATTCACTTTCTCACTAATATCCTTGGGAAAGGTATGAACTCTGTTATCCCCGATTCCAGCTATAAATTGAATAGTACCACTACTGTTCTACAAATATTGTTTTGGCATTAAATAATTCCTGAAGGTTGATATGCCATTATACAAACAAACCAAACCTAAACTGTGTTTAACTCTTCATGAATATTTTTCTGAATTCTTTGGTTTGGTATTTATTGATAAAAATTGGCCATAGATATTTCTATGTTTATAGTACTATTAGAATATTCCTTTAACATTGTCTAATAAAATAAATTTTTCTTTGTCCTTGTTGAATCTGTTTTGTCTTTTTTTTTAAATTTTGATTTCTTATAGATAAGTCTTTTGTAACTGTTATATACTAATCATTATATAAGGCTTTATAGTAGCAGAAAAACTTGAATCAGCCAGCCAAATTCGAATTCTAGTTGAGGTTATTTGTATTCCATTTGCACTAATATCCATAAAAAAAGACATGAATTTATCTCCCTACCTCCAGCTATGATTAAAAATAGTAGGGCCAACTAGACATTCTGACTTTGGTGGGATAAGTGTAAGAAAAGGACAACTGTGAATTCAATGTCTGTTAATTTTTCATGGGCCAGCATGGCAGGATAAAGCCTATTATTCATCATAACTTACATCTTGAGGAAGACCCAAGTCTAAATTGAGAAAAAGGCTGCTGTTGCTGATATAATGTGTATTGGTGAAATACTTATAATTCTAAATAAACCATATAAAATGCATCAGCAAATATTTGAGTGAAAGGAAATCGTTAAAATGATTTTCGAAAAAGGATTTGTTATTTTGGATTTTGATGATATCTCAATAACTGGGAAGATTAACATTTTCAAAAATCATGCTTCATAGTTTCTGTTTTGTTACAAATTATTGATTTTTATATTGAATTATTTGTGTGTTATAATTATTTTTGATTTTTCTTTCAATTATTTTTCCATCAGCATCTGTGTGTATCACACCTTTTTCTTTGCTGTCAGTTCTAAATTTTTAAAGTTCAATTTATGAGAATTTAGAATCTAAAGTGAAAGCTGAAGGATAAGATTGAGTGGGTTGGATGTATTCATTCATTAGAAATAAAAATTAGAATTGGAGGAGATTATTTATGTTTATTTTGTCTTATTGGCTGAATAATTTTTGTATGGCTTGTACACAAATTAGATTTTACCTGGTAATTCCTGGATATACAATCTTGCTATTCTTTTCACAAAGATGGCTGTAGTGATATTGGACAGTGGTTGTATGCAATTTGCATATGAAAGAATGGGATAGATCAGTGGCGACTCTAGCCTATTTTTGCTACTCGTGCCCCCCCCGCCCTCTGTCAACTTCAGTTCCCAACCCGTGGTCCGTGGACCCAAAGTAAGTCATCATAGTTGCTATTGCGTGATTCTCCATTGTATAGCACAGATTGACAAACGTACCTTGCATGGTGTTTTTTTTGTAAACAATGAAGATACTATATAATTTGTAGTCTTGTTAATACAGTAGATAAGATAATTTTTTTCCTTTCAAAAGTATGGAAGAAAAGAGAAGATGTTCATTACTATGACGAGAAAAATATGTTTATTAGAATAAAGAAACTGATGACAACATACACAGACACAGCTAGTAGTTTCAATTTCGCTTAAAATAAAGATTATTTGTTGAAAATGTATTCAAATAAACAAATTTTAGTTACAGAATGTAATATATGCAACATTCATTAAAGAAATAGACATCTGTTAGTGAAAAAACGAATTAAAACACGCTGTTTAACCAACATTTACCATAGCAATGATGATGACGTCGGCGAGGGCTCTAATCTGCTATCCCCTCTCTCTCTCTTGGTCCCTCTCCCTCTTCTCAATACATCTATCAGCAGTCACAACGTGCTAAGATTTTTGAGCACAGTGTTAGGGTTGCTCTTGCTATTTATTGGCTACAGCCAAAAGTGTATTTCTCTAACATTACTGTTATTATAAGGGTCAAGTGCCGGGCATGGATCGGGCGTTCAACATTATAGCCGATTTTATGGGATGTTCAATGAATCTGACGGTGGCCGGACAAAGACCATCCGTTCAAAACAGCATCGTTGTATTATTCCCAGATATATTTATGAACTTTTGGCTACTTAGTTATCGAAACTTGAATAGATACGTAATTTAATTGAGATCAGACTAAGTATGTTTGCTTGAAATTAATGGATGATTTTTAATCCATTTTGAATAACATTGACCGAGTTATTGGTCGTGCTGGGCACGAGTAGCACTAGTCCCGTCTCCACCCCTGGAATAGATATATAATCATGCTACTGGGAGAAAGAAGGATATCCCCACCCCCCAAAAAGACATATGGAGGTGCTTGGTGTAATGGTTATCATCTTACGAAATAGGCATGGTGACCAAGTTCAATTCCTGGATGAAGCTGTTTGCATTTCATTTAGGTGTGAATCTCTTTGGGAAAGGCAGGAATATATCTGTTTTCCTTCCAAACTAGGCTCGTTAGCTTTGGTAGGATGACCAGTCTAGGAGAAGTAAAACTCAGAATTTAAAGCACCTGTACTCTACTCCAAAATTGATCTTGTCTCATTCTGCTCCTTGCAGAGGGATTGGGTAAATACATATAAAAAGTAGACATTCAACTACAAATCTGAAAGAAGATAGTTTATGAGGTAATATCATAACCATGGCAATAAAAGTAAAAAAGTAAAGTTGGCAACCATAGTCAAGGGTGACTTGAAGGCTCTCTTTTCAATAGCTACTACACTGAGGTATAGGGGAGGCACTACTCCATTTCTTGGATTGCTCCACTTTACCCTTGATCGGTACCTTATAATACTAAGTGTTAAGCAAGGTGGCATCAAGTACCATTTTTTTTTTAATCTTTGGTATAATTTGGCCTGGGATTGAACCCTGGTCTCCCAGACCATTGTCACACACTCTACCCATTCGGACGGCAATACACAATTTTATTTCTATCCTATTTACCAACCCCTCCGCTCGGGCAGGATATGACACAAGGTCAATTTTTAAGCAGAGTTTAACAGGTTTTAATTCAGAGTTTTCCTTCTCCTAGACTAGTTGCCTAACCAAGGCTGAAGAACCTAGTCTTTCCTACTATTTACCCATAGCTGGAGGGAGAATAATTGGATTCATACCTTTCCCAAGGGTATTAGTTCTATGTGAAATGCAATTAGTCTCGTCCAGGATTTGAACTCGTGTCGCCGTGTTCATTTCCTATGACAATAACAATTACACCACAGGCACCTCCACACAATTTTATTTCTATAGAATAATCTGTAATTGGTAGTGTTTAATTTTTATCTACAAGGAATTAATTTGTCTTCAGATAATGATTGATTATTTAATTGTGGAATTTAAAAAAATCTTTTTTGGCAGGCGGGGGGTTATATCTTATATATTTTGAAGTTTATAAGAAATTTTTTTTTCTTTGATAAATTAGGGAAAGAGTTCCAAGCTGTAATACTGTAATGATAAATCCTGGTCGGGTTCGGACCACACTAAAATATCTCCTTTCACCTATTCAAACTATATAGTAATCCTAAATGCACTTAATCTAGCAATTAAAAAAAAATATGCATGAGTACCATAAGTATTCTTAACATGGCTGCAATCATCCTGAAAAATGGGAGTAAAACTAATTCTTACAAATAAGTACATCACATCTTTTAAAGACCTTGGCCAGAAATAAAAAGCATTCTTTTATCCTGCTTGTCCTTTCAGTTAACTTTTAGTAAAACATCTAATTAGATTTTTTGTCATTTTTAATGGTTAGTCTGAGATATTTGGGATTTATGAAATTGGACTAACTGAAGTTAGTATGCAGATTAAATTAATTTTTGCTTAAGACCTCTGAAATCCTATAAAATCTACTTTTTCTTTTTGTTCATAATATATGTTAAAACATGGGTAAAGGGAAGGATCTAACACCTGTAGAAAAACAGGAAATAACTAAGTTGAGAACTTGAAGCAAAGGAAAAGGCTTTTTGAACTTAGTTTGCATTCATTTTGAGAAACCAAGTGACATATAACAAAATAACCACTTTGATCTTTGAAAAGGCTGGAATTGAGGGAGTCAAGAAGAACAAAATGTGTAGAATATTTTGTGAATTGGGATCTTTAAAAAAAAAAAATCTCAGTAATCTCCTCATTAAAGCAAGTGTTTTAAAGCATCAAAATTGGGCCTAAAAATACATTAAAATTGACTTTTCTAAAGTAATTTTTTATGGGTGAATCTCATGTAATATTTGATGGACCTGATGGATGGGCCAAAGGATGGATTTTATCCAATTCAGACATGCTTGTGGCTAAAAGAAAGCAACAAGGAGGCAGTAGTGTGATGATATAGGCTGGAATTATTGACCAAACCATTATTAGACCATTCAAAGTCAATAAAGGAGTTGACCTGAACAGTGCTAACTATTGTAATTTTATGGAAGATTTACTTTGCATAGTACAAGTCCCAGTTTTGTTGTTTCAAGGTGAAATGTGTATTTATGCATGACAATGCTCTTTCTCAT
The DNA here is from genome assembly GCA_963585895.1 of Sepioteuthis lessoniana. Lineage (NCBI taxonomy): Eukaryota > Metazoa > Mollusca > Cephalopoda > Myopsida > Loliginidae > Sepioteuthis > Sepioteuthis lessoniana. The sequence goes on from OY757913.1 coordinate 42,838,007, forward strand.
ATAAACAGAAACTTAACCATGAATTCTTTGAGTATAAAAGATTTACAGAAGATATCAATAAAACCTTGATATTAGTTGTCTAAATTTCTGAGACAAAGCTTGATGATTTTTATCATTGAGGGTTTTCAGACTATTGTCTTCATCTTCATTGTTATTTCCACAATGTTTTGGCTGATATGTCCTTTAACCTTCTTCAGGTATTTGTGGAACCTACATGGAACTTCGAACTACATCCTTTATTGAATCTACAGGGGTCGCCTGTTCTGATTCTGTAAGCCGTAACTGGGTACAAGTGTTAAGTATTAAGATTGAACAGTCAGGTTGCAGGTTCAATCCTGACTGCAGGCAAGTAACAATACAGGAATACTTAACACTTGTACCTGGTTATGGCTAATGGAATCAGAACAGGCTCTCTCTCTCTCTTATATATATATACACACACACACACACTGTTAAAAGAGTATATCATTTACAAACTATGCTTTATTACTGAGATAGGGTATATATAAACAGTTGAATTAAAACCACATATTTCAACTAATAGTTTCACATTTTCTCTATGATCAGGCAATATTACATTTTAAAGAATTACAAATGGTAAGTTATTGTTACATGGAATCTGAAGTACATTACAGAAGATGAGAGAAAAAGTCTATAGAACTAGAGATTTAATAAAGATATTTTCAAAAATATCAGTAAGTCAAATGAAATGGAACAAAATGTGAGTACATATGAAAAATAAGTTAAAAAGAATGAAATACTCATATGACTGTAATTAATCATTATAACTATAAAAACATAGCACTAATACCCTTGGGAAAAGTATGAATCCAATTATTCTCCCTCCAGCTATGGGTAAATAGTAGGGCAGACTAGGTTCTTTAGCTTTGGTGAGGCAACTAGTCTAGGAGAAGGAAAACTCTGAATTCAAACCTGTTAAACTCCGCTTAAAAATTGACCTTGTGTCATATCCTGCCCGAGCGGAGGGGTTGGTAAATATGATTATGACTATAAAAACATAACCTTTAGAATTTAAGGAATTTTAATCTTTTTAGTATATTGCAATCAGCATAAACTTTTTAAAGATATCTTTATTGTCTATTGTTTTTCAGATGTCCCATAGAAACTATAACAGACTACATAGATAATCTAGCACTTCTTGCAAATACATCAGCCTTTGTTGAATCCCTTCTACATAGCCTAGAGCAAGCAGCAGGATGCATTGGCTTGTGCATGAATGCAAATAAAATAAATTCTGTGGGTTTTAAACAAAAAGGAACCATCTCCACTCTAAGTGATAAGCCTCTAAAATTTATAAGTCAGTTCATATATCTCAGCAGCAACATCTCATCTATTGAAATCGATGTCAGTATATGCTTAGCAAAGGCATGGAATGCTATTGACAGGTTATGGATCATATGGAAGTCTTATCTATCTGATGAAATAAAACAGAATTTCTTCGAAGCTGTGGCTTTGTCGATGCTACTGTATGGCGGCACCACATGGATGCTGACAAAACATAATAGAGAAAAAGGTAGATGGGAACTACACAAGAATGCTACGAGCTGCTTTGAATAAATTCTAGAAGCAGCACCCAGCAAAACAGCAGCTGTATGGACACCTAACTCCCATCTTAAAACCATCCAAGTAAGATAAAAAAAAACATGTGAGACACTACTGGAGAAGTTAATTTCATTTTATATTCCATGCACCACTTTATATCAGTTGCAATGTGTGATTTTAATTTCTGTGTTATATTGCTTATCTGTATTAATAAATGATATTTTTGTTTATGTGTTAAGATCTGATTTCAGTTAAAATAACAGACTGTTGGCATGAAGATTCATCAGATATCTGCTTAAAAGACAAGCTTAATGTTGCCCAGTTGGCTGGAGCTGTAGAATATACAGATTGCATCTCTATAGAGGGGTAAGACCCACCCAACGAGCATCCTAGATATGACACTAAACAATCTGATGGAGCTTTGGGGAATGTAGAGTACCCCTTCATTGCCATCACTCCCAGGTCAACTCTGGCCCGGTGTGGGAGCACCTGATAAGGTCCTATCTATGGGTCAAATAGATTTGTTATGACATTTAAATTGCATACTTATGCTAAACTGAATTACTTGAAATAGAACTGTTTTTGAAATTGAAACTATACACTAAACTGAATTGTTTGAAATAGAACTGTTTTGGCATTTAACTGTGTGTAAACAAAAACTATACTTACTAAACTGAATTGTTTAAATTAGAACTGTTTGACTAAACTGTGAATAGCTTGAATTAGAACTGTTTTTGAAAATTAAACTTTGTACTTATGTTAAACTATATTATTTGAAATAAAACTGTTTATTTGTATAAAAATGGATTTGGCATTACATAACCTACAAAGGTTGATATGCCATAAAAACCAAGCAAACAAACAAGCTCTATGAAATGTTCATACAAAATTTCCAACAGAAAAAAATGGTTTTAAAATATACAAATTAATATTACTATTTATTGAAATTTGATTTAATAAAAATTTCGTTAATTATTATGTAAGTAAAGTTGGCGACTGTGGTCAAGGGTGACCAGAAGGCTCCCTTTTCAATAGCTACTACACTGAGGTGTAGGGGAGGGCACTACTCCTTTCCCTGGATTGCTCCATTTTACCCTTGATATGTACTTTATACTGCTGAGTGTTAAGCAAGGAGGTATCAAGTACAATTTTTAAAGTATTTGTTGTGACGCGACCTAGGATTGAACCCAGGTCTCCTGGACCATTGGCGAACACTCTACTCATTAGACCAATGAGCCGGTTAATCATTATGTAAAGAGCTGATATTTTTATAAAGATGTTTTCATTCTAAATTACAGAGAAAAATAAATTTTTAATTAATTCGATAATTCATTTTCTTAATATTGTCCATGAAAATCGACTTTTAAAATTCTTTGATGCATGAGAAAACGTATCCCCAAACTTGTAATGTGTTTGATTTTATCAAAAGCTCTTTGTGTCATTAGTACTATCGTATATAAAATCATTTTTCTTCTTGGACAATTCTGGCTATCTTTGCTAGGACAGTAACCTGGTATAAATAACTACAAAGAAATATTCCTATTTGTCATTACATTTTTGTTCATCTCTCTCTATTTTATATTTATTGGCTTAATGAGTAGAGTGTTCATCAATGGTCCAAGAGACTTGACTTCAATCCCAGGTCGAGTCATATCAAAGACTCAAAAAATGGTATTTGATGCTGCCTTGCTTAGCACTCAGCACTATAAGGTAAGGATCAAGGTAAAGTGGAGCAATCCGGGGAATGGAGTAGTACCCTCTCCTACACCTTGGTGTGGTAGCTATTGAAAAAAAGCCTTTGAGTCACCCTTGACTAAGGTTGCCAACTTTACTTTTTTTATATAGTCAGCATAGTCAATGGTACTTGATTACAGTTAGTTTCTCACCTATGTGATCATCGGACCAACTGTTTGATGATCGCATACATGAGAAACTGACAGTTACCTAGTACCATTGACTCTATCAGTGCTGTTGGGCACTTCTGATGATGTAATGGTTAGCAAGCTAGATTTGCAAACCTGCACGAGTGAGTTCAAGTCTCATTAGGTGCCCCATTCATTCGGCCTTGTGCCAAATTGAAGCAAAGAGCTTTGTAAATTGCTACTCTATCAGTGCTGTCCTAACTTAGATATGTATACTCTATCACCAATATTAAGTACTCTTTATTTATGAATGTAGCAAACCACACACATATGAGAGAGATTTTTTTTGTTTAATTTTTTTTTTTTTATATATTTGCGCACGTTAGACTCATTGCAGTTATTATATTCACTGTTCTTTTGTGGGGTTTTGGAAATTAAAATGAGCACCATTTTTAAAGATGGTATTTTATTCTTCCTCTCAATGTCTACTTCTGGAATAAAATAAAAAAGAAACAGGCATGTCATATTGCATACAAAAAATATTTAGTTGTAATAAAAATGAACTTAATCTTAAGCTTGATATTTTAAGTTTTTGTTTGTTTATGCAAGGATCATATGACTTTATGAGAAGCCTTTATATATTGATTTTATTTGTATTTGAACTTTAAACTCATCTCTTTTCTGTTCTTCTATTGCACATCCAGTTGCCTGCTTGTAGTTAAAAACAAAACAAAAAACAGCTTTACTTTTCTTACTCTTCATTGCACAGCTTTTCTTTTCGTTTTTTTTCTCTGTCTTTTGGCTTAGAAAAGAATCTGCAATATCAATCCTATTTCAAATTGAATTTTACACAAATGTTACAGCCTTGTTCTAACTTGAAAGAAAAGAACTTAACTTCATATTAAGTTTTATTCTTGATTTACTTCATATTTATCAACGTGTGGGTTTATTAATTTTTTTTATAGATATAATTCTATGTGTAAACGCTATATGAAATCCTTGATGTCATCTTATTATTGGATTATGAATGTTTTTATCCATCAAGCATTACAACAAAGGGTTAGAGAGAGAAAGATAAACAAAAAAATGCTTCTGATAAGCATATATAAATCTTCAATATCCTTAAAGCCTGAGAATCTCAACATTCAATTCTGGTACATTGGAGAGCTACTGATTGAAACAGTTCTTTCACTTTTAAAACAATAGTTAATTCAATTTCTTATCTAACAAAAATGAAATTAATATACCTTTAAATTGCTAGTATTGGTTTATAAAAACAACACATCAAGTATCATTTCTGGTGCAAACCAAACTGAAGACTTTCATATATATCGGTGTAATTGTATGAACATGTCAATTCAATTTCCTTTGTCTTCATTTTCTCATATACATATAAACACACACACACACACATATATATATATATAGAGAGAGAGAGAGAGAGAAAGAGAGCATGTCCGATCAGATGAGAAGCATTTCTACTCAGATCTGCCTTAAGCTTGGTTTAAAATATGGGTGGATCAATAAGTTTGTAAAGTTGGTGACCTTAGTTGACGGTGACCCAAAGGCTCCTTTTCAATAGCTACTACACCAAGGTGTAGGGAAGGGCGCTACTCCTTCCCTTGATTGCTCCACTTCACGCTTGATGCTTACCTTATAATGCTGAGTGTTAAGCAAGGTGGCATCAAGTACAATTTTTTAAGTCTTTGGTATGACTCAACCTAGGATTGAACCCTGGTCTCCTGAATCATTGGTGAACACTCTACTCATTAGGCCAATGGCCCGGTTAATAAGTTTGTTGCTTATAAAGTTATTGATGCAAATATCATACTGGGGCAGCATGATAACTATCGTCATCGGAAATAGAATGTGAAACAAGTTTGAATCGTGAAGTGGGGGGTCATATTTCATTTCATGCTAATGCCTGTAGGGAAGGCATCTTTCCATCTCTTGTAACCCTGCTATAGATAAATAATAGGGCAGACTGGATTATAAATAGCATTGGCTGGGCAACCAACTTAGAAGGAAAACAGAATTCAAACCAGATGTACTCTTTTGCTGTTGCAATCTAGCATGTTAGTCACTATTCTCTAGTGTTCAATATTAAACATAGAGTAGTCCTTTTAATTAATAAAGTAAAGTTGGCGACTGTAGTCGAGGGCGACCTGAAGACTCCCTTATCATTAGCTACTACATTAAGGTATAGGTTAGGGTGCTACTCCTTTCCCTGGATTGCTCCACTTTACCCTTGATCCATACTTTATAATGCTGAGTGTTAAGCAAGGAGGTATCAAGTACCTTTTTTTTTCTTTTTTTTTTTTTTTTTGAGTCTTGGGTATGACTTGACCTGGGATTGAACCCCAGTCTCCCAGGCCATTGGTGAAGACTAAATCAAGTGGATTGATGAGAAAGAAGATAATTTTTTTTAATGATAGGCTATAGATTCTTTGCTTTACCTATGTAGATTTAATATCTCTAATCTGTGATTGATATTTAAATTAATTTCTAACTATGGAAAACCCCCTTTTATCTTGATTTTCAATGTATTTTCAAGTAGTGAACAAAGTCAGTTGGGATCCGTGTTTAAAGTGCAGCAGTTGCATAAGCAAAGATTAGCATATAGACTCTCCACTTTTCACTGGAGGCTTTAAACTCTCAGGAGCTACTGTGAAATAACTTTGTTAAAGAATTGACCCACAAACAAAGGTGCCTGCTCTTTGAGGAAATCCACACACTAATTAATGTGGGAATCTAAAACATAAAAAAATGTTTGTCAACTACTTTAAACATAAAACAGTGATTGATGGGTTTTGAGTTCCATCAGTGATAAAGTGATAACCTTTGAATCGCCCTCAGTGTAACATTAGTAAATGACTGATTAAGTAACAAAGTTGTTGAATAACAGTAAAGTCAAAAAGTCCTAACCTTTTTTTATATATATATATATATATATATATACACACACACACCATATTAAAGTGCAGTTAGGACCAAAGGACAACTATGATTATTTTATTTTCATCTCTTTCACCATTGGCACTATATATATATATATATATATATATATATATAAGTTGGCTGACCATAGTCGAGGGCAACCTAAAAGTTCCCTGTTCAATAGCTATTACACTGTAGGGGAGGGTGCTACTACTTTTCTTTGATTGCTTAACTTACCCTTTATCTGTACCTTATAATGCTGAGTATAAAGCAAGTAGGCATCAAGTACCATTTTTTTGAGTTTTTGGTATAATTTGACCTGGGATTGAACCTCAGTCCCTTGGATCATTGGTGAACACTCTAACCATTATGCCAATGGGCTGGTTAAAAATATGTGTGTGTAATTTCTAAAAAACATGTTTTTTGACACATTTTATTAAATAAATGTTACATGTAGTTGATTAATGAATAAATAAAAATTGCTTTTGAAAAGCTCGACATGCTATCAGGAATATCTGAATGCGTCAGAATCCAGTAAAAAAATTCCTCTTGTATTTTAGAATTATTTCATAAACCTGATGAAAACAATTTCAATGTTAGTCTAGATAGTATGATAGTATATAATAGTAGTATATAGTTTATAAAGTATCATCATCATTATCATGTCGTGCCACCCGCACAGATATCCCTGACCCTCTCTCGCCACTTTTCCCTATCATTCATCGCCTCCGGCAGGTCTTCTGAACTACATCCCATATCTTCATATAGCTGCTGTATGTATGTTCGAGCTGGTCGTCCTGCTTTTGCTTGGCCATAAGTGGGGGTCCATAGGAGTACATCACTTATGAGCTCAATCTGCTCCTCCAGCAGTGTCCTGCCTGCCTGGTTCATCTAACTTGGATAATTTTCGTGATGGGAGGCAGGTGGCCATATAGTTGGTGCTTTGTGGGGTGTTGCCGCCAGGACTTGTTTAATATTGCTTGCAATATCCTTATGTAGTTGCTGTCTAGCTTCTTTTCAAGCCGTTTTGTTAGCATCCAAGTGGTGCATCCATACAGCAATATTGACACGACCACTGCTTGGAAGAAACTGTGTTTCATTTTATCGGTCAGGTCTGATTTCCATATGACTGATAGCTTATCGATGGCTGTCCATGCCTTTGTTAGCCGTGCGTCAATGTCTTTTTCAGTTGATGAGACACTGCTTTATAAAGTATAATAACAGTATAATATCAGAATAGAAAATAGAATCAATGAACTAAGTTGAAATCATAGCTGCTAGTGTTCACTTTGTACTAATTTCCTTGGAGAAAGTTATGAATTCACTTGTTCTTGTGTTGTGCCCCATCATTAGATGTCTTGACAAAATGTCTCATCACTGGTATGCCATTATTTTGCTGATCCTGTTAACTCTTTTGTAGGGTATAGGCCTGCAGCCATACAATATTAGTAATGATGCTGTGATTTCCAAAACAGGTTTTTAACAGTGGAGTTGCTAGTCTCATACTCCCTGATTTTGAATTTATAGTTTTTTCTTCTCTGAAACAGTTTTGCTTACTTATAAGGGTAGAGGACCCTGTCTGCTCTATTAACTCATAGTTGGGAGTAGAAAAGATGGGTTCACATATGTACACATATATAAGATGAAAGAGAAATAGAAAGGGGTTGTTTGCAAAAGGATTTTCTGAGAGGTAAATAATAGAACTGCATCCTGCCGACTCTTTGAGGAGTATTAGGCTAAAACCACACCATATTTGTAATGGTGCTGTGGTTTCAGTAGACAGTCTGTATTTATCCAACCCCTTCACTATGGACAAGATATGACACACAGTCAATTTTTAAGTAGAGCAAAGCAGGTTTGAATTCAAAATTTTCTTTGTTTTAGACTGATTGCCTAACCAAAGCTAAAGAACCCAATCTACTCTTCTATTTACACATAGCTGGGAGGAGAACAGATGGGTTCATGCCTTTCCCCAAGGGCATTAGCATGAAGTGAAATGCAAATAGCCTTGTCCAGAATTTGAGCTTGTCTCATCATATCCATTTTCTATAACAATAACTGCTAAGCCACTCCATGGAATATGAATTCAAAAAAATAAAAATAATAGATTGCGTTGGCCCTTGGGCAAATCACGCTCCTACAACTACCTTACTGCTTAGGCCATAGCAAAAAAAGCTGTTAATCCCTTTGTTAGTCATGACAGACGCCAATTATTAATTGGTGATTGGTATAGAAAAGTAACTTTCACTTCCAGTGATATGCTAATTTGTTTCTCAAAAGAAAATTGAATTTTTTTTAATAATAATAATACAAACAATAAAAATAGAGATCAGAATAAACAAATAGGAGAAAATCAGCAAGTGTTTGATGATCAATCATTCTTGAGTTATAAGTTGATTAGTCATGATTTGATTATCAGAGAACTCAATTGGAAAATATCAGGATATTTTGTCTGGAATAATCCAAGAGTTGTTGGGCTTTCATGGTAAGTCTGTTTTTTTGCTTCTCAGCATTCATATATCCGTGGAGAATTTGTATACTCATCATCCCTCATGGCATTGGATCTAGATTACATGTCATTATTTATTAGTTCTAATGAAGATGAATGTCATAATGAAAGTAAAGGAGGTAAATATCTGGAGCCAGGATCTCTATCAGGGTCACTGGCTAATTTGGCTGATCAGTAAGTGCTGTGATAAGACTTTAAGTGATCATGAGCAGAAGCTCTAAGACATTGGAAGCTACAAGCACAGACATGAGAAACAATTAACCATCTGAGTTATCATTAACACTAAAAATAGATGGGGTAAAATATAACTATCCGGAAAGAAATGTTACTTGTGAATTATGCAAAGTAATTTATAAGAGCAGTTTAAGACCATGGGGAATTTGTAATAGTCATTTTTGAAGGATCAGAAGATATATAATTTCTGTTAAAGTGTTTGCTATTATACAATGCTGATGTACATTTTGTTTTTTGTTGCATATTGCATATGATGTAAATCAGCATTCATTACACAGTTCTATGTAATATAAATAATTTGCGTGTAGCTCTATGGTTTCAAGTAACAAATAATCCTTATTGAATGATGGACAGTTCTATTTAACCCATAAATGGGACCCTAACAAGTACTACCACTTTGAGTCAGAGTGGATGCGGGAGTAATAGCCATGAAGGGGTACTCTACATTCTCCAAAGCTCCAGGACCAGAACCTCACCATCAGATGCAGTTTAATGTCATACCCAGAACACTAACTGGAGGTGTTATACTCCTCTGTAGAGGTACAGTTGGCATATTCTACAGCTCCAGCTGACAGAGCATCTATGCTATGGGGACTCCCCACAAAAAAAACCCCATTAGGTATGAATGTTATCATATAGCAATTTCTAATGGTAACTCTAACAAACAATTTGTAATGGTTCATTTATTGAAGGTTGTAGTAAACAAGTTATGAATGTAGGATGATTTAAGAATTCTTTGTGCAGATTAACTGTCATTCTTTGAAGAATTCAGCAATGATATTCAAAGCCGCAGTACAGCCATCAAAAATCCAGAGGTGGAGAGAAACAATTTACTATCTACTTATTGTCTTGAGGAATGAATCTCACAAAGTGGAGTGACACTTAGCTTTTTGCGAAGCCCCGGAGCCTGTTCTGGACTTCGGTCCGGAGCGTGGCTCTGCAAAAGGAACAATGGCAGACTTGGGGCCTTTAATTAGGCACCTAGTTTCGACTAGGCTACCTTTGGGTGGGCGAGCTGCACTTTTGTCTCCTTTGTCACCCATGTACGGCACTAGACCAAGCGTCTAGTTTAAGCTGTAAACTGGCATACGTGCCCGGACTCACATTTGGGTTCGTGAAACTGCTTGCCTCATCAGGCTCACATTGCACTAAGTGAGCCGATGAGCAGCACTGACCAGCAGGGTTCGAGTCTCAGCTCGTTCCCGACCTCCCCTCCCCTTTATCTCCACTTTAATCGGCATTCGGCTTTTGACCTTGTGTCAAGTTGTGTCTGGTGGGAGGCAGCGACAAATATCGACACTTACAATTTATCTTGTTGACCATTGTTTACAGAAATTCTGTTGTGATCCTATCAGTAGCTGAAAGATAATATAAACTAACATTCTACATAAATAAATTCTTTCAAAGTTGCTGAGCCAAAAAAAAAAAATATCTACCACCTGGAATTAAAAAAAACAAATAAAAGTATTAAAAAAAATTCCTGGCTGCTTAACAAGATTTGAGTAGTAACTAGACCAGTAAAAATAAAAAGGGTTTTGAATTTTGAAGGGTAATGAATGAAATCCTCTAATATAAAGGAGAGAAAAAAATGATTATCTTTATAAAGTTATTAGATATTTATAAAAATTCATATTAATAATAGCATTACATAATATATGAAGTTTGAGGTCACTGAATTATTGTTTTTTTAAAAGAGATGTTTTTTTTAATGAAAAAAAAAATTATCAAAGGGTGCCTTGTTGTGGAATTGTTGTTAGCAAATTAGTCTCACGAAATCATAATTAATGTAATGACTTTGACTCTCACTGGCTATTCAGTTTTTGGTTTTGTGCTTTACTCATTTGAGTTAAGAAAAAAAAACCCAAACAAACAAAAAAACTAGTAAGAACTAAATGTTTTAAAATTTGTTACAAAATGTCATTGAAGTAATTTCTGAAACTTTCCTTTAAATGTCTAAGTTTTACATTTCACATCTGTAGCACAGAAACATTAAATAGACAACATTTATCCCCCCACTATCACTTATTTTTATCAGGTATATTCGTGATAATTATTTTTTTTTTTTTTTTTTTTTTTTTTTTTTTGAAGAATAAAAATGATTTGAATGAACCAAAAGTTAAAAATTTTCTCTTTCATGGTATTTTGTTCAGTTATTTTCAGTTTATTAAATATATTATTTTGTTGCAAATAAGTAGTTAAAAATTGAGAACATTGTAAGTACTCAATCCTTTAATTCACACAAATATATATGAGAGAGAAAGAAAGAGATTAAAGTGACATAATGGAATCATGGATAAATGTTCAAATTCTGAATATCACTGTGTTTTACTTCATACTAACATCCATTGAGAATAGCATAAATCCATCTCCTATCTATTGGTGAATAGTAGAGCTGGCTGGACTCTCTAGCCTTGTTAGGGCAACCTCTATTAGAGAAGAGAGACTGAATTTAAATCTCTTGCCAGCATGTCATGGATCAGTCAGTATTATAAGTTAATGCTAATTACTCATGTTTTATAAACCTCTGGCAAGGCTTGAGTTTTGCTGTGGACTGAGAAAGAGGCTGATGGATGGCCATACATATATGTGTGTGCATGTTATATGCACACACACATATTCACATTCTCTCATTAAATATAATTAGTGGCAAATTAGAATATAAAAAAGCTAAGCAAAGATAAGCACTAGAAAACATGTGAAGATCATGATATGTAATTAACAGTATGCAGAAATTTAGTGTTTGGTTCAGTGATAAAGAATAGTACTACCAAATATTAGGTTTAATAATTTATGCCGAGTGGAAAGAATTATGACTCATTCTTGTACACTTATTTAGTTCAAGGAAAACTTTAATTTAAACTTCTATACAAAAACTAATTTAATTTCATAACCTTTTGTTTAGCCTTATATCAACTCTACGACTATTGTCTAAATCCTTGTCTGTATATATGGTCATATATATTTAGGTATTCATTCCTAATTTCTTTTAACTTGGAATTTGACACTGTGTGATTTTAATAAGGGTATTTTTCCAAATACCCACTCCTCTTAGGTATTTATCTCAGAGATTAGTCTCCCAAATTTTTTTTAATGTAATATAGAACTATTGTCTGTGGAATGGATCCCCAGTGCCAAGATGAAACATATTGCAACTCTAACTTAGTAAACTGATAAAGACTAACATTTGCTAGACACACTATTATTCCATATAAATGTTAGTTTTTTGTTTTTTAAATCAAAATGATTTTTTGGTATAAGATAGGCATTGCAGTTTTTTTTCACATTAAGACTATTCACTACAAAGGAAATTTTTGCTGTTTTTTTGAATCAGAAAACATGGCTCATTGTTTTGGTTGATGGTATGAAATCTCAGATCCATTGTTCTGCAACATGGTATACTACTATTAGATAAAACATGTATACCATGTGTGTGTAATACAAAACTGGTATCAATAATAATGATATAACAATCTCAATCATGCAGCAGACCAATTAGATTAAGTTAAAGAAGTCCTGTTTATTTTTACTTTCTGCCTTGTATATTCATTTCATCAGAATGGGCCTATAAAGTCCTTAATCTCAAAGTATAGGATCAAAGAACAGTGTCTGTTTATCTCTGCCAGCTGGGTTCTTGTATTTTGGTTAAGACAAAGCAACAAAGTGAGGCAAGCATGGATCAGGAGATTATCTTGTGGCAGTACTTCCTCATTACATTAAAGTGAATATTTGGAGTAGTCTGACAACAGCCTGACTCTGGTCATGTGGACTCGATAATTTTTGTCATTGGTCATGTTTGTGTCTAATCCTTCATAATACACTTGACTGTGCGTCAAAACAACATCGAGTTAGTTAAATTTTAATTGGGATAAAATAGAAAAATTTCAATACGTCTTTTTCTAATTTGGTTTGGTTTGGTTTCTTTATTTAATTGCATATCAAACTTCATGGGTTATTTAATGCCAAAGCCATTCTTGTAGAAGAAAAGTAGTGGTACAATTTAATATTCAACCCATAGCTGTGGGGATAAGAAGCCTTTTCCTAGGGTATTAGTCCAAAAGTGAACATAATAGCAGAATTGGAATTCTAACTCACCCACTATGATGTCATAGTCCAGCCATTACGTCATGTGAACTCCCCGTTTTTCCTAATTGAATGGATATGAAAAAATATTTATGGCAAACAACTAAGATAAATTATTGCTTATCTGTTCACTGGTGTCTCATTCACCGTACATTTTTAGTTTATATTTGTACTGAAATAAAAACTGGTAATGATAAAGTTATATGAATTAAAATATCTATTTATATATCAGTAAAATTCTCATTATGTTTGAAAATACATACATCCATAACCTAGCAAAATTGCATATTATAGTGAGATTTTTTATTTAAGTAATACATTTAAAATGCTATACTTTAGAAAATGAAGCAATTTTTTGTCCAATTTGCATCTAATTGATAATTTTATGGGTTTGGTGTTTGTATTGAATATCAGTTTTAATTATCCAAATTTTCAATATAACTAAGATAATTATAAGATGTTAATGAGTTTTTCACTTCTGTCAATGTTGCGCTGCTATTAGAACAGGAAATCAATGGGTTGACAGTATATTGCTAAAATCTTTATTATGTTTGTGTGTGTGTATAACCATAACCCAACAAAAATAATGCATTAAAGTCAGATTTTTAAAATAATGTTCTAACTTAGAGAATAAAGAAATTTCCTGTTCAGTTTGTATCTTAATGATAATGTGGTTTTTTATCTGCACTAAATATCATAATTCAATTATTAAAATTCTTAATATAACAAATTGCCCAGTTGGCTAGGGCTGTAGAATACACCGACTGCATCTCTGCAAAGGGGTAAGACCCACCCAGTGAGTGTCCTGGATATGACACTAAACAATCTCATGGCGAGGTTCCAGTAATGCTAGAGCTTTGGGGAATATGGAGTACCCCTTCATTACCATCACTCTCAGGTCAACTCTAGTCCAGAGTGATAGAACCTGATAAGGTCCTATCTATAGATCCAATAGAACTAAACTGTGTACTTGTCCTAAACTGAATTTCTTGAAATAGAACTGTTTTAACATTTAAACTGCATACTTATGCTAAACTGAATTGTTTGAAATAAAACTGTTTTTGTATGCTAAACTGAATTGTTTGAAATAGAACTGTTTTTGTATGCTAAACTGAATTGTTTGAAATATAACTGTTTATGACATTGAAAGTGTACTTAAGCTAAACTGAATTGTTTGAAATAGTACTGTTTTGACATTTAACCGTGTGTAAACAAAAACTATACTTATACTAAACTGAATTGTTTGAATTAGAGCTGTTTGACTAAACTGTGCATAGCTTGAAATAGAACTGTTTTTGACAATTAAACTGTACTTATGCTAAACTGAATTGTTTGAAATACAACTGTTTATTTGTATAAAAATTAATTTGGCATTAAATAACCTACAAAAGTTGATATGCCATAAACCCCAAACGTCAAACAAACAAATAATGTAATAGAGAAAACACTGAAATGCTAATGAGAATCCTTCACTTCTTCCTAAATAGAAGTATCAATATCAGCATGGACAGTTGATATAACAGAAACCCAATGGGTTCAAAGATCTTTTGAGTTATATTTTAAAAATTTAGTTCTTTCAGCTGCCTTCATTTCTTTTCCATCCTAAACAAAATAGATCATTCCCAGAAAGACATAGTAAAAAGACTGATAATTATTATAGAATAAGACAATTTGCTTATAATTATTATAGAATAAGACTATTTGCTTATTAGATCCAACCAGATTAATCTCCAAATAATCTGTAACTGTGTATAAAGAAATGCATTCAGGTAGAGAAGATTTTTATCAGATTCTGAAATTCCAGTTTTCATTTGCATGACGAAATATTTTTGTGTGTGACTAGGATTTCTTAAGCTTTTAGAAAATGAAAAACAACTGTTACCTGAATAAAACTGACATTTGAGTGGCTGGAGAAGTTCTCTTGTATAAGAAATACCATGAAATTTTAAAGGATCCAGTTTTTGAATTGCATTCTTTACTTAAAATTTTTCTTGAAACCACACAGGCAAACCAATTGGAGGTAAATCTATTATTTGAAAGGAAGCTGTTTGTCATTATCACACCTAGAATTTATAACAGTTCAAATTAAGTTACTTTAAAAAAAAAATAGATTACTTGAAAAAATTGTTTGTTGTATGGGGTCCAGCAGAATAACCTGTATTTAAAATTGCCACCATACAGGCACAAGTGGTGAGTTGGTGATAAGTATGTCTTTGAGCAGCAGCAGTCATGCCATTTCAGTTGCCATCATAGTGTGGAATAGTGAATTTTAAGTATTTGTGGTTAAAACTTCATCTCACAATATGGTGAAACCATTGTAAAGAAATTTTGTTACAAACCAAACCAAACATATGAATATATCGTTAGTTAGCCAACTGTAGTTGAGGGCACCCCAAAGGCTTCTTTTTCAATAGCTACTACACTGAGGTATAGGGGAGGGTGCTACTCCTTTTCCTGGATTGCTCCACTTACCCTTGATATGTACCTTATAATGCCGAGTGTTAAACAAGGATGTATCAAGTACTTTTTTCTTTTTTTTTCTATGTCTTTGGTATGACTTGACCCAGAATTGAGCCTGGGTCTCCTGAACCATTGGTGGACACTCTAACCATTATGCCAATGATCCAAAATCTGTACATCTTTTAACAAAATTTTATTTTCAGCTACAGAATTTCAGAGTAGTATTATTTATTAATGAATAAGTAAGAATATCAGTTTTGTTTGTATAATGTCCCTCTAGGAATAATAAAATCCTGGTATCTTTAGTTTAGAAAAAATATTAACTCAGTCTAAAAGACATGTTAACAGGGTAATCATTTATAGGCAATACTGTATTACTAAAATTCTTATATATATATGTATCTATATGTATTTACCCAACCCCTCCACACAAGCAGGATGCAACACAAGGTCAATTTTTAAGTGGAGTTGAGCTGGTTTGAATTCAGGTTTTTCATTCTAGACCAGTTGCCATGCTAAGGTTAAAGAGCCCAGTATACCCTACTATTTATTCATTGCTGGAAGGAGAATAGTTGGATTCATATCTCAGAATTTGAACTCGAGTTGTGATATTCATTTTTATAATGGTAGTCATAATGCCACTAGCGCCTCCAAATATATTAGCCATAACAAAATAAAAATGGTACATCATTATAAAATTTTTATTGGTTACATTTGATTTATAGAATAATGTAATTTCCAGTTCAATTTGCAACTGAACAATAATTTTGTGATGTCTGCAATTGTATTGAATGTCATTTTTAATCACCTGAATTTTCAATATAACACAGAAATCCATGAAATTTTAATTAGAATCTTTCTCTCCTTCATAGATAGAATCTTCAATACAATTATGGACCATTGTTACAAAAGGAACTCACCAGGTGCAAAGGTATTCTCATAAATATTAAAATAGAGTAATGCTTTAATTTAGACTGGAAATGTAGTATTTAATATTATGACTTACAGAAAGTAAATAATAATGAAGACAGTAAATATTTAATTCTGATCATAACTAATCTTATATGCCTATCTTTTATTAGTGATTAACAGACTAGTCAGGATTAGCTGATATAGTCTTAATGGTACCCTAATCTTTGCAATTATGACCTTGTGCCTGAATAAACTCAGCTTGATATTTTAGAGGTATCTTGACTTAAAGTAATGACTAACATACTAGCATTACAGAATATTACTACTTAATTTATTTAGAGCCTTACAGCTTTTGGCCTTTGTATTCTTGTGAGTTTGATTCTTACTGGGTGCCTTACACTTATGGCCTTGCACTAGACTTTACTAAGCTTAATAAATTCACTTCTATACTATCATGTTTAAGTTTGTGCATTTGTGTATGTGTCTGTCCAAGGATCATTATCAGAAGTTCCAGGGATCTGATTTTTTTTGTTTGCATGGATGTTGATCTCAGATTTTAAAATAGATGTGTGGATGACCTCCAAGATCATTTGAGTTCAGTAGATTGCAAAAGACACTATTTCTGGCTAAATAGATTTCATAAAGTAAAAAAAATTTTTGACCTTATAAATGACTGGAAGGCTGAGGTCAAATCCATGTTTTTCACATAGCCAGCTATATGTTGGATGTTCATGTGCAAGTAGTGAAAAAGGATTCTACATATTTACAAAAGATGAAAGAACAAGAAATATCGTATTCAAAGAGATTCTCAGAAACTAATAAAAATTTTTCTTTGTGTATTTGTCATATTCATATTTCTTGCTAAAATATATATCAGACTTAATTCATCAAAACATTTTATCTTAAATTGTTTTTATTTTGTTTTTTTTCCCTGAGGGTTGCTAGATACATCAGCTAGCAAGTAATTATATCTTATGACTAAAAGAATGTTGGGATTTTCAAAATTCTGGTTTTTTTCCTGCCAAACTCTCTTGGGGAAATAAAATCATCCAATATCTCTTCTCCTATACTGTTTTATTTATTGGTACCTAAAATAATAAAGCTGAAACTTTTTTTTCCTTTTTCTGCAGTGCTTTTTTTTTTTTTTTCTTTGTTCTAAACTTCTTTCCAGATTGGTGCTATTAAGTAATCAGTAAATTCAAAGAATATATGTATATACAAATAAGATTAACCTACCCTAGTGGATCAAACAAAATGTCCTGTTCAACTTTTCTTGAAAGTTACTAAATGTCACAATCACTTAAAAAAGGTTAGAGAGTACAATAGCCAAAATTTTGTGATAAAGACTACAAAGACACAAAAAATAAACTAAGAGATTCAATGCATAATTATAATAAATTCCTTATTAACTGTAAATTACTTTTCTAGAATAATTATTTTCAAAACACTTTTGAATTATAAGATTTATATCAAATTCTTTTGGGGATATACATGAAGTAAAAATAACTGTGGGTAGGTGACCATAGAAGAAGGTCATGTATGTGTTTGTCCTTACTTCTCTAACAGTTCCCAATGACCCAGTTGGCTGGTGCTGCACAATACACTAACTGTATCTCTGCAGAGGGGTAAGACTCTCCCAATGAGTGTCCTGGTAATGACACTAAACAATCTGATGGTGAGGTTCCAGTAATGCTGGAGCTTTGGGGAATGCGGAGCGCCCCTTCGTTGCCATCCACTCTGGCCCACAGTGGTAGCATCTGATAGGGTCCTATCTATAGGAGTAAACTGCATATTAATGCTAAATTGAATTACTTGAAATAGAACTGTTTTGACATTTAACTGCGTGTAAACAAAAATTATACTTATACTAAACTGAATTGTTTGAATTAGAACTGTTTTACTAAATTGAATAGCTTGAAATAGAAATGTTTTTGACAATTAAACTGCATACTTGTGCTAAACCGAATTGTTTGAAATAGAACTGATTATTTGTATAAAAATGGATTTGGCATGAGATAACCTAGAAAGGTTGAGATGCCATAAAACCCAACCAACCAAATGTTATGTTTTTTGAACTTGAAGCTACTTTGTTTCTAGGCTTAATCTATATAACATTTTTTTGTGGCTAAAAATTAGGGGTCATTCATTACACAATTATATTCTGTATTTTCAAATACATCTTTGTATTAAGAGTAGAATTTTTCAAACATTTCAAAACGAAGCTATTAAAATTTATTCCAAAAATCTAATGTTTTTGTCTACAATTTGAGTCATTTAAGTTTCACATTTTATTCACTGTAGAATACACTGATTACTCTCTCTGCAAAGGTGTAAGACCCTCCTACCGTCGAGTGTCCTGGATATGATACTAAAAAATCTGATGGTGAGGCTCCAATAATGCTGGAACTTTGGGGAATACAGAGTACCCCTTCATTGCCATCGCTACCAGGTCTACTCTGGCCCACAGTGGTAGCACCTGAAAGAAATAGAACTGTTTGACATTTAAACTGAGTGTAAACAAATGACTTATGCTAAACTGAATTGTTTGAAATAGAATGGTTTGATCATTTAACTGAGTAAATAAATCACTGATGTTTAATTGAATTGTTAGTGATACATAACAACACTTGGAACCGTTTAACTGTGTCCAAACAAATGACTGATATTATATATTGTTACTGTTACATAGTAATACTTAAAACCATTTAGCTGTGTGCAAACAAATGATCAATAGTAAATAAAAATATTAATGTTAGACTGAAATACTTGAAACCATTTAACTGTATACAAAAGAATGAGCTCAGGCTTGTTTGAAAAATGTATCTTTAATATATGTAAAAACAGGATTTAGTATTAAATAACCAACAATGGTTGATATGCCATAAAACCAAACTAAATCAAACATTTTATTCAGATTGAACTTCATTTTTGCATTACTGAAGTTTGTGGCACAATGTTTCAGCTGATCCATTATCTATAGCTCATTCAGGTGTATATGGCTAGCATTATGCTTGCATCAGTGTACCCAATACTACTGGAATAGACTCATCCATTTCATATATTAATGACCACCTGTTTTTTCTCTCACCATTTTCCTGAAGAAATAATTTTTATTTTGTTCTATTTTCTTATGGATTATACACTAGAATGAAGGCTAAAGAATGCATCAGTAGCATCAAGGACATGAAGAAATAGTTTATTTCTTTGAACAAAATTTAAAATAGATCTGTGTATCTGACTTATATCTTACTCTTTTGTTTCTTACTGTTTTCTATAATAAAAAAATGTATATTCCTTGCTAAATATTATTTCAGTTAGATTTCATGATAGCATAATTTATAAGCTCTATTGAGTTAAAGATTATAAGTTTATGAGAAGTAGAAAAACATGTGTTTTGTTTAATATCTAGCTCCATCAATAATTTTGTAGCTTATAGATAAAGTCATTTATTTTACCCAGTATCATCATATCATGATGACAGCACAGTGTTGCTTGACTCTCTCTTGCCATCCATCCCTATCGCTCTTAGCAGGTCCTCTTGACTGCATCCTGTGTCTACACAGAGCTGATGTAAGTCTTTGCTGGTTGGCCAACACTGGCACATCTTTGTGTAGGCATCAATAAAAGAAAGTTGCTTATGAGTTTTTCCTTGCTTCTGCATTAGTGCCCCACATCTTGGTCATACTTGTATAATTTGCAAGATTGGAGGTTGGTGGCCGTACAGCTGCTATGTTGTGGGGTGTTGCTTCCAGGATTTGTTCAAGAGAGCACACAGCATTCTTGTGTAGTTCTCATTTTGCTTTTTCTTTATGCATTTTGTTAACATGTGGTACATCCATATAGTAGTATGGGCACAGCTACAGCTAGTAAGAAATCCTATTTTATTTTATTGGATAGGTTATTGGTAAGGAAATCTGATCTATCAATAGCATTCCATGACTTTGCTATGTGTATATTGACACTATTTTCAATAGATGAGATGTTAGTGCCAAGGTATGTGAACTGGCCTACTAAATTTAGAGGCTTGCCTTTTAGAGCGGAGATGTCTTTTTGTTTAAAGCACATAAACTCTTTTATTTGTGTTCAGGTAGAGGCCAATACCTCCTGCTGCTTGCTCTAGGCTATGGAGTCAGGATTCTGTTTGGGTTGGCATGTTTGTGAGAAGTGCTATATCATCTGTGTGGTCTGCATCTGTTATAGTTTCTGTGGGATATTGTCTGCTTCTGTTTTTTTTTTAAATTCAAAACCATTTTCTTTTATTAGATCTATTGATGTTCAAAATACATAGTCTAGGCAGAGTATAAACCAATATTGTTCTAATATATTTCCTGGCAAGACTCCAGTGATTATGCTGAAGAAGTTGGTGTCTCCATCAAGTGAGTGAACCATTGTTTTTGTAAAGAATCATTATAGTGGTAACAGTTTCTTTGGAGAAATCAAGTTTGTTTTTATTTTTTGCTCTTACTCCTTCAATGATTTGATGAATTATCATAATCTGTAAGGTTGTGGATTTCTTCAAAAGCTGTTCTGATTTTTCTTAGGAATTTTCTCAATTTGGGGTCAGATATGATTGAGAACCTTAGTAGCAATAGCAGTAAGATTTATGCCTCTGTAGTTTTTAGTACTTCCAAGGTTACCTTTCTAAGGGAAGGAGAGGATGCAGTCTTTTATCCATTTCTCTATTGTTTTGTTAATAGACAGCACTGCATAATTGGAGAAGTATATTGTCAAATTTCCTTGTCTTCTAAACTTCAAGGTATTTTGTTGTGGTCTGCAGCTTTTGTTTTAATTTTTTAAATACTGCATCCACCATAAACTGTCTTAGTTTGATGTCTAGTTAGTTGTTAATTTTTTGGATAAGTTTGTCAGTGTTTTTAGAAGGGTTTCTGAGCAGATTCTTGAAATCTTCTCACTTTTGAAGTCTTTCTTTTTGGCTGACAGTTTTTAGTTTTGATCTCAAGATGCTTTTCCTTTCATTCACTTCATATAATATCTGTCATGCTAATTGTGATTGTTTATCTTCTACCAATTTTCTGATTTTATTGATTTTCCATATTGAATGTCAAATGACAACCAGAAAAAATACTAGATATATTATGCAAAAATTTCTTTCCTTTCTTTTCTGCATTCCATACTATTATTTTCATGCTTTCTCTTATCTGGTCAAAATTTATGACAAAGAAGTAAAATCCAATTTTAATTGTAATTTTTTTTTATATAATAATTCACTTGCATGTTTAGGCTAATATTCTTTATTGGGATGATGATATGAGTTGAAACAACTTGTGGAACAAGAATAAGGACTCATCAGAATTTTAGATAAAATAAATTCTTTTTATATCCATTTATATATTTGGAAAAAGGAAAAAAGAATAGCAAAAAAAAATGAGTTTGAATTTAAAAATCATTTTTAATTTTTTTTTTTCTAAATGTAAAAAATGCATGGCCACACTGTCTCTCTTTCAAATAAAGTAGCAACATCAATAATAATAATCTATCATGCATCATAAGACTATTGACATTTTTCCCCCATTTGAAATTATGAAAGAAAAGAATATTGACAACATTTTGTAGATATTTAATGAATATCTGGCTGAATACTTTTGACCATTGTAAGTGTTACACTACTTGATTTAGCAATCTGGTCTGGCTAAATGTAAGCTCATGTGATGAGTTTGATTATTACAAGTGTTTCACCATTGTAATATTTTGTCAGAATAAGCCAAGCTTGCTAAGTACAAGGTGTCCACAAAAGAGTCTTCGAAATTTGTTTTAATTCTGTTTAAGATATTGATACTCATATTACACAGTTTTGTAGAGAAACACTTCAAGTTTGTTATAAAGGCTTTTGTCAACACTGTCATTCAGTATCAAAACCCATAGCTGTTAAGAAAGTATTTTATGTGTTTGACTTAAGCAAAATTAATTCTGTTACTGTTGTGCAACACATTTCAGAACATCACTGCTTACTAGACAATCTGTGTATATTAGGTATAAGAAATTTAAGACAAGATGTTTGGATAAAACTAGAAGTTTTGGGACTTTTATCAGGATCTGCAAAACAAGTTGTTTGTGTTACCTATGCAACAGGCAGAAATCCATTGGTCAGAAATTGAAAATTCCATACCAAACTTGAAGATATTTTTTTTAATTGTTGAAAATAACTCCTTACAAAGTGACCATGACAAGTCACACATTGTGATTTTTGTACAAAAATGTTGCAGTATTCAGAAGATAAAGATGGGTTTATGAAGAATCTAATTTTCACTGATAAGTCAACTGTAAGATGCAGTAGATAAAATGTTTCTCTATAAACTGTGCATTGTGAGTATCAATATTTTAAATATGGATATTTTTTATGGATTTCTACCAATCAGCAGATAATAGCAGTGATCAGGTGGAAGGTATATCTTTGAGCAGCAACAACTGTACCATGCTATTTAAGTTACCATCATGGTATGAAATGATTAGCATTGTGTGTTTATGATTGAAAATTCTGAGAGTACCTCATTTCACTATATGGTGACATCGTATGGCCAGCTCACTCTTAAGATATATTTTCTTGTGATTACTTCCCCTGATGATGCCTAAAGGCTTAAGTCTTTAGATGTAGGCTGTAAATGAGTGATGAACTGAAGAATTTTATTCATCATGAAATCACAGCAATCCCAGAAGCCCTAATTAGGTGAGTGCTTCAGAACTTGAGGGTGAGGCTTCATAACTCATAAAGACAATCATTTACACCAGGCATGGACATTCATTTTGAGAAGTGGCCTATTTGAGACATGGCTTGTCATCAAGTGGGCCACACTACAAAAAATAAATTCGAGGTAATTTTTACATTGAAGGTACCATAACCATTTTTACTATGCAAGATCATATGTGTAAGCATCTGCCATAGAAATAAAGAATAGTTACTTTTTTCTGTCTTTTTCCATCAAAAATTGAAGGCTTTGGTAGACCATTCAGAAAATACTGTTGGCTGCACATGATGTTATATAACATATGACATGGATTTTTGGTTCATTCCTAGTGACCCTGTGTGCTTTGACAAGCTGTCACGTTGTGATTAGTAAACAGGGCAATGGCAGTGGCAGTGGTCAGGGTAGGCAGGTCCAACAGGAAGGAGACCACGTGATAACCACGTGGTCAGATTTAGACAGAGGCAGAGAATTGGGAGTCAAGCCAGGGAACGCAGCCAATCAGAGGGTTAGGTTGTCTCTGATGATATGGTTTGCATGGGGGTGCAAGTGTTGATACCCCCTGGTTCCCAGAAGAAGATATGGGACAAGAAGAAGTCCCCTCTCTGAGTATATGTCTCTCAAACTAACAACAAACTGTGGGTCCTTTTCAAGAATAAAATGAGAGATATATTATGAAAAGTGTTTAGTTTGTTCATTATCTTTGGTTATGTTCTTGGTTGGGTCTATGAGACTCTACAACAATGACTGAATTAGACAAAATAAATTTTTCAAAGTGATAACAATAACAAAATAGCAAATATTGTTTTTAGTAAAATTAAAGTTTGAATAGGATCTATATTACATTTTTTTGTTTATGTTTCAATTCTGAGAGATCATTTTGCTGGACCATGTATAATAATATATACTTATAAGGATATGTGTATATAAGTGTGGAAATACCTGTTAACATGTAGCATATCCATTTTCATACAAACATATATAGTCATGTGTATAGTCTAAGTTTCAATGTTTGTAATTATATGTAATCAAATTAATGGTGTAATGTAACCTTTTCTAAATTTTCAGTGTGATATTTCCACCCCCTTTTTTCTTTCTTTTGTTTTTATTCTCATAATTTTGTTTAACCAGTTGTTAATTTTCTTTGCATTTTCTATTTGTACTTTTCTTTTTTCTTTATTCCTCTTATATTTTCCTTTTTCTTTCTTCTTCTGACTCTTTTTCTTACCCTTTCTTTTACCTGCTTTTTTCTTTGCATTTTTCTTTTTCTATCTTTTGCTTCTTCCTCTTTACTACTTCTCTGGGTTTTTTTCTTCCTTTGTCATGCTTTTTTTCCTTCACCTATATATAATCATTATAATAATGATGATTGTCATTTACAATATTCTCCACTTGGGAATAATTTTCTCCTGTCATTGCTCTTTGGCCATTATTACATTACCATTACACTGCATACTTAGTGATTAGATTTGCTAAAACATCAAACATGACACAAAGTCATTTGAGAAAATTAGTTGCTGCCACATGTGAACTCTTGATTCTAATAACATTATCTCTTGATAAATAAAAGCTTCTTTTTATATACATATAAATTATTTGGATATATTAAAACTTGTATATTGTCCTTAATTGGAATCATTTTTGAGATGAGGCTCTTAATCTGAGAATTAATTTTTTTATTTATTTATTTATTGCGGACTTTTCCCCCTCATCTTGGTATTTTTTTTTTTTGTGTTGTTTCTTCTTTCACTACGTGGTGCGATAGACAACAACTATGGAAGGCAGTAATTACTGGGGATACGGTTACAAGACTCAGCATTCCTATCCGAGGTCGCGGTAAATCACCTGAAGAAGGCCAGAGGGAATTTGGCCGAAACGTAGTGAAAGAAGAAACAACACAAAAAAAAAACTACCAAGATGAGGGGGAAAAGTCCGCAATAAATAAATAAATAAAAAATTAATTCTCAGATATTAAAACTTGTTAATACATTTTAGAAAATAATTAGGAATTAAAAAGAACTTGCTATTTGGATAGCTTTTGTTGATATTGATGTAATCCCTAACATTATTATCATTATTATTAAGGGAATTAATGTGTATTTTTTTCTGCACTTTGTAGTATAGCAGATTTTCAGTCTATTTTGATAATATTCTTAGCATTATTTATCAAACTGAATTAAAGTATTTCAGATTTCAGTTGCTCTGTTGGCAAGACTGGCTGTGTCCATCTGTAGAGAAGTAAGATCTTCCCAAAAAGGGGTGACCTGCATCTGATGGTGAGGCCCTAGGGAGTGTTGAATACCCTGTCATTGCTATTACTCTCAGGTCCACTTTGTCTCAGAATGGTAGTACCTGTTAGGATCCCATCTATGGGTTAAATAGATCTGTTTAAAAATCATTTGTATTCAATAGAACCTTGTGTCAAAAAAATAAAAAAATAAAGTTCTTTAGAAACAACTACACAAAAAATGTAAATATGAATATAAAATGAATGTGATTTCCTAACCTCTAGACATAAAATAACTCTAGACTGATTGATAAGCTGTTAAAAATCAATTAATCAGATTTAAGTAAAAGTAAAATTTTGCCTGCACAATTCAAATCAGAAACTAATGAAAAGTCAAATAGATTTTTTTTAGCCTTATTTTTCATTAATTATGAGATTTCTAATATATTTGCTTCATCCATGCACAATGCAAGACCTTCTACATTGGAAATAAATGTCAAAAAGGCAGTTCCACATTATATGAGGGTCGTTCAAAAAGTTCTAAGTTCCAGCAAGATTTTAGATTTGTTGTACACCTTGCTCCCTTGTATGGGTCTCACTTGCACAGAAATGAAGACTGACATCTGATTTAGTTTTTACAATTTAATAAGCGATAGTATGTTGCTGCAACAAAAGTGTTCAGTTATGTCTCTTCTTTCTAAGTGAGGCTTAGAACATTTTGAACAACTCTCCTATAGTTGATAGAAGTAAACAAAATTGTCAAAATAAGTAACCACTATATACAATGGTCCCACTGTTAAACAAATCCTTTCATTTTTATCATTAAGGGTTTTCGGACTATTGTCTTCATCTTTATTGTTATTTCCACAACGTTTCGGCCGATATGTCTTCTGGGCTTTTTCAAAAATCATCAAGCTTCGTCTCAGAAATTCAGACAACTAAAATCCTTTCATAAATGGCCCAAAAATTTGGTTAGCTGAAACAACTTGTAATGTCAATTAACTTCTCATGAATTGTCACTTAGGGTATACAGCTACTCAGTACTTTTTCATAGCAGACACCCTTATTTTTACTCTCTCTTAAGTAGCCAGACAAATCCAAATTTCACTAGCTTGTGAAATTGTCTTAACTGTTTGAACCTTTTAAGTAAGTTTTGATATTTTGGGCTGAGTACTATTTTACTAGAAACTGTGAGCCTAATGTTTCAGGTCTAGGACTATTTTATTATGCACTATAAGCTCAATATTTCAGACTCTTAGAGATCCCTGGATAATACCAATAAAAGGCTTAACAACAACTGTCAACAGCCTTACAATTTTTTTAATGTAATTTTGTACATTTTGCAAAACTTGGTTTTAATTTGGGCAAGTATTATGATTCCTTTCCTAAACAAGGCCAATACCGTGACATTTTTTTTTATGATTATAAAGTCCACCTTACTTCACACTAAAACATTTGAATATGAAAAATATCTTATAATTCACCACATAACCACTGCTAAGGCTCCATCCAATTTTGTCTAAACTTTCAAGAATTGTTAGAATGATGTCTGAAAATGTTTTTAAACTGTACTAAGATATCTGGCTCGGATTGTGTTTTTTTTTTTGTTTTTTTTGTAGAATCTGTCACTCACCCTTTAAATCATCTTACGGTCTACCTCGTGTTTGTCTCATGGCCATCATTAGTAACCCACTCTATTAATAATCATTAAGAGAGCCAGATAACTTTCTCCTTCTCTCTATGCACTTAGACCCTCTCTGATATAGTCAAGTGTTTTACTAAAAGAGACTCCATTTGATGTTAACATTCGGCTGGCCGAAAAACAAGACTCAGAAACCAAATTTAAAGAAAGACTAGGTTAATACAAATATATTATTTGAAATATTTATTAATTTTTAGGGGCTTTTGAGGGTATCTGAGATTGCTAAATCAACTCAAAGTTATCCGTTCACTATGCTTGGTGTTAACAAGGCAGTTACCCACAGTAAATAAATGAAAACAAATTAAACATCCTTTAAATACAATTAACTGTCCTTTGCTTTTAATAATTACCATTTTACTCCTATGTAATATAGGTAAATACTGCTTCTTTATTTTATCTATGACTTTACCATTATTTTTTGTTTCATTATTCTAGCATCGTGTTGCCTTTGTATGAAAAAAAAAACCCAACAAAACATAAGATACTTGACAGTTTTAATATTTGATAGAATTGTCTGCATCTATATCTACTTGGCAGTTTTTGAAGAAGAATATTTTTGGCAAGTTTTTTATCAACAATTCAGCTTATGTTTTATTCAAAATGGAACTTTCAAAATGCACTTCTTTTTGTAAGTAAAGAAATCTATAAAAAAGTGTATCAAGAAATATTGATGGAAAAAGAACAAAATCAATGCTTCTAAGTGTGCCTCTGAGGAGCCCTAATGTGAAACTATTCTTTGTTTTGTTAAAGTTCCAAAAAAATTCCTTGATATCGCCAAGGGCTGAATATAGAATTTTCTATAAAAAAATGTTTTCTACACAGATAGCTAATGAAGAATGATGATCATTTTAAAATTCTAATTAAAATACCTTGTAGATTCATTCTATTTAATTGTAATTTTATCTTGTTATTTTAACTTGGCAAGTGATACTTTTACTTTGTGTGTATGGGGGGGGGGAATGAAAAGGAAATCTCTTTAGAGTTATCTTTTTACATACTTTGTATCAATATTACAGAAACCTTTTAATGACTCAGATGTCTATACAAACACATACCACCTCCACATTCACAGGTACATATATTGAAACACCTTTCTACATGCATATACACACATTCAAATGTATATTTCTTTTTATATTTAAATATTAACATATTATAATATATATTTGGTTGAAGCAAAACTTTCAAGAATTGTTTTGACAAAATCTTTTATTCATATAAATTTATAGCATCATTGTTCAGACATAAAGGTATGTTTTTTTGTGGCTTACTATGATCTTATACCAACATGAGAGTAAATTGTGCATTCCATTATAAAAGAATAAGTTGGATTTTTGATTCATTAAATTCTTTGAATAATTTGTTGATATCTTTAACTTGTTTAACTGCTGACTAGACAAGGAGTTTTGCATAGAGCAAAGTAAGACAGATCAAAGTATTTTCTTGGCTTCATATGACCTTTTAGGCAAATTTTATTTTTGATCATAAAAGAACAATTCCAGTTCAGATACAGTGAATCCTTCAAAGAATTTTTCAGCATGTTTATCTTATTGGAACTGCTCAACAGACAAGAAGTGCTGGATAAAATTTTAAAAAATTATTGACCAAAGGTAACAAGTTTGGAAATATTCCAGAGATCTTGTGAATATACTATGTGTGGAAGAACTTTCTATCCCAGGTATATGATTGTTTACTACTATATATTTCCGACATAAGAACATATTTTAGTATGCAAAAAATTACCAACTAATATTTTCTATTTGAGTGCAGCATTTGAACAAGCCAATTGCTCATTGTGCTGAAACAGTTTGTTTAGATGAGACTTGAATTTTTTGTATTAAGCTAATAGACACATGTAATATACAAATATTGTATAAAATGAAGATATTTTACAGATTTTAAGAAGTTAATAAAAACGAAATAGTTTTAAGTCTCATGATTGTTTCTAAAATATACTTTTCCACATCAAGAGTTATAAAAAATTAGTTGAAAGGCTATAAGCAGAATTGATAAATCTTCATTAAATCTATTTAAACCAGGGAATTTAATAGATATGACTTATCTTTGTTGTTAAGACTATAAAATGAGGATTATAGAAAACTAAATAATCATATGCATCATCTATTATCTTCATAAGACTTACCTTTTCTGATGATAATACCAGATTTCCCACTGTTGGCAAGGTGTAGAATACTGTAGAGGAGGAGTAAGAACCTGTTTCAACCAAAAGAAAGGAGTCCTGAGTATGACATTAAACTGCATCCAGTGATGAAGTTGGTTAGTTGGTTTGTTTTAAGGCGTATCAACCCTTTTTGGGTCATTTAATCCCGAATTAAGTCATTTTGATAAAAGTTTCAAACAATTCAGTTTTAGTATAAGTATCATTTTTGTTTTCACACCATTAAATGTCAAACAGTTCTATTTAGCATACAAAAACAATTCCATTTAGCATAAGTTCACAGTTTAGTTCTATTCGACCCATAGATAGGACCCTATTGGGTGTTATCACTCTGGCTTAGAGGGGATCTGGAAGCAATTGTAATGAAAGGGTTCTCTGCATTCCCCAAAGCTCCTGCATGACTGGAACCTCACCATCAGATTGTTTAGTGTCATATCCAGGACACTCGTTGGGGGGGTCTTACTCCACTGCAGAAATGCAGTCAGTGTATTCTACAGTCCCAGCCGACTGGGCCACTAGTAATCAAGCTCTTGTTCTGGAGCTCTGCGTAGTGTGGAGTCATACCTTTATTGCCATTACTCCCAGGTTTCCTCTGAGGTATTACTACACTGACTCAGAGTAGACCTGGGAGTAATGTGCTATGAAGGGGTACTTTTCCAAACTTTTCAAAACTAGGGCCTCATCATCAGATGCAGTTTAGTGTCATACTCAGAACACCCCCACCATCTTTTTTTTTTTTTAATTTTTTTATTTTAAAGAAGGATTCTTACTTGTATGGAGGGAATACAGTCAGATTATTCTAAGCTATACTGACAAGGCAAGTGGTTCATTTGAGTTTACCTGATGTTTTCTTACTTTTCCTGTGATCCACTTCCTCTCAGTTGTTACAATTGTTTCAGAAGTGGAATATTTTATTACAATTAAGTAGCAAATCACATACTGAAATACTGTTCTGTCTTTTTTTTTCTTTGCACACAACAAGGATCACTGTGAAATGAATGAAGGGCTTAGTTTCAGGCAGCACCTCATACAAAAGATGTCAGGTTTGATGCCTGAGTCACCCCTAAAAAGGGAATGCCAATAGAACCAGCCCAGTTGACTGGTGCTGAAGAATATGCTAACTGCATCTCTGCAGTGGGTTAAGACTCGTTAGGTGGGGTTGGGGGATATGTCCTGGATATGACACTAAACTGCACCTGTTGGACTGGCTCCAGTCCTGGAGCTTTGAGGAATGTGGAGTACCTCTTCATTGTCATTATCCATGAGTTCACTCTGACTTGGAGTGGTAGTACCTGTTAGGGTCCCATCTATAGATCAAATAGAACTGTTTAACCATTTAACTGTGTGCAAACAAATGACTGATGTCAAATTTTATTGTTAGTGTTACATAGCAATACTTGATACCATTTAACTGTGTGCAAACAAATGATTAATATTGAATAGAATTGTTAGATAAGAACATTTGAAACCATTTAACTGTGTGCAAACAAATGAGCTCTGGCTCATTTAAAGTTAACTAAAAAACTTTTCATATATATATATATATATATATATATATATATATATATATATATATATAGGATTTGGTGTTAAATTACCTACGATGGTTGATATGCCATAAAACCCAGCAAAACCAACATACCAACAGAACTGAGCTATTTTTGGCATTTTCCTTCTGTTCACATGAGTTTCTACTTTAAAAACAGCTTTGTATTGAAACCTGCTTCTCAGGAGGTGGCAAGGTCAACAGAACTAAATATTTCTAAAGCTCTCTAACTACAAAACCCACACTTTTTAGTCAACCAAATATTATTTCTGAAATATTCAATACTGTTTCAATTGCTTTCTTTTTATGCATTGATATCTACACATCACTCAAATAAATTCAAACTTATGTATAAATTAAAACCATTTATTTATATTGAGAAGATGATTCTACAAAACCTTTTCAATTCTATGTACTTATCTTGAATCTAATTTGATGCTCATGTAAAATAACATTACTTATAATCTAGTCCTTGAATCTTTAGGTATATAATAAAACTCACTATGTATCAATTTATAAAGTTGGTGCTAGGTAGTGTGTGTATATATATATATATATATATATATATATATATATATATATATATATATTTTTGTTGGTCCAGTGAAAGAAAAGTGTGTGTGAGTGTGCAATAAATAAATATATATATATATATATATATATATATATATATATATATATATATATATATATAGTAAGCAGTTGATCTTTCAATTTACTTTCATTGTTAAACTTTTTACTTTTATTTTTATTATTCCAATGGAATGTATGAAGAAAAACTTTTTAAGGTCTCAATTCTTGGCAACAGTTGGTCATCTTCAAACAATTTTTCTATTTGTAATAAGATATAACATTGCTGATCAAGTGTAACTAAATTTAATTTTAACATGATATATTAAGATAATGATAAATAATTATACAGATTTTTATGTCTCTGATACATCATGTGAATATGGAATCAGTGAACTCTATTTGGAATAGTTTATTCATTTTATACATTATACAATCAAGACACATTAGGTATTATTTATAACCACACTCTGCCACATTGAAACTACCAAAAATAAAACTGCAACTCTTCAGTAATCAAAAATAAAATTGTACTTATTTATGAACAGCTACATGTTTATATTTTTTATCAGTTTCACTGCCATTGAATTTGGTAATAAATAGTTGCTAATAACATCAATTTTGATTGTGTAATGTTCCTCTTGAAATTAAAAAAAATCTTGATATGTTAATATGTGCCTAGCAGAGGTGTGGACTGCTGTCAATCATATGGAAATCAGATTTATCTGATAAAATAAAACAGGATTTCTTTCAAGCAGTGGTTTTATCAATACTACTGTATGGATGCACCACATGAATCCTGACAAAATTTTTAGAGAAAAAGCTAGATAAGAACTGCAAATACTGGAAGCAACACTGCATAAAAAAAAAACCCAACTGTATGGCTACTTACCTCCTAACTTGAAAGCCATTCAAGTAAGATGAACAAGACATGTAGAGCACTGCTAGAGAAACAAAGATGAACTCATCAGTGACATTCTCCTATGGAAGCTTTTACATATATGTGCCATTGTTGGCCAACCAGCAAGTACTTACTTACAACAGCTCTGTAGAATGTAGTCTCAAAGACCTGCCAGGAGTAATGGATGATAGGGATGGATGGAGAGAGAGTGTCAGGGAAATCCATGCTAGTTGCATGACTTGATGATGATGGTCTTTGATTTAGAAGAAAATAAACTTTTTTATTAAAGGTTGGTAGGGTGTACTTATCTATGAATTATTCTTATATAATATATAGGGTGCAGAAGCAAAATTAGGAATATTCTTGTATAATAATAAACAATTCTATTATAAAATGATTAATTTTAATTGTAAAAAATAAACAACAAAATAAGAAGATAGACACAAAACAGTAAATTTACTCAATATGGCCACTATTTTTTTTTCAATTATTTCATGAACATGCCTTCAAAACGATTTGCATGCTTTCAAAATAAATTCTTCAGACATCTTATTCCATTTCTGCTCAATAGTGGTCTTAAGTGGACCATTATTTGGATGGGAAGTTGCATTTGTTTTCTAAAATGCTCCATATAATGTAATCAAGGGGTTTATGGTCTGGGCTTGATTGAGGCAATAAAGAAACCAATTATTTCAGAAATTTTGGGGGGCTTGGTTTCGGTGTTAAGCAAATCATAGATTCTTTGTCATTTCTTTTCTTGCTCGCTCATATTGGGCTGAATGTTAATGAAAAAGTGCTTGAATAATAGAGCTAATCATGAAAATTAAGATTGATCGTGTTTTCTTTTTTTTTTTCAAAATTTGCATTAATCAGACTAAAAAAACATTTTAAAAATTATTCCATATTTTGTTTTTGCACCCTTTATGTGTGTGTGTGTATGTATATATATATATATATATATATATATATATATACCCACAATTAATGAATAAGGTAGGGTTAATTTTATTTATTTTAACAAAAGAATTTGTAAATGGAATATTGGTTACTTCTGAGTACATGTTTTATATTAATTTTCCTTTTTTGTTTTAAAATTGCCTATGTTGAATAGAAATACCTTCTTTTTTTTATTAATTTATTTTTTTTAACACCTGTACTTCTCAGTTTCTTAAAAAAAAAGTCTTGTGCAAAAAGATAAATGCACAAATGGAACATTTTTCAAAATGACTTCAATATCATTAAGTTTCCTGTATAAACACTAAGCATTCACTCTACACAATATTATGCAATGATATTGATTCTTTTTAAGATGAGCTCTTAGAGTACTTCTTGTACCTGTAAGATATCTTTTCTACCTGTGTGCTGACTTTGCTATTTTAGTAGATGAGAGTTTTTGTTTTGTATTTTTTTACATTTTTGATTTTCCTTTTCATTTTTGAAGTTTTTTTTTTTTAATATAAATCTTGGTATTACGTTAAATCAGTATTTGCACTTCTCTGTTCAAGCTTTTTCCAGATCTCATTTTTCCAGTGGTACTTATAAGGTATCTTGAATGATCTTTAAAATCATCTACTTTTTTTTGACAAATTCAATAAAGCTTTCTTCTTTCTTTATGATATGTAAAGTGTTTCAGGGTTTACTAGGTGCACTGGGAATGTAAATTATCTTAGAATAAAGTATGTTGCCAAGTATTATATTTATTGTTATTTATGTTTGGCAACTTATGTCAGTACAAATATGAATAAATCTTTCTTTTAAACAATAGAAATGTATATTAGTTCAGCAGCACTTTTAAGATATTATCTAAAGAATGAGTTAGCACTTTATTACAACTGCCATTTAGTTGGTTAGGACTTTGAATTAAAACCTTATGAGCCTAATATCTGCGCTTTTTAGCTGTGACATTTTTTCTAGATAGGGTTTCAATTTACAATAATTGTAAAAACAAAAAAAAAAACCACAACACAATTTGATTTTAATTTCTCATTTCATGTCTGTTTACTCATGCAAGCTTCTGTATAATTTTCATATTTTTCAAAAGAAATGAAAAATTCTAAACAATAATGTATTTAGCAAATTGAATCCCTTCATTTAAACAATAACATTAGACTAACTTTTTGATTTACTTTTGAAATCTATACACGAAACTATTGATTTTTGTTTATTTGGTTTTGTTTTTATAGTTAAATGGCATATCAACCTTCTTTGGGTATTTAATGCCAAATCCATCCTTCTAGAAGAACATTAGTGGTACTTTTTAACCCATAGCTGGGAGAGTAAAGGAGTTTCATACCTTTCCCAAGGGTATTTGTCCGAAAATGAATGTAATAGTGCAACTGGAGTTTGGACTTGCTTTAACCATTACACCACGAAGACACCCCCCCTATTGCTTGTGTGTGTGTGTGTGTGTGTGTGTGTGTGTGTGTGTGTGTGCTCTTCAAATGAATTGAGCACTCTGGTATCTGGTAAGGCAAAATATAAACAAACGAAAACTACTACATAATGCCTCATAATTCCCAAGCTGACGTGGTTCGTTTGTTGGTTGACCAGTATGATACTAAATCTAACGTAAAGTTGGGCGGGTTTTGATCCCAGCTTCGAGTGTCCTACGTGTCTTGCTACACTGAAGAGTTGTGATACAATGAAACAGTCTGTCTGTGGATGACATATATATATATACAATAAAATTACAAATGAATAACAAAGGACAGTTATTAAAATCTGCTTTTTAAAATCATTATGCAAATTAGATATCCCATGACTGTGATAAAGGCTATTTGGTAGTACATATAATACACATTGTATGTTGATCATGTGTAATAATGATTCAAAATAATGTAGACTGTTTTGAGGTTAGCATGGGTGCAGAAACATGCACAGATATTCACATTTATTCATATAAATATCCAAGTCCATCATCATTAACATAATTTTGTGCCATGGTCAATTTCTTATGTGTGGTTTTTTCTTTTTTTAAACTCCAAGTAGATCATATTTATCTTTCCTTCTTTCCTTTCTTTTTTTTAATGCATGAATACACTAGGAGATTACAAGCCTAGCCTGAGGTTTCCTGGAAATCCATCTCCCAAGCAGTACTATTTCCATTACTTATAATTGATAGGGAAAGTAGGCACATCTTTACACACGTGGCAATGCTAATGGATCTGGGCAACTAATGTCAATATTCCTATGATTTAAAAAAAAAAAAAGAAGCTTTATACCAGTTTTCTTTTTTTCTTTTTTTTTTCCTGCTTGGGAAGACATATCTGTAAAATGTAGATCAAAAGAAAAAGATTTTTGTCCCTAACATTTTATAAGGGTTTTTAAAAATATTGGGATTAGAAAGAGAATAATTTTCTATGTTGTTAAAAAGAACCCAGAACTGAGAGCACTGTCTTGTCAATCTTTGATATAGCTCTGTGGAATAGGTGTTGAATGATTTGTGATGTCTTTTCAACCATCGCCTTTGTATTGTATCTAAGTTATTTTCCAAGGACAAATGTGTTGAATAGTTGAGACTTATTTCAGTATAGATCTTTGAATTTTTGTTTCCCTTCAGGGACTTTTGAAAGCTTCAGTGTTTCAAAACAATCCTCCATCATTTGAAGAAGTAGTTAGATATTGAAAGGGCAGTTTTTAAACCAAAGTAAACACATTTTGTAAAAGTTCACTGCCCATGTAATAGAATACAGCCTGCATTCAGATTAAAGGAAATCAAAGTGAACATTTATTGTAAAGTTAAAATGTACAATTAGCATGTTTTAATAAGTTGTCTTAAAAAATAGTTTTTAGAATTGAAATAGTTTAAACTAGCAAAAGTGCTCAATGATGCTCAGAAAAACAAAACTAAAAAAAACATTATTACCTTCAATAAGTTTCCAGACTTTTTTGTACAGGCATTTAAAATTGTCATAGACTCTTGAAAATTCAGTATGTTATTGCTATACATCTTATGAGATGACTGACCAATTTTTATGATTTCAGGTTCAAATGAACAGCTACAGCAGGAATTCAAATACACCCTCCTAAAGCCTGATTGTCACAGTTAGTGAATTTCAAAAATGCAATCTGGACATGAGGACACTTTAGAAGAACGATATGCAATAAAATTCTGTTTTAAACTTGGAAAAAATGCCACAGAAACATATGGAATGCTTCAAACTGCTTTTGGAGCATCTTGCATGAATTGAGCATCAGTTTTTGAGTGGCATAAGAGATTCAAGGAAGGCAAGGAGTCTGTGAGGGATGATGAGAGGTGTGGGAGGAGTAAGGAAGTCAGAACACCAGAGTTGATTGGCTAAATAAAGAATTTCATGGATAAGGAACGTCGTGTGTCTATAGAGACAATAAGTGCACAGTTTGATATCAGTGTGGAAACTATACACAATTATTCGCAAGGAACTGAAGATGCGGAAGATTTGCGTGAAGTTTGTCCCAAGGGTGCTCAGAGAAGATCAGAAAGAAAGACGTTGTCATGACAGCAGGGAGATGGTTGAGCTGATCGATTCAGATCCCGCAGTTCTTGATTCTCTGGTGACCTGCGATGAAAGCTGGATCTACTGCTATGACCCAGAGAGTTCCCAGTGGAAGCATGCTGGCTCTCCCAGACCTAAGAAGGCCAGACAGAGCAAATCCACCCACAAACTTTTGATGATCCCTTTTTTTGACAGCACTGGCATGATCTACATGCACTGGGTTCCCACTGGACAAACAGTCAATAAGGAATACTATGTTGAGGTTTTAAGGGAGTTCAGGAAGAGATTCCATCGGAAGAGGCCAGCACTCTTCAAATCGAGTCAGTGGCATTTCCATGAGGACAATGCACCAGTCCACAACTGCATCCTTGTCACAGACTATTTGATCAAGATGGGCATCAAGACAGTTCCTCACCATCCCTATTGTCCAGACCTTGCTCCCTGTGACTTTTGGTTATTCCCTAAGCTCAGAGGCTGTCATT
This sequence comes from Sepioteuthis lessoniana, assembly GCA_963585895.1. NCBI lineage: Eukaryota > Metazoa > Mollusca > Cephalopoda > Myopsida > Loliginidae > Sepioteuthis > Sepioteuthis lessoniana. The sequence goes on from OY757913.1 coordinate 42,875,347, forward strand.
ATGAGACAATTGAGGAGATGAAAGAAGCTGTGATGAAGGTCATTGACACGGTCACACAAGAGGACTTCCATGGGGTCTCTCAGAAGTTGTTGGAACAGTGCAAGTGCATAGCAGCCGAAGGAGATTACTTCGAAGGGGACTAGAGTTTCCTGTGTGTACTATGAATAAAAGTGCCCATACAAAAAAAGTCTGGAAACTTATTGTGCGCTCCCTGTACTTTGATGAAATTATTATATATATTTCAGCAAGGATATAGAATTATAAACATGACGACAATTTTTTATACAGAAAAAGATCTTTAGTTTGTGAGAAATTTTTTGGACACAATCATTCTTGTTAGTGCTTTTGTGAATATATAGAATCATTTTTCACTGCTTATTCATGAATATCCAAAATATTGCTAGCCATGTGACAAACAGGCCTGAGTTAAAAAGACAGTCAGTGGTGTGAAAACACAGTGACTCTGTGGGAAAGAAAAAGTTCTGATCAAAGCAGTCAGTAATTAAGGCGATGCTGACAGATTTGTGGGATATGAAAGGACCTATGACTATTGTTGCATTTAGGGGTCTGCATTTGTGCTGACTCTATTTTAGAATGGAGATAACTATAAAATGGTTCGTCCATTTCTTCCTAAATAGAAATATCACTATCATGAACCAATATAACAATGGTTTGAATATAGATATCTGCAATGGAGAGAAATTTTTCACTGTTGTGTACATCAGGAATATTTACTTTCGCGTTTTATACTATAGAGAATCAACTAACCCGAGTGAATGGAGTTAAAGAAAAAAAACAAACATTATTTTAATTTTTATTTTTGAATTAAATAAGAAAATGATTATGATGACTTGTTAAGATATAAATTGATAGGAAGAATGATGAGAGAGTGGAGATGAGTGAAGATTAGAATAATCCAATGAGATATTTGGACTTGAAGAGTTTTTAACATATACTGTTGGAAAACAATCACAGGGGAATTTGTTGTATATTTCAGCAGTTCTTTGGAAGAATTTGTGTTGAGGATAAAGGAAGAAAGCATAGAGGAGATTCACAAGACTTGACAAACTGATTTTTAGCCTGACTCAGAGTAGACAGAGTAATGTACCAAGTGGAGTAAAATAAGTATCTTTGTTCAAACAAACTTATCACAGTTTATACAAAAGAAATTTGGAGAAGAAAAATTATCTTCCAGGAAGACTATTTGTTCTCATTAAAACTTACTGCTTTATGTTTACAGAAGTTTAGTCAATAAGCTTAGATCTAGACAAGAAGACATTTAAGTAAAGGATAATTAACTACTGGAAGCCAAGTACAAGATATTCAGTATGTCTAATTGGTTAAAAATCAAAAATTTATATATGAAAACTTACATAATTTATTTGGTTTATATGGTGATCCATGTTTTAACTTTTCCTGGCAGTATATATTGAACAATATTTTCTAGAGTGAAGTTTTTCTGAAAAGACCAGCAGGCAATTATTGAAGCAGGTGCTTGTCAAAAATGTTTTTTTCCATAAATATAAACTCTGCATTGTTTGAAATTAGTTTAGAGCAACAATTATTTTAATCTTGCAAATATATTTGTTTTGAGGCTATTCAAAATGGCAGAAAAACAAAATGCTTCAGGTTTCAGCTGAGGTCTGTCATCAAATTTTTGCTGGCTGTGAAGTGCAGACCATGTGAAATTTACAAAAGAATGCATGATGGGTAGAAAGAAGCATATTTTAGTGAAAAGAAATTCTTTAAAATAGGCTTAACATAGGTTTTCCCTAACAAGTCTGGGTCAAAAAGACAGAACTGTGGTGTGAAAACACGCTGACTCTCTGGGAAAGAAAAGGTTCTGGTCAAAGCAGTCTGTAAAGAAGGTGATGCTGACAGATTTATGGGATATGAAAGGACTTATGACTATTGTTGCACCTTTTTCTAGGAAATCAATTAACAGTGCTTCTTATTGCCAACTCCTTACACAAAATTCACCTTATTTATTGAATAACCCTTGTACAAACATGATGAGAACATTAGTAATATATAGATTATTTGACAATTCTTGATCATATTATATTGATAGTGAATATACAAGTAAAACATAGGGTAGAACTTTTTATGATAGTATTTCTTGTTGAAATTCTTTAACTTAAGTCTCACTATGATGTGCAGTTTTTACTGGGTGAGTTACAAACTTAATAAAAAGTTTTGGTAATATATCTTGAATCATATTGTGGATGGTTTTTCTGGAAATATCAGACTTAGAAATGTCCAGAACTTTATGAGCATCTATTTTTACTCTATTTGTGATATTTTAGAATTTATTTACTGTGAACTAAGTAAAATTTTGAATTGGATTGGTTTTATTTTTAGCCAAAAAACTGAAAAGACCTAGTAAATGTCAAATAAAAACAAAATTTGTTCAATTTATCATGTAATGTTTTAGATGGCATTTTTAATGTTTTGCCTGTCAGTTTTAATTTACTACAAAGTACATTAAATTCCACATGGGCCATATTGTATCTCAAAAATGTTATCGTTGTATATATATATAAGTGTCTATGTATTTATGCATAAATATACATGTAAGTATTCACACACACATACACTTTGTGCACATAGTTTTATGTCCTTAATTATATATGTGTATGTCACTTGAGAATTGATCTATACTTTTATTTTTTTTGCAAGTAATTTATGGTTTCTTGTGACTAATAATAATTTGTAAAAAACAAAATTATGGCTTCAAGTAATTGTTCTTAATTCAGCTAATCAGCATAAAGTTATATGGTTTCAAATATCTAATATTAATTATATAGTATCAAATAACTATTCCTATTTGATAATAATTGTTCGTGCATAGTTATATAGTTTTAAGTATTCCTATCGAATGCAAATAAGTTGGTGACTGTAGTTGAGGGTGACCCGAAGGCTCCCTTTTCGATAGCTACTACACCAAGGTGTTAGGGAGAGCGCTACTCCTTTCCTAGTATTCCTCCACTTTACCCTTGATCCCTACCTTATAATGCTGAGTGTTAAGCAAGGAGGCATCAAGTACCATTTTTTAAGTCTTTGGTATGACTTGACCTGGGATTGAACCCAGGTCACTTGGGCCATTGGCAGACACTCTAACCATTATGCCAATGTCCGAATTTGCACAATTATTTGGTTTCAAGTATTTTAAGCAATTCATATGGCTTCAAGTAACTAATGATAATAATATATATATGAAATAATTATAACTTCAAGTAACTATTCCTAATACAAATAATTTGCATACAGTTATATGGCTTCAGGTATTCTCTTCTAATACTAATAATTTTCAAACAGATCTCTAAGAGGGTAGTACTCCAGATCTAGTGAACCTGGGTGTAATGGCAATGAAGTGGTGACCCCACACTCACTAGAACTCCCAAATTGAAGCCTTGCCACTAGATGCACTTTATATTTTGTGTAACTTTATAAGCCCATATACTTATACATGTGTATTTTTGTGTATTATCAATAGCTTTCAGGTTATTGGTTAGCAGTGTTTAATACCAGTTTTCAGCTTGGGAAACAATTTTGATTGCAGTACTATGGAAGTCATAAATCCACTACTCCCTATTCTAGTGCCAGATATCTTGACAAAATATCTTGGTCCTGGTATGTCATAATGGTTGAAAGAGAAGACTGTATAAGTACTTGAGCAAACCACTCTCCCATAACTGTCTTATCTATCTGAGCAGTAGCAGCAAAAAAACTTATGCCTTTGTCAACATTGACAAGAGCTAATAAGATAAAATTGTTCACTATTATTTACTTTGGCTGTTTGGTTCATCCATGTAAATATCTGTATGTATATGAATACTCTGCCTTAAAAAGTATTTCTAGGAAAGTATTAAACTCTCAAGAGTGTGGTATAAAATCTTAGATACAGCTTAATTATAGTAGCTTTATTTTCATGTTTGAGCATTCTCTTGTGGCCAACAAAATAATGCAATCTATATTGAATAGCATTTTACCACCCACCCACCCTTGTTTTGAAATGTTTCAATTGGTTGATATTATAATACTTTTGTTCTGTATAACAAAGATGGTCTCCAGAATGACAATGTTCCTATCAAAATAATGCTCCCATTGTGACCTTCTGTGCTTTGCTTGTCAAAGAAGATTTTCAACAAATTAATGTCTCAGAATATATTGCTTGTGGCAGGAGAAAGATGTTTGAGATGGTTTGGGATTTTTTTTTTCTCTTTCTTCTTTACTACACCATTATTGCTTGATGATTTCAACGAAAATCTTTGAATTCGTCTGCTTCCCAAACAATTTTTTTTTCTCCTTTTCTTTTTATTGTATGAGAATATTTCTGCTGCTCACATGTACATAAGTGTATGTGTTTATATTCTTGCTTTATATATGCAGGTCTATAAAGATTTATATTTGTATGTCTGTTATATTCATATATAATACATGTATGGGAGTAAATATTTATACATGAATTGTGGCACTTTTTTGTCTTTTTCACCACATTTTAATTCCTAAAATGACTCTAACAGAAATACTAAGGCATTTTAGACAATAAAAACTTTACAGTTTTTAGTCTAAATGCAGATATCTTTTCCTTCAATTTGCACAGAAACAGACATTTAAAACATTAAAAAACAAATTTTGCTGCAGAACGAAAAATTGAAGCCTGTCAAATCATTTATATACAGTTACATCAACATTTTTCTGATGTAATAAGAAAGAACCATATTTCTTTTTCACTTTGGCTGTTGAAATTGTGTATAGGAACTCTTACTGAGTGAGGTAAAAATTTCTGGTAACAATATCTCTTGAATTTTTATTGCCTTCATCTTTTACATTTTATATGTATGTCATGGGCAATTGCAGAACATATTTTAATATATTTGACTTGAATTACAAAATGTGAACTTTTTAATGAAAGTCTTAAAGAATTTTTTTTAATAGAACTTTCATAGCAATTTTGTGCACTCTTGTTTTAATGCTGGCTCAAATTCCCTGATAAATATATTGCCACAGGGAAGATAATTTTTTGTTAGTGCCATAAGAAGAATATACAAAAAGAATTACAGTTTTATATCATTGTTTTACTTCTATATTCATGATAGAATACTGTTATTTTCAAAAACTTAAAAAATATATTTGTCCTCTTTAGAAATATTGTTTGGAAAATCAAATCAACATGTTTTACTGGAGGCCTAGAAACATTAAAATACAAAGGAATTTATTACCAAAACCTAATCTACTTTGCAAGGGAGAGAAGCATGATAATTTATATTGAGCCTATTGAAGCTTAATTAAATTTTTTAAAACTATATCAGTTAAATCAATAGAATTGTCTAATATAATTTTTTTCAAAAATTGAGCATCTATACATTATAAAAGTTATAATACTTTCTTTTGTTATGTAGATCCATTTTTGTTTATAGATTAATTTGTATTCTGATGACCCTACACCTCTAGTAAATCTGTTTTCCAAACTATCTTCTTTCTCCTTCTATTGGATTCCACTCCAAATTCTACTCATTACTCCTTTTACATTTTACCATTTTTCTCTGCATGATTGTCTTATTTTAACACTGACATTTTGAATTGCTTGACTTAGAAATATGCAATAGAAAATTGTCTGTGACTAAATATTAGTTATGGAAAATATTTTATAGCTATCAAAATTTGAACTTTGGTTTTATTGATTCTCTTTGAAGGGTTAATGATTCAGAGAATAAAAAAGTGTTTTAAAACTAATTTACTTTCAAACTAAGAATGGTCACTTGAGTTGTAAGATAACCAAGGAATGTTTTTTTGGCAAAATAGAGGAAGGATTGCTGCTCATTGTACATAAGTAGGCATGAACTAAATTAAACTTACCACAGATTATCCATCTAATGATCAATATGTAATTTTTGTATTGATTACTGTAGCTGTTAGGAATTGGTTGTAATTGGTGGTTTTCACTGGAGATTAAGTGACCGCAAGTCTACCCACCACTCCTGCTTACTTTGGTATTTAAGTTGGTTTTGTAATGCTTTTGCCAGAATGGTTTCTACTCTTCCTTATACTTATAGTTCTTCATCTTCTTGGCAAGACGTTTTAAGACTATTCCAAGCATCTTTTTCTTCATCCTCTTTTTCATATTCTTCTTCATCATAATCCTCTTCATCTTCTCCATTATCATCCTCTAAGCTATCTTTCTCTTCCTTTTTGTTTTGTATTTGAATTTTTGCACTAAATGACTCTAGCAATTAAATGACAATCTTGTGAAATATTTTTATTGTAATATTAATGATTACCTTTGAGTTAAATATCTCTGTAGGGGTGAGGAGTTCTTATGGCATAGTGGCTAGCATGCTGAACTGCAATATAGTAGTGAATTTGAACTACAGTTATGCTATTATGTTCTTCTTCTAGATTAATACCTTTGGGGAAAGTATGAACCCCTTAATTCCCCCAGTTATAGGTTGAATAATACCACTACTGTGCTTCTACAAAGATGACATTAAATAACCTGTGAAGTTTGATATGCCATTAAACAAAGAAACCAAACCAAAAATCTCTGTAGACTTTTCCCTTCCAATTTCATGCTCTAAATTACAGTTGTATAAATTATTTAAGATCTGTTCTAAATTTACAAAGAAAAAGTTATAAGGGAAATGAAGAATTTTTTTTGTGTGTGTGATTTCTTTGGTTTAATGATTATCAAGTTGATCTTAGAGAATGGAGAGTTTAGTCCTCATGAGTGCTCTATATTTGTGGCCATGTGCCAAATCTAAACTAACAATGTCTAATTTATTTTTGGTCTAATCTTTTTAAAAGGATTTCCGAACCATTCCCAGTGATTATTGGCACAACTGTTACATTCCTATTCTAAAATTTCAGTATTTGTCAGTGGAGGTTCTCATGTCTGTTGTTATTATTTTTCAAATACTTGAGGGAGTCAAAAGTTTTTCAGTATTTTTTGGTAATGTTAAACACAATTTAGCAGCTCTGGATGTTTTTACAAAGGTTGTGAAAGTGATGTACCATATTGGACTGTAAGATACCAAGCTTGCCTGATAGTCGTAAAGAGGTTCTTGCAACCTGAGTGAATTTTTTTTTAACCATTTGGTTTACTATATTATGATCAACTGTGCCTTCACCTTTGGCACAGAAATATTTTTGGTTGCTTCTACAGTGTTATGGCTTGGTTCAAATTACACATGGAGTGAACCTATGCACAATGTGTCAGTACATCAATTACCATAATAGTACCAACCACAGTGGGTTCCTTCTGCAGCAGGAACTGTTTCAGTTCCATGATATATGTGCCACAAACTAACAAAATATCACAAAACTTTTGACTCACCCAAGTATTTATTAGTCTATTCTAGATGTCTAGTGATTTTTATTGAGTATGACTGAGAGCCTTCTGAAATGTCCAGCACTTTCTTTAGTATTCTCACTGACCTCAGCACTACTATGCCCTGGACAATCTCAAAATGTCTAACTTCTCATTCTGGCATTTTGGGAAATTGTTCCAAGTACATTCCATTATAGGTATGACCTTTACTTTCATGCTCTATATTATCTTCAGCTTGAGGGTGAGATACTGATACTATATATATATCTCCAACCTGTTGTTTTATCTAAAATCTAGCAAACTTTCTATTTCTTCTTCTCAACAAATGGAACCTATTCCCAGTTTGTTATCACTATGCTATTGGTTGTTTGTACCTATTTGCTTATAGGATGCATAAGTTTTTTTATACTTTCCCAAAATATACTGATCCTATTGCCACTAGTTACCTAATTACCTACCGATCTATTAATCATTTTATTGCCGAGGAAATCATAGCTATAAGTAGCATTTTCAATTATCTATATGATAAGCTGTAGATAAGTATAAGCTTTACTGGGTCTAATGAAAACACAACAAAACCTCTGCCCTGTTGTCACACTGATACACTGGTTATATCCCCCTGCAGAGGAGGTAAGACTTCCTCTCCTATAAAAGAATAAGAGAGATGTCCTGGGTATAACACTTAACTGCATCTGGTGGTTAGGCTCCATTCCTGAAGATCTGGAAAGTGTCAAGTAGGCTCTCAAAGTCATTACTCTCAAGTCCATTCTGTGTGTGAATTATTTGTATTAGATAGGAATACTTGATACCATATAATGGAACAAATTATCTGTATTAGATAGGAATACTGGATATCATATAACTGTATGCAAAAACACCCTTAAGAAACTACTCAAAACTGTAGATATAAATGTACAATGTATGTAATTTCTTAACTTCTTGGCATAAAGAAGTTGACATGTCATTAAAATCAATCAACAAAAACTGACTTTATTCATATTTGTATATGGTCACTAATCTTTGTTTAGTGTGGCACAAGGCCACAACATGAGTACCTACTAAGGGTCAAACATTAAGTTTGCAAGAATAGCTTTTTAACCATTATTCTACTGCAGGTACCATGTTTTATTCATGTTAGTATGAATGTATCTTTAAGAGCCAATCCCGATAAAAAAAAAAAAAATCAGTTAAAAACTAAGTTGCAATAGTAACTTATTAATAATCTTTGTTGTTACTACTATGTTGGACTAAGTTGGACTCTCAGATAGTTATTACTTCTATTATTTAGTATCAGTTTAGAAAAAAATTACTTCGAAATCCTAATACATACTCTCTCTCACACACACACACACACACACATATATATATATATATATATATATATATATATATATATATATATAATTTAATCAAGACTGTTAAATTAAAATGAATTCTGATGAGAATGTAATGTTTTCTTCAGAGTAAATTATCTTTTGAAATATTTGTAAAGAAACAGTAAGATGTGTATTTGCATATTTGAACTCAAGCACTGATCATGATGCTCAGTGCTTAGATGGGTGAGCAAAGCAAAGCTTAGTAAATAACAATTCTCTAGAAACTGATCAGTAATATCTAACAAGAAATTTGAGCACTAGTTAGATAGATTATGAACCTTCATGGAACACTGCTTAGAAAGGATTTGACTCAGCAAAGCTAAACCTTGAAGGTGTTTCCAGGATGTTATATTACACAATCAGTTCAAAGTAATATCCAAGGTTGAAAATGAATATATCTCTAAAGGGAATTATTATTTTTACCTTTTTCATTTAAAAAGCTGTTATTTAAGTTTTAAAATGGTATGTAATTTTTGCATAAGCCTGGAGAATGCAAAGGCAACTGAAGATTACAATAATAAAAAGCTGGTATAAAAATATGACCAAAATAATTGATATTTAAAATTTTATTATTTAACAGCAGTGTGCATGTGTGTGTTTTATTGATCATAATACATTTTAAAATTTTGATTAAGAATATAATTTATGATGATTGTATTATCAACAGGATTCATACATTTTTATTGTTATCTTGTTGCGGAGCTGATAAGTATATCGACCCCGCAAATGAATTATGTGAATGAGAACAGCCAAAACAATAGGAAGGAACAAAGGCGAGATAACGATTATAACAAGTGACAATTTATTTGTCGTATTTACAAGCGTGTATGTAAATGTCCGTGGCGGTTGTATGTAGTCTTCAGCTAGAATGGGTTATGTTGTTAGCTGGTATAGTCGCGTTGTAGATGTTCGCAGCTGGGCGTTCGACAAGGGTCGCTGGTGTAGGTCGAGTCGTTGAGTTGAGCTAGATGTTTGATGCTGGTAAGTTGAGGTCGGTCGAGTCGTTGAGTTGAGCTAGATGTTTGATGCTGGTAAGTTGAGGTCGGTCGAGTCGTTGAGTTCAGCTGGACAGTCGTCGCGGGCAGTTGAGGTCGGTCGAGGTTGGTAGATCGATATCCCTGGTTATGACGGTATGTTGTGGTTAACCAAGGATGTATCGATCCGGTTGCTGGCTCGTACAGCAGGTCGTACGTGAGTCAGGTGTTGCAGTGGTAGAACAGTCCGTAACAGCGAGTCGTTACGTGGACTGCGTTGTACCTTGCAAGAGCGTTGAGGTCGAGGAAAGGCTAGGGCCTTGCTGGGCCCCCTAGCCGTGCGGACATATTGGACAGGAGTGAAGGCTTTGTCGTGTCAAAGCCGTGCGGACGAGCGGACAAGAGCGAAGGCTTTGTCGGGTCAAAGCCGTGCGGACAAGAGCGAAGGCTTTGTCGGGTCAAAGCCGTGCGGACAAGAGCGAAGGCTTTGTCGGGTCAAGGACGAGCGGACAGGCCAGAAGGCCGAGGCTAAGATGGGCGTTATCTTAGCGCTGCGCAGATAGCGAAGCAGTAGCTAAAGGCTGGACCGTGCCATTAGCGCTGCGCAGCTTATCGGACAATCGGAACCGAGCGAGAGTTAAGACCGGTTGGTCTTAGAATCTGTCTTCGTGTTTGCCGCCTGGCCGTCTACTTCGACTGGTCATTACTGACCGCCAGAGATGCTCTGACCCGCAGACAGAGACCTCTTATGGTCCTAAAAAGGACCTTTGTGCATACCTATGTAGGTGGGTGAAAGGCATATCTACCACGAGAAGTGGGATCAACGTCGGAAGTTAAGGTGAATGCGACCGCACAGAATGCAGGATTCCTCCTTAAAGAGCTTCGCCAGGAGCGCGCCGACAAGCGTTGAAAAGGGCTTGCTGATATTACGAAGGTGCTGTGACACACAGCTCCAGCCGCGTGAATATAAAATTCTTTGATAAAAAATGAGTGTAGCCATAAAGTATTTTTCTAACCTGCTATAGGCTGGTGACGACTATTAGTTCCAGTCTTATCAGGTTATTTTTGGCCGAAGTGCTTTGTAAATGTTATTAATTTTAATTCATCCTTTTCTTTTAGCTATAACGAGATGTCAAGGTCGTTAGAAAGAAAAAGGGCTTAGTCAGTTCCGGTCGTACTCGGATATAATTGTCCTAAAGCGGGCGTGTAACTTGATATGTTTATGTTTATCGGTTGGTCGCGGCAATCTTTAGTAATAGTAACAATAGTTATTACAACAGCATATAAATTAATAGTTACTACTCAAATGGAATTTTTTCCCTTAAAAGCAATTATACCTTTATGAAAAATTCTAAAAGAAAATTTTTATTCTGTTGTATCTATTTTTAGAAGATTATCAAAATGATTTGAGTTCAAGTCTCACTTGAACATTTCTCATGCATTACGTTCCTTGTAGAAATAATAATTCCAAGTAAGATGTGATAAAAAGCAATTAAAATATGAAGTGATATATTAACCAATATTGATAATATTGGATCATCAGTAAATAATAAATAAATTGTCAGCAAAAAAAAAATTTAAATATTTTGGATTAGTAAGAGAAAAATACAGGAGTATGCAGTTCTGCCATTAATTAAACTGAAGACAACAGTATTGATAATTTAAGAGCAAGAAAACGTCATAATTGTTAAAACTGCTGTTTATGACTTGAGAAACTTAATGTCTTCATTTTCATGTGGACGTTTACACTTCAGAAATTTACTGCACTCTATACTTGGCCTGCCAAGAAATGATGGAAGTATTTGCTGATCCTTCAAGCATTTTTGCTTTTGGCATCTAATTTAACTTCAATTTGATTTCTTATTTCCCAGCTGCTATGATGTATTTACTGTTTGGGGTGTGAATGTCCTCTTTACACATTTTATTGATGGGGAAATACAAATAGTTGCTGACTCCATTACATCAAATTTTGATTACACACGGCAAGAATAAAATGATGCACATTTTCTTGGACAGCATCCAAATCACCTTCATTAGTTGGTTGATACAATGTTTTCACAGAGGTGTTAAAATTAGTTTATATGTGAAACTTGCTGCTTTCTCTGTAACTTTGTATTCTAGCCTTAAAAAAAAAAAAAAAAAATTCTAAAAATAACTTTAGATTAGCTTTTATTTGTTTTTTTACTCATGTTAGTTTAAGAGGAAAAATATTGATAAAAAATCCCATTTATTTAGCTCTATTGTTTTATACACAAAACCCTTTATTTACTTTTTAATTGTGGATTTTTATTGTTCTTTCATTTTTTTATTTGTAGAATTTTTTTTATACTGCTAGAGTTATAGTTGATTTTTAATTGGTTAAAAGAAGGAACAGAGAAAATAGATAGTTACTGTTTATGGCAAAAGTTATAAGAAATCTGAGTTAGAAGCAGCTGATGGTAATCCATGAAGAGGATGATGTTATAGGTATGAAGAAGTAGAGGATGAGTTACTGGTGTTATTTGGCTTCTATGATACAAATTGTTTTGAGCTTAGTAAATCAGTTGATATAGAGAACCAGACTTCACCAATGCAAAAGTGGACTGAGTTTAGGGTTCACCATAGAGGTTTAGTTGTTATTGTCTCTGATATACACCCTTTCTTACTGTTATAGAAATAACAAGTCAAGTGAGTCGCAATTTAAAAAAAAAAAATTATTAAAAACTGAAAGAAAATATTAGGGTTTTTTTTTTGTTGTTTAATGTCATATCAACCTTTGTAGGTTATTTAATGCCAAATCCATCCTTTGAGAAGAACAGTAGTGGTACTATTTAACCCATTGCTGGAAGGATAAGGGGGTTCATAGCTTTCCCAAGAGTATTTGTCTGAAAGTGAATGTAATAGCGGGACTCGAGTTTGAACTCTCTTACGACAATTCCGTAGTCCATCATTTTAACCATTACATCACGAGGCCCCCCCCCCAAGAAAATATTAATTAAAATGAATAAGAATAGTGATTGACTTTGAAAATTATTTTCAAAAGTGGAAATGATTCTAGGATAAGAATTGGGGAAAAAGCTTTGTCTTTATTGTTTCAACTTTTTCTGTTCTGTAGCAGACATGAGTGTTTTATTGACCAAAGCTATTTCACTAGATTTGCTTAATGTAGTAATATTTTTTCAGAAGATATACATAAATGGAGGCCTAAGATGGTGACCAGAATTGTAAATGTAAAAACCCTCTTAACAATAATCGATATCTGATTAGCATGAATACGAAAAGATGATGGATAGATATATGTTTATAAAAACCGTTTTTATTTCTTTTGTAGGTAAGTTTACAGGAATTGATATATCTGAAGAATTTGACTTGTCTTTTTCAGTGGTAAGTTATTTTCTATATAATTTTTTAATCATAAAAAAATGAATACTTTTCTTCGGCAAATGTGAACTAATAATTTTCTTTGTTTATTTGCTTTTTAAAAGAAAAAAAATCCTGTTTAGGTATGAATTAAAGATATTGCAACTGGTAGAAAAGAAAGCAACAAAATTATAGGAATAATAAAGATTTTTTTATACCTATTTATAAATACGTTATAAATAGCATCAAATATTTCTTTGGCTAAATTGTTGGAGGTGTAGTTGAGGTTTATGATAGACCTATGTGTGAACTGTATAGATTAGTTACCTTCAAGATATGGTTGTTTGAGAAGTAAATTCATTAAGCTTTGAGTGAAGACTGATGATAAACCGAGATAAAGTCTTTGTAGAAATAATCTGGTGGAGGTGAAAAAGTCCTTCTATTGTGACTGTTGATTTTGATTTGTGGAGAAATCTGTTTGGGCCTTTTCTGGAAACAGATTTGATCTGCTGAATTTGACTTTTTTTTATTTTTTTATCTTAGTAGTATTGCAGAGCAAGTTTGGCACCATGAAACCTGATTAGAAAAAATTTTTTTCTGTGCTGACTTTTTATTGGTTAGTGAGGATACATTTCGTTCCACTTTGTATTTGTTTTTAAATGAAATTATTTTTTATGTTTTGATTTAATCTCAATTCCATTGGTGCATTCTGATATCAATCTACCAAGTAAATACAAACAAAATTGAATAATATGCTTCTAATTATCAACAAGAGCCCAGTCAGCTGGGACTGTAAAATACACTGATCACATCTCTGTAGAGGGGTAAAACACCCTAATAAATGTCCTGGATATGACACTAAGGAATTTGATGGTAAGGCTCCAATAACACTGGAGGTTTGGGGAATATGGATTTCATTACCATCGCTCCCAGATCCTCTCTGACCCAGAGTGGTAGCACCTGATAGGGTCCTATCTATGGGTCAAATAGAACTGTTTGACATTTAAACTTAGTGCAAACAAATGACTTATGCTAAATTAAATTGTCAGAAAGAGAACTGTTTTTACAGTTAACTGTGTATAAACAAATGACTGATGTTTCTATGAATTATTAATACATAGTTATACTTGGAACTATTTCAATGAATTAGTTCTAACTCATTTAAAAATGAAAGTAACCACAAACTAATTTCTTACTTATAATGTATATCTATTTAAATGTGTGCAAAGAAATGACTGATGTTATATTGTTACTGTTACATAGCCATGCTTGAAATCATTTAACGGTGTGCGAAGAATGAACTTAGGCTCATTTAAAAATGTTATTATTAAAATATATTTACAAATCATATATATGTATAAACAGGATTTGGCATTAAATAACCTACAAAGGTTGATATGCCATTAAACCAAACCAAACCAAACTAATTATCAACAAAAATTACTAATACTTTTATACAATGGTTTGTGAAGCACTCTGTCAGAGTGTAGAATATGTTGACTGTATTCTCTACAGATGGGTAAGACCCCATTCTAGAAAGTGGTGTTCTGTGTATGACACTAAACTGCATCTGATGGTGAGGCTCCTGATCTGGAGCTCTAAGTATCTCTTCATTGCCATTACTCTCAGGTCCACTCTGACTAGAAGTGGGCATACCTGTTAGGGTCTTAGTTATGTATTAAATAGTTCTGTTTGAAAATTATTTGTATTTGATAGGAATGTTTGATAGCATAAAACCTTAAGAAACAGCTATACAAAAAATGTAAATGTACATTGTGTGTATTTCTCTAACCTCTTGGCATAAAATAACCCCAGATGGGTTGACATACCATTAAATCAAACAACCAGTGGTTTGTGAAATGTTTTTAATAATAAAATGCATCATAATCTTAAGTATAACACTATATTTTATATTTAGCAAATAAAACATTTCTGATGAAGCTGTATTTAAAAACAGAAAAACATGTCAAATCAAAAAAAAAAAAGATTTTTTTTCCAATCTCATTTTGTTGGATTTCATTCTTTATTTAATATTCACACACACACACACATTGTTAAAACTTTTTTTAACAATTTTTTTTCTTGTCATCTTGGAAATTTTTATGTTTGATTAATTTTTATCAAATTATGCAAAATTTTTCATCCCTGGTACTTTACATCATCCATTTTAAAGGAATCGCTCAAGATGTTATTGTTTTCTTTACAATTCAGTGAAACTTTTGTTTTCAATATTTGAGATGCTTTCTATTTTGACTCTAGAGAGTAGTTTTTCTGGATTTATAAAAAAAAGATATCATCTTCACTATACATTTGTAGATAAATCATTAGCAATGGTTAAAAGCACTTCATAAGAAAAATTTTTTGAAATTTTTTTGATAAAACTGAACCAGATATGATACATTTTGTAAAACTACAAGAAAAAAAAATCAATGGAAAATTATTAAAAAGAATTTCTGATACGAAGCTTGATGATTTTTTATCATTCAGAGTTTTCAGACTATTGTCTGTTATATTCTGGCCTTTTACACGTGTTTCTTGTTGAACTTGGGAGCCTACAAGGTACTTTGAACCATGTCCTTTATTTAATCCACGAGGGTTGCTTGCTCTGATTCTGTTAAACATAACTGGGTACAAGTGTTAAGTATTCTTGTATTGTTACTCACCTGCAGTCAAGATTGAACCTGCAACCTCCAGATGATTGTCTCTAGAAGTTTAGGGAACCAATGCCTATAAATATTATGCTGTGTGTCCTGCAGTCAGGATTGAACTTGTTGGTTTACTTCAATGGTGAATATCCATAACCCAGAATGAACATTATACATTGAAAATTCTCCTGTCAAAATCCAATTAATTCCATGTTAGTCTGCAAATTTATTTATCCACCCAATATACATACATGAAAATGCTTATAAACATTGAAAAATGTAAAAATACCTGAGAAAGTAATCAGGAAATTGATTTTTTTGTTATCTTTATAATGTTTCCTTTGTAATTGACTGATAGAAATTATTTTTAGATTAATCAATTTTCAACTTGGTCATTCAGCTGTAATTAACAAAACAAAAGAACAAATTAAAACAGTTGCATCAGTGCTTATATGAATATGCTATTATGATGCAATATAAACTGTTGTAATTTGACTAGCAATTATTACGCTTTATTCTTCATTGAGATCTAATAATATGATCTTGTGTCAGACTTGATTCAGATTAAATTAATGGGAAACTAGATACCTCCATTAATGTGACACCAGTATGTCATATTCTCCATATAATTTTTATTTTATTGATACTAAATATGGTTAATATACACTGATGATAAAGTATCTGTAGTTGTTCTTGAGTGGGGAATACAATAAGTTGCTTCAAGAGCAAATCTGTTAATGAAAGCAATAATACACATAATACTTTGATGCTCTTGTTTGTCAGCAGGAATGATTCTTTTATAATGGCTGCCAAAATAGAATGATCATCAGAAACACTGAGGTCATGGAAACACAAAAACAGATCCTTCTAAGATTTTCAATCAATCACTATTTCCTTTACTGAATTGGTTCAATATTGGCAGTGTCCTTTGCAGTCATGAAATAAGAAGATAACTCATTTGTGCCGCTGCCTGAACAGATTGCTTCTATTTACTGCCTCATTTAATGTTGTATGCAGATAAGCAGCTGAATGAACCACTTTAAGAGCTTAAGAGGTGCAAAGGAAGGCAGAATTTTACTGTGTAGCAATAAAAAAGACACTAATGAACTACAAAGACATACTTGATAAAAATATAGAAAAATTAGTGATCAGTGGGTAAGGATTACCATAATGGCAAAAAAAACTTTTAATCAATATATAAAAAATACTGTTACTGGCAAAAATTTTTTTTAAGTGAATATATATGTACACACACACACACACACTCATGCACATATATATATATATATATATATACATATAAAAGAAAGATTGCTCACTATTGGTGACAGAGAATATGTAGATCTAGGTTTGGATAGTGTAAACACAGCAGCGTTTGGTAACTCAGTTTCTCATAGATATGATCATCAGACCAAAAGCTTATAGATACAAGGGTGAGCTGAAAAGTTCATTGGCTGTTGATGACTGGTGTTGCAGTGCTTGGATAACATTAGTCAAAAAAATGGAAGATGTGTGTGAACTGCAAGGATGACTCTGTTGAAAAATAAACCTCATTTGGTCACATTCCATGAGAATATCTTGGTCAGCCTATGAACTTTTCAGCCAGTTATCATATAAATGTGTTTAAAATATTATTACTATGGTTTGACTTTTAACATTCAAAGATAAAAAAGCATCAAAGAAACTGATAAGTGAGTTAGAAAAGATACCAATGATTGAAATGCTTGTTCGTAATCTTTTAAGCTCATTTTGAATGAAAAAAGCAGTTGGTCCATCTATAGTTGACACGAAGTAAAATTAGGGGAGAGGAAGTTGCTTTATTTTTTTATTCATTTACTTTTTTTTTGGCAATAGAATAATTAAAGGAAATCCATGTTTATTGTTATTATCAGCTTTAATTATTTTGTAAGGTTCATTTGGTAAGACCAAGTGAATTCAATATCTGTGAGATTCTTTAACCAATCAGAGAGTGCAGATCTCTTTTTATACATTTTTAACATGAAAACAAAGCTAGAGCATTCCAGTAGGCAAGGGCAGGTAATTGTGTATTTATTTTATACTTCTATATTTTTTATTTTACATTTACTTATTATATATTTTTGTTAATATTCTCCACAATTTCTTGGCTAGTTAACCGACCACTTACTGTATTTTGATTGGGCAGACACAAGAAAATTTGAGTTATCTTTTCCTCAATGATATAGTTGTGTAAATGCAGTTAGAAATTTTGAAAAGATCAATCAAAGTAAGCATTGTAACAATTTTTTTTTATTTTAATGTTTTTATCAAAAGAGAGAAAAACGACTATCATCCCCACTTTTTGATAAGCTTGTACATTTATTAAAATGAACATATTTCTTTGATTATAGAAAATTTGTATATACATGATTTATTGATATCCCATATTATTTTCATCAATTATCATGTTTCTATTAAAAAGTATTGTATTTGATGGCATATAAGACCTTATTATTTCAGCAGAGGATATTAAAAACTTGCTGGATAGTACATTGTATGTTACTGGAACTTCATCCATTTTCCTTATTTGGCCCAGTTTCTTTTCATGCATTTATTCCAAATTCATAAAATTCTAATTTTGGGGGAAAAACTGGGTCTTATATTCCAGCAAGTAATTAATTTTTTTTTAACCATTTAGATTTAAGTAACACCACCAAGCTTTGCTTTTCAGTTTATATTTACTAATTGGATCTACTGTTTGGGTGCTTTGCTCTCTTCATCTTGAGTCATTTCTTATGTTTTTGCTATTCAATGATAGTTGATTGCCTCTTTCTTCATAATACATTTGCCTTTTCTATTTCTTTTTTATTTAACTTAAGGCTAAACTTTTCTAAAGTTTTTACTTTACTTCAGTATTTTAAAGTAAATTGTTTTGCCTCTGTATGTATTGTCTAAATTTTTTAAACATTATATCTGGAGGATGCTTTGATTCCAGAATATCTATACAGAATATATTACTTTAGAGAAGATGAGGAAAAGATTTTTTTAGTCAGTCTTTTTTTTTAAATCTTTGTTATTCCAAAATTATTATACAATTTCATCCATATGAATTATCCTTTTAAGCAAAAAAAAACAGTTCTGATTTTGGTATCTAAAAATTTCAATGTATTTTTCTTTCCAAATTTATATCTATGAAGTGAAATAAATTTGAATGCAGAAGGGTTAACCATTTTGGAAAATCTGATATTTTTATGTATTGTTGTGAATGTATAGTTTTATGAATTTTTCTAATACTTGGTGTAATTTTTATAAATTTAAATAAATTTGAATGCAGAGAGGTTAACCATTTTGGGTAGTCTATCATTTCTGCGTGTGGGTGTGTAGGTGTAATTTAGATTTAATCTTTTTTAATAAAAACTTTGAACTGTTCTAATTTCTCAGCATTATGAGCTCAATTCCTTCTTTTCTGCTTATCAGGTTTGTTAAAAGCAGATTTATTATTAAAGAAATTATATGAAAATAAATTTATGCAGAATTAGATTATCACAAATAAAATAAAATGATAAATACAAAGTTATTAAAACATAACAAAAAAAACTTGATTGATTATTTGGTTTTATATGTATTGAAGTTGTTATTTATTGAGCTTAGCTTAGTTTGGCATAAGGCCAAAAGTAGGTAGCACCCAGTGAGTATCAAGCATACTATAAATGGTCTGCTAGCCAAGCTTAATATGATACCATGAGAAGCATTTTTTATATGTATTGAAGTTTATGGAAAAGAGACCCTGTTTAATATCTTTAGTTTTGAACTTGTTGTCTTAGATTCTGATAAAAAGAAGATAACAGTAATTATTTGATATTAATCAATAATAATAGTAATGTGTACAAAAAAAGAATCAATGCCCATAGCCTGGCATGTAACTATTAAATAAATTTTTTGAAAATTATTACTCTAAAATGTTCAATCATTGTTATTGCTTCTAATTCCTAATTATCAACTAATGAAAATTAATGATTTGAATATGAAAATGTTTAATTTCTGTTTTCACCAATTATAAAATACTTCTAGCAACATTAGCTAGCAACTGTATTCACATGTCTTTCTACAGTATTGATATGGGAAAAGCTTTAAGGTATCTTTTCTCCCCCCTCCTCAGCTATGATTACATAGGATACACTGATCTTTCTTGGTCTTGTAAAGACAACTAGTGTAGGAGTTAGCTTGCTGAGATAAAGTGGCAAAACTAGGAACTGGAATCCCTAAGGCAGTTAGACATTGTATTAAACCTTATCTTGGAAATTCCTCTGGTACAAACACTAATGCCAAGTTATATTAGACCTTTCTCTTCCCTTGGACAAAATTGGTCTTGTGAAGAGGGGATATCTGCAGAATGGGCAACTGCTAGTCTTCCATACAATCTTGACTGGACTTATGAATGAAGTATCCAGGTCCAAATCCATAGTCTCACAAGACTGACAAATCCTTGTGATTTATTTGCAGATTTATTGTTTCTGTTTATCAAATAAATTTATTTGTGGGTGCATTGAAACTACCGGGTTATAATAAAATTATCCTATTTGAATGCCAAAATTTTGTAATCATAGAAGATCATCTATAAATAGCTGCATAATTATATTGTTTATTCAGCTATATGACGATGACTGTACACAACACTTGTTTGAATTTGAAAAATCTAGGATTATATATTTTGCAATAATTTGTTAATAGGACACAGCATGGAGACTCTTAGTTTGGGATTTACATGAGAATTGTTCAAACCATGACAGAAAAGTCAGTAAATATGGATTTAGAAAAAAAACTTCCTTTGAATCTTATATATCAATATTATACATGTGTCTTTGGTAAATATTATATATATTATATATATCAATATTATACATGTGTCTTTGGTAAATATTATATATATTATATATATCAATATTATACATTTGTCTTTGGTAAATATTCAATTAAAAAAAGACAAAAATGCCTTTTTAATCATTTATTACAATCCTGTGGTATATATTTCAGTATCTGTTTACATTTATCTCTAGAAAATCATGAATATCTTATTTGTTGTTTATATAACCCATGGTATCATATGTAAAGTTTATTAATCAAATACCTCATTGTTTTGCTTTATGCTAATACTTAATTAACATAGCTAGTAATAAAAATAAATTCATTGGAAAATCATTTTGCAATAGAAATATATGGCATGATATTGTGTAGTATTTATAGAATTAAATACATAAAACTGTTCATTCACTCTGATTTGAAAAAAAGAAAATATATATATATATATATATATATATATATATATATATAGGTTTGGATCATAGATAATTTCCATTTTTTTAAAAGCAATTTGTTAGTACACATTAGAAATTTTCATTGTTTTAAACACAAATGGAAATTACCTGATTAAGATCAATCATTCTTATTTCACTATTGATAGATTTCACATTGATTTAATCTATGATCTCATACCTCTAAAATGGAGGAACTGAAAGTGCATATTTGATATGTAATGTGAGAGTTCGAGTATAACAAAAATGCTACAGAAACGGGTAAGAAAATGTGTACTATTTATGGCCAAGGTGTCTTTACTTATTGCTAAGTTTGAAACTGGTGTTCAAAGTATCATTCTGGCAGTATATCATTGAGAGATGAACCCAGACCAGGACACTCATCTGACCTCAACCAAGTTGCTTTAAGAGAATTGAGGAAATGCAATTCATGTACTCTAAAATTAACACTTGACTTCAACACATCCCAGCCCACAACCTTCCACCATTTGAAAAAGTTAAGAAAAATGAGCAATGTTGGTGTTTGGTTTCCTCATACTCTTAGAACAATTAGGAAAATTGCATATACATTGTAACAAGTCTTCTTTCAAAGCAGAGAAATTACCTATTTCTTAAGAATATCATTACAGGTGATAAAAAATGGGTCTTTTATGATAATGTTCAATTCAAAAGGCTGTAGATTGACAAGGATGAATCTCTGCAACCTACTCCAAAAAGCAGAGCTTCATGGAAGAAAAGTTATAGTGTGTATGGCAGAATCACCATGGTATTATTCATCTTAGTTTTTAAGCTGCATTCAGACATTCAATACAGACTTATTCTCTCAACAGCTGCATGAAAATCTATGAAAGTGCTTCTCTATAATAATGCTAGGTTACATTCAGCCAGAATCACTCAGGAAGAAATATTGGATTTAATTTAGTCTGTTCTACCCCATCCATCATATTTCCCAGGCCTTGCACCAAGTGGTTTCCATCTTTTTCATTCTCTACCAAATGCTCTGAAAGACAAACATTTTTCACAAGAAGATCAGGTGAAAATGTTTGTACAAAACTTCATGAGCTTAAAACCAGCTGCATTTTATTTGAGAGGAATCAACAAGCTATCTGATAAATGCCAAGAGGTTATTCAAAATAATGGTGAAATATACTATTGCTTGAAATTTATTGTTAAATTGTTTATGAATAAATATTTTATTAAAACGGAAATTATTTATGATTCAACCCAATATATAGTGACAGCAATATCTATCAGTTTCAAGATGAGAAGAATAAAATAATCAGTTTTATTTTAGCTCTTATTGCATTTGAACTTGGTGTATATATAGACAAGGTTTTAGCTTTACGTATTGCTATTCTTCCATTTCACTTTGTTATTTTTATAATAGACTAAATATTTCTGGTTATAAAGAAAGAAATTGGATGATTATTGACAGGCAGAATTGAGGGAAGTTAGTCATAATCCTTTGAAGTGTAAATGAACAAAGTGTCATAATTTTTTGTTTTATTTTAATTCTTAATCAACCCAGTTTATGGCTTCATCTAAATAGAAAAAATCTTTTTGAAGAAATGAGAAAATTCCAGGATAATTGGACATATTATTTCTTTGTTGAAGTGAAAAATAGACCAATATGTCCCAAGTATGTAATATTCTGAATTATCATGAAGGCATACTGACAGGATGGATTCCCTTGATGCCCTCTCACCATCTCTCCCTATTAGTCATAGCTCTAGATAAGTCCTCTAGACAGCATCCAGTGTGTGTACTAAGTTGATGAATGTAAGTTTTTGCTGGTCGGCCAATACTGGTGTGTCGATGTGTAGGAGAACATTGCTTATGAATTTGTCCTTACATCTCTAGCAGTGCCCTGCATGTCTTGCTTGGATGGTTTGAGATGAGAAGGAAGTGTCCATAGAGTTACTGTTTTACAGGATAAAGAATTTAATGTTAACTGTGATGAATTTAAAGAAGATATTAGAAAGTCTTGAACTGAAAGCAGATGGAAAGCTTAAATTTTCTGAAAAGCAGATAAAACTCTGAGAAATTGTGCACACAAGCTATGTTGGCAAGAATGTTGCTAGAAATTATTCTGATTATGAATTTGTAAAATAAGACTTTCTGTCAGTTGTTGAAATTTTTTGCCTGGAAAAAGTAAAAATGTTTGAAAACCAATTTGTCACAGAATACGATGAAGATTGCAGCAGATAGAGAGTAAATTAGCCGAAAAATCACCAGAATTTACTTTATTTTCACTGACTTGATGAAAACGAAATTTCAGATTTAGCTCAATGTGCAGTTGATAAAGTCTTTAATGTTACTGAAGAAATGCATTTGTGTTCAGAAAAAAGATGTCATTACAGAAAACAATAGAAGTAAAGAAAGCTATAAAATTTCTCCCTTGAATTGTATATCAACAAACAGGATCCTTTTAGGCTTTTTTCCTAAGATAAAATCAGAGTTAGCTTCTCTAGTGGAGAGTACACCATCTGAAATTCTGTAGCAAGAAAGTTACTCAAGTAGACCAATGATTGAGAAAATGTTATAAATGGGGCTTAGAATATGTTCACTGTATCCATCCTGCAGAGGAGTAAGCCTCACTCATCCAAAAAGTGGTACTAAACTGTATCTGATGGTGAAGCTTCAGTTCTGGAGACCTGAGGAATGTGAAGTATGCCTTCATTACTCTCGGGTCCTGTTACATATTTGATCTTTGACAGTGTAAGTTTACAGATTTCAAAAACAGGATGCACCTGTGTCTTTAGGGAAACAAAAGTCAGTGGAAATGCCACGTGAATTGCATGAGTGAGATGCTGGAAGGAAGAGTAACCATGAGGCGCATGTGCATCTGAAAAATATATAACAACAAAGTTTACAACCTAAGAGCAGTGAGCAGAAGAGACACTAGATGTTATGCTGTTTTGGGTGCTGACTTGGTGGTGGGGGCCAGACGACCCTGGGATGAGAGGTAGAGAAAAATCTTGATGTACAAGACTTGCTAATGTCAAAAGAGATTATGATCCCAGAAGAAAATAGGAGAGCCTTGTGGTGACCACTGAATTGAATTGGATTGTACCTCATGAAAGCAGAACATAGAAAAAATGATGATTAAACGTTTTAAGTTGGTCCTGTGTAAGGCTCTCTGAAGATATGGTGTAATTCTTAACAGTTCCTGACTCTCTCTCTCTCTCTTTCTCTCTCTCTCTCCTTGCCAACCATTTCAATTATTTTTCATAATAGATGAATACTTTTATATATAAGTGTTATTGTCTTTCCTCTCTTTTCTTCATCCTCGGGTATACAACAGTCCACTCTGATCCAGAGAACTAGTGCCTATCAGGATCCCATGTATGCATCAAATAGATCTGTTTAAAAATTTGTATTCAATAAGATCATGTGCAAAAAAAACAAAAAACCCTCAAACAACTGCAGCAAAAAAATATAAATATGAATGTAGAATGAATGCATTTCCCTAACCTCTAGACATAGAATAACTCAAGACAGGTTGACATGCCATTAAAATCAATGAATTAGAAAATGTTGTCAACCAATAACTTTGATGCTTTCTTTGATATTTTGAATTGTTTATTGTAGCATTTGATGTGAAAGTTGTGATTGTTATAATCAGCCACCAACAAACAAATTTATTATTTTGATCAGAAAAAACAAAAACAAATCCAGTTACAAATGGATCATCATCATTATCATCATGTCGTACTGGTAGCACGGATATCCCTGACCTTCTCTCGTCACTTTTGCCTATCGTTCATCGCCTCTGGCAGGTCTTTTGGACTACATCCCGTATCCTCACATAGTTGCTGAATGTATATTCGTGCTGGTCGTCCTGCTTTTGCTCGGCCATATATGGGGGTCCATAAGAGTACATCACTTATGAGCTCGTCCCTGCTTCTCCAGCAGTGTCCTGCATGTCTGGTTCGTCTAACTTGGATAGCTTTCATGATAGGAGGCTGGTGGCTGTACAGTTGGTGTTTTGTGGGGTGTTGCTGCCAGGACTTGTTCAAGATTGCTCGCAGCATTCTTGTGTAATTGCTGTCTAGCTTCTTCTCCAGCCGTTTTGTTAGAGTCCATGTGGTGCATCCATATAGCAGTATTGATGCAACCGTTGCCTGGAAGAAACTGCGTTTCATTTTATCAGTTAGGTCTGATTTCCATATAACAGATAGCCTATTGATAGCTGTCCATGCCTTTATTAACCTCGTGTTGATGTCCTTTTTGGTTGATGAGACGCTGCTTCCTAGGTAAGTTAATTTGTCTACTAGTTTAAGAGGGGTTCCGTCTAGTGTGGATATGTCACCTGTTTGATTATAGCACATATATTCCGTTCTGTGTGCATTGACATAGAGGCCTATGCCTGCGGCTGCTCATTCCAAACTATGCAATAGTGTATCGGCTTGGCTGGGTGTATTTGCCAGTATCGCTGTCATCAGCGTAGTCGGCGTCGGTAATTGTTTTTGTGGGGTACCTTCTGCTGCTTTTCTTTGTCAGCTTGAAGCCGTTCTCTCTGATTTTATCAATCGATGTTCTAAGTACGTAGTCTAGACAAATGATAAAGAGGTATGGAGCTAGCGTAGTACTTCTGCAATAATGTCGAAGTATTCTGTGTCTCCATCTGGTGAACGTACTTTCACTTTGGTGTTTCTATAGAGAATCATTATTGCTGCTACGGTTTCTTTAGGTAGGCTGTATGCTAGTAGGATTTGTTCCATCTTTCCTCTGTGAATGGAATCGAAGGCCTTGGTAAAGTCGACAAATAGTAATGTCGCTTGTATGTTTTTTGCCCGTACACCTTCAAAGATTCTACGGATGGTTAATATTTGGGAGGTCGTAAATCTATTTCTTCAGAAGCCATTTTGGTTTTTCCTAAGCATGTTGTCGATTTTGGGTTCTATGCAGTTTCGTTGTTGGGCATTGTAATTTTGGCTGCTATGGATGTAAGTGTTATGCCTCGGTAGTTTTTGTCTAATCCGAGGTCCCCCTTTTTAGGGAAGGGGAGGATGCATCCCTTTTTTCTTTATTTTTTTATCTTTATTGATTAACTGGTAAAAATATTAGAGTAAAAACATTCGGTCTAATTTACAAAATACTATATCTGTATTTGAATCAACAGCATTTAAAAATCTTGGATTTAATTAGATTAACCCTTTGAACCCATAAACCCAATATTTTCATCTGAGTATTATTTTACTATACACTGTAAACCTGATATTTTCAGCTTGAGATCACTTCTGATACTAATAATAAGACTTAATATAATGAACATTCACAATTTTTCTTTTTAATGGAATGATTAGACAGTTTTAAACAAAGGTGTTTGCAATCTGGGAGAAATATTTTTGTGTTCAAATTTCTATAAATTTCAAAAGTTTTGTGAGATCATGGATGAGTTGAGTGTTGGGTCTTGTTTAGTGTTTTACTTAATTCATTTTTTCTTAATTACCTGACTTGATGGCATATAAGGTGCACGTTTTTTACTAAAAATATCTTTTAAAATTCCCCTGTATTTTATGTCATGTGTATGTTTAAAATTCATGATAGTTGGCCAAAAATTAGCTACCTGGCAACTCCTATTAGTTTAAGAGTAACTTTCATTCACCTATCATCATTATCTAAAAGGCTATTATGCTGATTAAAAGTGTTATCATTGATAATATTCATTATATTAATTTCATCACATTTAATATTAGTACTTAGCTTCACTAAGATTTTTTCTTGATTTACCCTGCTAAAATTGGGGTGTGTCTTATACACCCATGGATCTTATACTGTCAAATACAGTTGATACTTTTTTGTGTGCTTTGCAGTTTTTGAATTTTCTGAATTGTTTTCTATTGGAAACAAAAACAAATTTCAATTTATGTCTATAAGGTGCTATTCTCAGTCTTTATAATACAATCATTTAGTAGCTTTTTTTTATTTTTGTTTTTATTGCTTTTAGTTTAACAATAATAAAATAATTGTCAATGTTTTCATGATCAACATGCATCAATAATTCCGTGCCTAATTCCTAAAAAAAAAAAAATCTATATTTTACAAAATAACTATTTTTCCACATAATCTTCTTCCTTGCATTAAATTCAGTATGGAATATTAAACATGTTGAACAAACATTATATAATGAAAATTTCTGATCAAAATTCAGTTTATAATTGTGTCAGATTTATTGAGCCATCTTTTTGTTCCTTTTTCTCTCAATTATCATTTAATAAAAGAACTAAATAAATACAAGTGTTCTGTGTATAAAAGTAAGGCTAATGAAACCCAAAATACTCCAGGTAATGTACATACCATACATTCTTATATTTCACTGTACCAGCTCATAAAAAGCAATTGACATTTCTAGAGATGAAATAATTAAGAAATTCAGGTTATTTTCATTCTTCACATTGCTTTATGCATCAAATATAAAAGAATTACTTGAGGGACTGAGGAAATTAACAAAAGGATGCAATTATTACTGTAGAGATAAATTAATATACTATCAGTTTTGTGAAATAAGTTGTTTTAATTGTTTTCTTCTCTTAATATTTTTCCGATTCTAAAAATGAACACCTAAATTATCCAACCATAATAGAAAATACTTATTAATCTTTCATTATATAATCATAATTTGAATTATCTTTAGTTTTCTTATAAAAATAATATGATTAAAATCAATAACATTCCTTTGATTATTTGGGACAGTATCCAAAACTGTTAGCTACAATTGTAATTCTTTTTAGGAACATTTAAAAATGAGTAAAATATTTTCTCAATTTTACCATAGGTTTTGTCTAGTTAAAAGAAAATCTTTTGAGAAGTTATTTATTGACTAGATAAACTTTGTTATGAATTTAAAATGCTCATAATTAACATATATATCTTTTCACTTAATGCCAAAATTAAACTAAATAATTTGTTTAGTAGATAAGAAAATAATGTTAGATGTGTTTTTTATGCTTGGTATGTAAACTCCAGTTTTTGTACTGCCTTTATAAGAAATATTGAGTCTGAAATAATTAGTAACATTTTTTGGAAACATTGAAACCATTATGTCTTTGTAATTGAAGAAAAATAATTAGGTTATTATCATAACTCATTTCATGAGTAGAACTATTTTGAGATATGAAAGCTGTTTCTTTTTATTTTTGGTAATATTTTTAGTGAATTTTTCCTCCTAAATATTTGTAGTATTTTCTTTTTACTACCTTGTATTTCACTGAAGCATTAATAAAACAAATTATAAAATGAATTAATTGATAGAAATTTATAAAATAAATGCTTGGATGTAATTAACTTTATAGCTTTTTTTCTTTTTAAAAAACAAGTCTGTTTACATTGAATAATTAGTTTGTTGCCTATTGTGTAGGAAGATAGAAGTACTAAATTTTAAGATGTTACAATTAACAGATGCAGTGGTCAAAATTTTGTTCTTTGGTGGAGATTTAAAAAAGTATTTTTTTAGTTTGTTATATTATCTTTTATGTTCCATTTCTGGAGCTCTAGGGAATGTTGAATACCCCTTCATTGTTATTACTCCCATGTTCACTCTGACTCAAAGTGGTAGTATCTATTAGATTCCAAATATGGGTCAAAATGTTTAAAAATTATTTATATTAGATAGGATTACTTGATACCATATAACTGTGTCCAGACAAATGATTGGCAACAAAAGTGCAATTTTTAAAAAAATGCAGTTATGAATACATTAAACATTTACGAATGAATCACATTTTGGCATTATATAACCCATAAGGAGTTGATATGCTGTTAAACAGACTTTTATGTTCCATGTCTCCACTTCAGTTTGTATTTCATCCTTATTTTTATTGCTTTCTCTCTTATACACTCAAATAGATACAACCTAAATTTGTACTTCAACAGAGACAGCAACTTAACAAAACTGAATAAAACATGTAACCATCACCAGTCACATCATCATAATGTCATATTCCAGAACTTATTTAGATTTTGCTGTTTTTTAAAAGTATTATTCTTGGCTAATCTACAACTGTGCCTAATATTTGCCATAAACTATTCCTAGTAAATAACTAACATTCCTTAATGTACTGAAAATTTTTTCTTTATTTGGGAGTTAAAACTTTCCTCTGGAGAACCTTGGTGATATTCAAACTGTTAATAATCATCTTAAGAGATAAATCTCACCTGTATATAATTTGACTGCTTCTTTGTATTTTCTTGTCTGTGTTTAAATGTTTTCCATAGCAAGTTGATATGTTTGGATTTGTGTTAATAGACATTGCTATTTACTTACGTAAGTACTTTTAAATGTGGATTATAATATGGAACTACAGTATTGTTTTGGAATCAATAATAGGCAAGAAATTGGCTGGTGAACAAGTGGTTGGAACATCAGACTAAAGGTGCTATTACATACTGAGTTTGTTTGCAGAAGGACTGAAATTATTTCATTTAAATCTATTATTACATTACTTCTTTTTAAATAAATGGTGAAGAAATTCATTTGTAGAATCACACTTGATAGAAGATTTTGTTATAGTCATTCATTTCATCTCTTCACAAAGAAATCGACTTTAAGATTTTAAGTCTTAAAAACTAGACTTCAGGATACTATTTTATAAAACTTTTTTTGTGCTCAGATTTTAAAGGACAGTTTTATTAAATAGTATAAATTCAAGCTGCATTTAAATCTATACTATGTTGATCTTTATGCATTTATCTTTCCAAGCAGAAAATCACAAGAACCTGATTTTTTGCATGGATACTGACTTGTCATTAGGTTCTGAAATAGAAAATTTGAGTTTGATCTCTAAGGTCATTGCAGGTCATTGCCATCAGATGGCAAAATAGGCCATTTAGGGCCAAACAGACTGAAATAGAGGCTTAGATATGAAGTACAAAAATGTTTTTTGATTCTATTAATGGTAGATCAGATATCATGTTTTTCACATGGCCAGCTCTATGTTGGATGTTCATGTGTAATTAGTGAGAAATGATTCTGTATATTTGTAAAAGATGTAAGAACAAGAAACATTGTGTCCAAAAGTTCTAAGAAACTAATCAGAATTTTTCTTTGTAAAACTTTTTTGTTTTGCATTTATTTCATGTTTATATTTCTCTATCCATTGAATTTTGTTAAAATATATATCATCAGAATTTCATTAAAACATTTCTCTTATCTTTTTTTTTCCCAAGCAATGTCGGGTATCTCTGTTGGTTTTGAATAAATGTGATAATGATATTTATTAAGCCTAGGTTTTGTATTGTATAAGAACATAAATATAGGTCACTAAGTGAGAGCCAAACTCATTTCAGTATGAATGGTCTGTTACACTATCAATCATTGAAGAGGTGACTTAAAAATTATTTCTTTGAATTTTATGGTGTTGCTTTTACTTATAAACTTCACAGCATATTTCTTGATTGAAATATTTAAGGTACGATCAAAAAGTATTGAGACCAATCCAAAATATTTTAGAATTCAATTTAAATGAAGACATGTCCAGTTAAGCAACTTATTATGAAGTAATGATGTCTAGATGAGTCAGTGCCAATTTGAAAGGCAAATTATGAAACCAGTTTTGATTCTTTTTTTTAACAAAATGTTTTTGGCAAAACATAAGATTGATGTCAGTGTACCATACTTCATAGTTACAAGACCTAGCTCTGTGTGACTTTTTCTTGATTCTTAAACTATAAATTCATCTCAAAAATAATATTTGAGAATGTGGAGGATATTAAAAACAATATGATGATGCAGCTTCTCACCATATCAAAAAGAGGAGTTTTAGAGATGCTTTGACCAATGGAAAACTTGCTGGAATAAGCATTTTGAATGCTAAGTGGACTATTTTGAAAAAAAAAAAAGTTTCATTTAACATACAACTTTAGTTTCAATATGTTTTGCATTCACCTCTTACCTGTTTCAATTTATTCATGATTAAACATACAGATAACACAGCTGAATTACATTAAATGATCACTTATACAGCTCAATGTGTACAGATTTCAAAATAAGGGGTGTATCGACGGTAGTCAGATCTTATATTAATATACTATATATCTTTCTTGGATATAAAAAGAAGTATGTATATTTGCATGCATGCAATTGTACAGATTACATATACCACACAGTCATTTTTTATTTGACACCTCTTGTACCTGTTGATTGATTGATTTTAATGGCATGTCAACCCATATGGGGCTATTTTATGCCTAGAGGTTAGTAAATTGCATACATTGTATATTCATATATTTTTTTGTGTAGTTTAAGTTTTTGGCATCAAATATTCCTTCCTTATACAAATAATTTGCAAATATATCGATTTGAACCATAGAGGGGACCCTAACAAGTACTATCACTCAGAGTGGCCTTGGGAGTAATGGCAATAAAGGAGTACTCCACACTCTTTAGAGCTTCAACCTCACCATCAGATGTAGTTTTGTATCATACCCAGGACCCTCCATTTTTGGGCATGTGGTTTTACATCTCTGCAGGAGATACAATTAGCATATTCTAAGCCCTGCCAACAAGCCAATTGTATCTATTGATGCAATTCAGCAATTCTTGGTAGGTTAACTGTCATATGTCATCACTTCATGTCCCATACATATGTAATGGGAAACAGGATTTTTAATCCTTCTGTCATGAGAAGTTATTGAACATGTTGCATAACATAGACATTATCTAGCTGTAATAAGACATTGTTTCAAGTTGCAATAATGGTAGAAAGAGTTGAAAGATATCCCAATCATAAATCATGTAAGGGCAAAGAATGAGTACTCTACACTTTTCAGAATTCCAGAAGTTGAGCCTCACCACTGGATGCAGTTAAGTACCATACCTGGGACACTCCCCCCCTCTTTTTTTTTTGATGAGGCTCTTACACCTTACAGGAGATACAGTCAGCATATTCTAAACCCCACTGATAAGGCTGGCAAGGCAGAGTCGAAGTTTGGTTGGAAGCATATATCTTTATCATCCTACTGCAAATAAACAATTCCCTGTGTTCAATATTGATACTCCTGTAGTCACATTTGCTCTGAACTTTGCAATGGATGCCATATGATTTGCTACTGTTTCCTTGATAATGCATTGTTCTTAGCAAGTCTCTTTACTATTTGGCTGTCAAAAACCAGGTGTCTGCAGATGTAGAAATGTTCATGTGATCACTTTTGCCAACATTGAAGCATCTTTGATGTGTTATATCCAATTTTTCGAAATGTCCATCCAGGTCATTTTGTAAAATTGGACATGTTACATTGAAAACCCATAACCTGACATTTCCCAAATGGCTCTAATTGAACAAAAGGAACACATACATCTCTATAGCATGACACCTGCTTGTACTTGACTCTTTCTCCATACTGAAAATTATCACAGCATACATCACATTCTAAAGTTTATGTACAGATAGTACACTGTTAGGTGGTATTACATTATAAGATAGCCAAAGAAAATTTTATAAAAATATCTTACTATCTCCTAATATGCGCATAATGTAGCGAGGTCAAAATTGGTGTCACTCTTCAGAGGGTTACAATTTTATTTTCTGTTAGTGTATCATGCTAATTAGTGTATTCGGAAGGAACAGTTAAAGGTATAAATCACTAGTGCTAAGGTAAATTATGAGATCACTGCTAGAGAATAAGCATTACTAATCCATGCTTTCCATACACCCCTTTTATGCACTACTTTTATGTAAGTAAGATTTGCATTGAATCTGTCAAGATGAATACAACATTTTCAGGATAGGAATTCTCTTGAATTATGTTCATTCAGGCACATATCCCTCCATAATTGATCCCTGTTTTATAAAAAAAAGGAAGGTCTAAAGACAGCAGCAACAATCACATCCTTTTGTTGCTGTTAGTTTTGGCAACTTTCTGTTCATCTCATTAGCTTCTGACAGCACAAATTTAAAGAATCTTTTTCTTGATAACCATAAAGCTCTTTTTTTGCAGGGACAATCAAAAACAGTTAACAAGGTTTTATTATTATTATTCAGGAATAGTCTGTGGAAAATAACGTGCCAAGAATCTGTAAATGAAGCATTATATAAATTGCTACCAGAAAATAATGTGCTGGTTTGGATTTGCCTTTTCACAACTGGTCTATTGATTTTTCTATGACCAGTGATGTATAAACTGTTACTCAGACTGTGTGGTCTTGGATGACCCTTCTTGGGTCATTAAAAAGAATTGTTTGTTTGGTAATCAGATTTTTATCTTTTATCAAAAGCCCTTAATAAGTCAGTAGTTCTGCCGATATATATTTCTCTTTATTGTTCTCATGATAATATTTTTGTCTAGTATATTTCTCTGCTGTCTTTAGGTGCTCTTCTTTATGTACAAAAGAGGTGAGTATGACATAATGATTATAGTTGTAGGAAATGAATTCAGTGATTTGAGTTCAAATCCTTCATGAGGCTGTTTGCATTTCACTTTACACTAATGCCCTTGGAAAAAGCATAAATCCATCTCTTCTTGCAGTTAAGGATAAACATTTGGGCAGACTAGGTTCTTTTTCCTTGGTATGGCAACAGGTCTAGGAAAAGCAAAACTCTGGATTTAAACTAGCCTTACTCCATTTTAAAATTGACCCTGTGCCACATCCTGACCATAGTGGAGGGGTTAAGTGAATAGGAAGTAATAGTAGCTCTGTGGGTAAAATCATCTTAAGCTGGCAGTGAAAATTATTAAAAAATTTTTTTCCAGATAGACCAATTTATTTGACATGCACAAGTGTTTTTTATTTTCAGAGATAATCTTGGTGGTTTAAGATTTGGGAATGTATTATCATGGGGGAAGAGTTAATATTAATAAACAACATACTTCTTAGTGGTTAAAAACTAAAAGTAATAAAATATTATATAGAATTAGACAAAAATAAGCAGTCACAATATGTTAATATTAAAAGCATCATGAAAAAAGTTAATATCAAAGTTTGAGGTTTTAACTCAGAGATTTTACAACACTTTTGTTGGTGGTGGTGGTGGGAGACTTTGAGGTAGTTGTTATTCTATCACTTCAAGGATTCAAGAGTAAAACTGCAAATTTACACATATCTCTCCTTAATATATCACCTTCCTTCAAGTTTTCTCATTGGGTCAAGTGAAATAACGTTGACAAAAGAAACTATCAATGAAGAGACTGTGAACCTATGTGAAATATGTATATAATTTATGCGTTTAAGAATTTATACAAAAAATTTAATAACTTGGATAGAATAAAGATAGATTTTTAATGAAATGAAATAAAATAAAACTGATAATTAAAAGAAATCTGACTCAAATGCTGAGATGGCTACTCAATGGTGTAATGATCTCAATTTGACTGTAAATGGTCAAGAGGGGAGATTACTCTTTTGTACTATTTTTGATTTAGAATAAAAACAAATTCAAACCCTTTCACTGAATAATTAAAATTCATAGTCATTACCATAATGTTGATTAGCTATCAAAAAATATAATTGATACTGGGTCTACAAGGGTTGACATGATGTTCAGATATCACTGAAGGTGTATCCACTTCTTGCAACATAAGTACAGTTTTTTTTTGCTGGTGGGTAAATCCACTTTCTATAGTTAACAATAATAACATTTTGAGTGGATATATCCACTTTCCACCGCAAAAGGGTTTTAAAAAATAATGATATAATGAAATAAAATATAGAATAAAAAACAATTTATTATTTATATTTATTCATGTATAAAGTGATCCCACATATTGAATTTCTTTTGTATGCTTTAAATTTGTATATAATGCAATCCTTATTTTACTGTACTTTGAAAGTGTGAAGCAATCATATTTTTGCATGAAATATCTTTTCCTTACCAAATTTGTTCACAGCATTTTGGTTGGGATTAAAGTGTGGTATCTGTTCATATTCCTCAGTTGTGTTCTTGGATATTTTAAGCCACCTGGCAGTCCACAAGGATAAAGCATATTTGTTATGTTAGTTGTATATGTAAGTAAGTAAAATTGGCAACCGTAGTCAAGGGCAACCCAAAGCCTCCCTTGTCAATAGCTACTACACCAAGGTGCTACTCTAGTCTCTGGATTGCTCCACTTTACTCTTGATCTGTACCTTATAATGCTGAGTGTTTAGCAAGGTGGCATCAAGTATCATTTTTTGAGCTTTTGGTATGACTTGACCTAGAATTGAACCCCAGTCTCCCAAACCAATGGCAAAGACTCTACCTGTTTGGCCAATGGACCAATCAGAAGTAAAATGCCTTTGCAAATTGAATGTTTCTGCTAAGAAAAAGCAGCAGCTAAATGTACAGATTAGCTATTTACAAGAAGAACCATTTAAGAGTGAGATCACTGTATGTTACTTTTGTGTTGTGGTAAAGATAGTCAATTTCCCACACAAAGAGAAAGTAGGAGATATGTAATAATGGCTAATAAGAGGAAAAGTCAAATACTTGGTAATAGCATATTTATTTGATAAGAAATTCATATACATACTAACTCCACTCATTCTGTCTATCTGACAGCTAATTAATAAGATGGATGTGACCATTCTTTTACAGTCCATAGAGGAGGTAGGTAATCCTATAGAACAGTTAGATAGGTATTTATCCAAACCCTCTGCTACAGGCAGGATGTAACACAAGGTCAATTTTTAAGCAGAGTAAAGCTGGTTTGAATTCAGAATTTTCCTTCTAGATTAGTTACCTAATCAAAGTTAAAGAACCCAATCTGTTCTACTATTTCCCCACAGCTGGAGGAAAATAAATGGATTCATGCCTTTATCAAGAGCATTAGTACAAAGTGAAACACAAACAGCCTCATTCAAGATTTGAACTTGGGTTGCCAATTCCATTTCTTATGACGATTGCAGTCATGTGATTCTGCCTGTATATTACTGTATATAATAGATACTTCAACAATGAACAAAATTACCCAGATATTAGAATACCTCCCCTCTTTCACTTTTGATTATGACCCACCATTATTTGCATTGTACACATTTAGATATAGTAAAGACACAGGGTCAGATTTGTTCTTTTAATAATAATTAATTTTGTGGATTTTCTTACAATCAAACTCATTAATAATCACCAGAATTATCTGGTGTGAGATTTAACTTTTCTTTAATAATTAGGAAGTGAGATCTTCCAAAAATAATATAAAGACAATTTAAGATTGATAGAAATATTCATATGTAAAAAATTCCTTCTCATTTATGGGACATTTGATTTAAAATATAAACATTGCAGTTTTTGTAAATATCCCATAAATGGAATTATATTGTGTGTTAAGTAGGTAAATTCATTTGAAAAGAAATAAACAAGAACAATAATTTAAAAAAAAATTAAGACAATATTCTTTGTCAATGTAATTTGTCA
Organism: Sepioteuthis lessoniana; assembly: GCA_963585895.1. Taxonomy (NCBI): domain Eukaryota; kingdom Metazoa; phylum Mollusca; class Cephalopoda; order Myopsida; family Loliginidae; genus Sepioteuthis; species Sepioteuthis lessoniana. The sequence continues at coordinate 42,911,613 of OY757913.1, forward strand.
TTTTCTTAGATTTTTTAGGATTTCCAGCACTTTTAATTCTTAGAACATGAAAATTCTTTTCTAATATTTTCTTTTACAGATGAGACCTGTGAAAATTCTATAGTGTACATTTGAAACAGAATACAAAGTATGTTAATGATACAATCAAAAGAAATAATATTTAAAGTTTCAAGTAGTGGCTCTTCTATTTATGAATTTGTATTATGCTTTGTAAAGTTGTATACATGGAAGTTTTCAAATACTAAATAATGTTTAGTTGGCTGAAGGCAATGGCAAACCACTTGATAAAACATAATTATTTGTGAAATTATGTTTCTTCCTTGTTCTTTTCTTACATTTACAATGCCTTACCTATGGCAAAAGAAAAAAACAAAACAAAAAAAGCCATGTATTTAGTATTAGTATTTAGCCATGAATAAATATGCATTTATTAATGGCTAATTTATTAAAGATTTGGCTGTATTTACTGCCATTGAATTTTCATGTACCAATAGGCTGTAAGTTAGAATGTTATTCTTTGAAATAAACTGGAAATATGGCAAAAGGTCAAGAGAAGTATTTTACAGATTGGAAAGTGTTTGTTTTAATACAAGAAATGATGCCAAGTGTTTTGAATGGCACGAAGAATATGCTGAATAGTGTCTACATTTCATGGCTCAAGGTAATTACTGTGTTAGATGAGCTGAGAAAAACATAGCTAGTCATCTTCTCTGATCTAGCCAAACACTATTATCCCATTATATCATAATATCTTACCCAAATCAAATATTGTTCTCAAACAACTATCATCACAATACCACAAACTCTCAAAAGTCTAATCAAAATTTAAAGAATTTCCCCACACTCTGTCGTGCTGATGTAAGGAATTTGTAAATGATATCAAAAGAAAGCTTATATCAAATTCCATTAAATTGAATTAGCTGCAAATTGTCTATGGAGTTCATCTCAAATTAAAATCACTGTAGAAAAATGAATTAAATAGTAAAAACAAAAAAAAAAATATGTAGAATCTTAGAATGTGTATATAATGTTGAAAAAGGATAACTGTACAATGATGATGAAGAAAATTTTTAAAATTATTCATTAGAATAAGAATTAGAATAACAGTAGAATAATAGAGGAGTCTTGCAAGTTTGATATACTTTCATATTTTCTTCCAGAGTAGCTCTAAAAATTTTATCTATATTCTTGGTAGGTGATACAAACCATTTGTAAATCCATAGATAGTAATCATGACAGTAAGGGCTGTGTATTTTGGAAGGTAGGTTCGCAGATACTTGCATGTCTATCAATATATAAACATTACAGGTTTACAATTAACCTATTCATCTTGATACTTTAATCTCTTGTAACTTGAACCCCATTTTTTTCTCTAAAAATCCATTCAAGTACAGAAATGATAATACTTTATTTATAAAGTTTGTTATCAGAATTGTTATAATTATTCTTTCACTATCTAAAAATATCATACTGTTTGAATGAAAGGGATGGTTGCTTTTGTTAGAAACAAATCTAAAGATTTTAACACTTCTGATTGATGGTCAAAAAATTAATGGTTATTTCTTCTTATCTATTATATGAACAAATTTAGGATAAGGTTTTTTTGTTAAGTTCTAGGTGAATGAAGAATGCTACCAAAAGTCAAATTAGATCCTTTTGAATTTTTTAAGGGATATGATCATATTGAGGCTCTAAAAAACATAAAACAATTTCTCATTATTTAGAATTTTTACCAGTTGATATAATCTGCTATGCAGTTTTTAGGGAGCTGAATTGACATAATAGTAGAGGATGGGAATTTGATTCTACATAATGGTTTTATCATGGGAAGAATGCCAGAACAGGATGTTCTGCTTTAAGAACAGATGGCCTACTTTCTGTTTGAGTAAGGGTGTATGAAGAGGTCAATGATTTGCAGAAAATCACAAGAAAATGACTTAACAGGATGTCATTAATAATAACCGTAACTGTTGTATGGGTGAGGAATTTTGTGCATCAGAAAAACCAATATCGAAATTACATGCTCCAAAGAAGGTAAAAAGACCTATTATTGAAATACGTATTCTCAAATCCTTATTCTGAAGAAAACATAGTAATCAGACCATTATCGTTACAAGTGAATTAGGGATTTCTAAAAGAAAAAAAAAATTCTTTTTCAGCTACCTTTTATATTAACTGCTAATGTTAAAAATATTGTATATTTGTTCTTTTTCATGGTGGATCAAAATATATTGATCTAAAAAATATAATTGCTAAGTTATGTATTGTGATATTTGAACTGCATATGTGATAATGCACAATATAGGTGGAGGTGCATGGTGTAGTGGTGTTAGGAAGCAGACATGACTATGTGATTTCAAATCCAGGATGAAGATGATTGCATTTCACTTTGCACTAATGCCTTTGGCAAAGGCATGAATCCATCTTTTTTCTCTCCACTCCAGACCCCAGATTTGAGTAAATAGTATGATAGACTGGACTCTTCAGTCTCCTAAACTTATCTAGGAGAAGGAAAACTCTGAATTCAAATCAGCTCTACTTTGCTGAAAAATTCACCTTATGTCACATCTTGTCTGTGTCAGAGGGATTAAATACATATAGTTGCAGCCTAATAATGAAAGAAACATTAATTTTGCAAAAGAAATATTATCTTTAACATTTCCTCCTTAATTCAGAGGGGAATACTAATTACATAGACAATAGAGTGAACTTTTCAGATCAAATTTAAGCTTATAACTACATGTGAAGCTATTATAACACCCTTGTACATATTCTGGGTATATGGTTGAATCCCTCATGGTTAGAGAGGAGAAATTATTAACCATTACTTAGATGGAAATTTGAGTTAAAAAATCAGGTTAGATGAAGTTTTTTTTACATTTTCAATGATGTCTCATGGGTAGAGTATGTACTTGGTTTAGACTAGTGTCTTCAAATTGATTGTTATAATCAAAACATCTTGGCTATTGTATATTTTCTGGTCTTCTTTAGGCGTCTGTTATAGTCAGTAACTGTTTGATAATTCAGATAAAAATGCCCTATGTAAGATATAAATGGGTATGTATTAGAGTGCATCAATAAGTCTGTTGTAGTTATTAAATGATTTCTTGCTCGAAATTCTTATTATATAATATTTAATTGCTATGATTGATACAAAAGCATTGGATAAGGAAGGAGATTAACAAAAAATAAATATCTATGTAAAATAAATGCTTTTGTTCATTGTGCTACAAACCTATTACTGTACTACTGGAAGAAAGAATATTATGTTATTAAGTATCTGAAGCCACAAAAAGTTGAACTCTGTGTTGGTCTGACTTTTCTTTCTAACATCTGGATGTGTGTTGTTTTCTTGATTGATTTATTTATTTTTTAAATTTTTTTTAAAGATCAAAGCAAAAGTCCTTTTCCTTACAAAAATATATATTATACCTGATGAAGGTAAAAAACAATGTACTGGTTGAAAAATGTGAACAAAAAAAGTAATTCAATTGTCTAAATAATTTTTTCAGTGACATTGATGCTTCTCAAAACTATAGACAATGCCAAGAATTTATATAATATCAGTGTTTTATTGGAACCAAATTTATATTTCTGTATAATTGTAAGACTATTACACACAATTGCAACCTATTTTTCTACTATTATTTCTGTAACCAATTCTGCCTAAAGGTCCTTTTTCACAGAATACAGAACACGATAAATAACTGATTTTATCATTTATCTCCCTTAGGCCTTATCTAAAACTTTTTAAAATAAGATTTTTAAGCTAAATATTATCTTTAAGCCTTTGTTTCTAAATTAATATCTAACATATCTAAGTATCAATAATTAATGCTATGGTCTCCAAATTTTAGGAATATTAAATGAAATAAAAAATACCTTAATATATTTTTCTGCATTTATCTATTTTAATGGAGCATTATAGATTCCTTGGAAGAATTAATTCCTTTAAAATTTGAATTGACCTGAATACAGTGAAGAATGTAAAAGTTTTAGCTGCAGGAAATATTTGTTCCTTGAAACAAGAGATGGGTTCAAAAAGTATCAAGATTGAAGAATGTATTTATCAAGACGGGAAAAAAAGAATGAATGTAATGTTAATTTTCTGCAAAGTATCCATCTTGACATTCAGTGCATTTTAACCAACAGGTTTTTCATTTTCATCGTTTGATATGATATGAGGCTGAACTGTCAAATATCTTTTAATGTACTCCACATCCTCAAATCTTAACATGGATATGGATTTTCAGTTTAGGAAAGAAGAAAAAGTTGCATAGATCTAGGTATAGTGAGTATGGAGGTTACTGTACTTGCACAAACCCGTGTTTCACTAACAACTTGTGCCTGGTAAAGTCTCTCAACAAAAAAGAAAACAAAAAAAAACGCAATGACTGTCCAAACACCTCCTTTCTGTATTCAACAATTCTCTTCTCCTTCTCTTGAAACTCACTGCTGTTTCTCCTCTCACCAACTCTTGTCCAACGCTAAGGCAAAAAAGTCCCGAGTGATGACGTTAGTTCTTTTTATGTTCTTTTCTGCCTGCCCTCATTTGCATGTGCATCTTCACTCTCTGTGGTTTTACGTGACTGCTGACATGAAGATATGTGACCATTTGCGATATAAGCTTGCTGGGGGAAGCCATGTTTTTTTCCAGGCGAGAAAATAAATCTTGCTCGTGGTGCATATGCACTGACGATTGTGCTGAGGTGAATGGCTATTTTCATCCTAATTTTCACCACACTCCCCCCTGATCTCATGATCATAGATATAGCATGGGGGTAGCGCCTATTTTTGCCAGGTGCTTCTTCGCAGAAGTGTAGGGTGCTCTTTTGTCAAGTTTCCCACATTTCTTCTATCTCTGCTAATTTAGTCATTTTTATCTTTGGTATCTTCCTCAGACTTTGACTGAGCAAATGAATGTTGGCCTTCTGATTCACAAGTCACCATGACCCCCATCTCACTACTGGATGATGTGTCACTTTTGTCTTTCTCCGTAGCAGATGATTCATTGTGCCTGCAAACGTCTTTCACATGATGAGGTGTGCCATTGACCAGCACTGTCTGAGGACTGATCACCCCCCATCAACCTGTCTTTTGCAAAATCTGGTGGTGCATCGGCAGTCCAGTGGCTTGACCCAGACAGGTTCCCCAACTTGGTATATGGTTTGGGGTCTATGCCTTTCATGCACTGCTCATACTGGTATATGCCATTTGCTGGCGTGCTAGATGACATTTTGTTATCTTTGGGTGTTGCATTATACCATTACACGGACTCCACTATCAAGCAATGCAAACTTGGGGCTATTCTCTTGACAGTGTGGTGACACTGCTCTGCAATGCTGTTACTTTCTGGGACATAAGCACACTGGTATCGTATTTGTATGCCCCATTCATCAGTGAAAGCGAGGAAAGTTTGGCTATAAAAAGCTGGGGCATTATCCGTCAGTATTTCAGCACACCACATTTAAAGAAGACTGACTTCAGTTCTCACATGATGGCTGATGCATCCAGATGTGTCAGCTGGCACCCCACAGTGAAATATCAGGCTGCAATTGGTCAGCTTCAAGAATCCATTGCCACTGTAATGGGTTATGTCCATACCAAGCCAATACCAGTTGTCTCTCTCTTCGATTTTTCCCTTTTCCCACCAAGCCGGACCTGGGTCGCTTGATTGGCATTCCTCACAAGTTTGTACTATTGATCTGACTATAGCTTTCATGGTAGAGGGGCATGTCATACAGCAGAAATAGGTCATGCATCTGATGCCAGGATGTCCACATTGTCAATATATGGCTTGGATTTCTTCAGGTGTTAATTGAACAGTCAGGGCAGCGCACAGCAGGGGTGAGGAATCGGACCTGTGCTTTATCAAATCAGCTTAATCAAAGTCAGCTGATCATCCAAATTTTGCTCCGATGCAATGAAATTAACATTGACTTGGAGGCCATATTCATGGATCAGCTGCTGTAGGATTGTCAACCTCTTTCAAACCAGCATCTTGCTTGCAGCTTTGGTTCTTTCTCAGGCTCTTCCTGTCAGTGTGTCAGTTAGCCAATGGTAGGCACACACGGAGTCTGTGTGCAGATGAACAGTTCTAACTTGCCATTGCAACGCAAGGTTGAGACCTTTTACCGTAGCGTCAAGCTCTGCTAAATTTATATGCTAGGCATTGTTTGTCGGATGAAGCCAGCATTCATCTTCCAGGATGTCACCACATCTCTCCAACACCATGTCGGTTGCCAAGGAGCTTGCATCAACCCATGCATTCAACTCTTCTCTGAATACACTCCAGTTACATTGAACAGGGTCATCACGGGTCACCCTTGCCAGCACTTCTTCCACAACTTGCCTGAGGGAGACATCATCAATCGGGTCATCCCATCCTTTGGCTACCATGGTCACGCATCTCTTTTGGACTCCAGCTATCACATGCAGCCAGCTGCAAACGGAAATGGCTCACCAACTTCCCACACATGGAAAATACAGTGCATCATGTCATCTCAACCAAGGGTTCTGAAATTGCAGTTCCTTGCTTCCAACATAAGGTGTCGTACTCCCCGTAGACCTTAAGGCCCAGCACTTTAGCTCCATGCTTTAAGCACTCAGGTTCTTTACAAGTTAGACCAAAAGATTCCAACTTTGTCTTGACCTCATCTGCAGATGCTATGATCTCATTTACATATATATCAACGATGAAGGATGACATTGCCTTCATCATCTGTTCCTCTTGTGCCAACACTATACTGATGATAGCCTTCATGATCATCAGCACTACATTTGGACGAAGCACAACCACATGAGACAATATCTTTCCC
>OY757913.1:42921130-43061130 GCA_963585895.1 Sepioteuthis lessoniana
CAAGGCTGCAGTCCAGCACTTTTGTCTTTACACCACAGGGACTCCCACAAATACATAAGTGAAACTTCTTGAAACATCAAACATTTAAAAATGAACAGCAGGCTTAATGCTATAATACATAACAGAAACATCCGTGACTACTACTTTGATTTAAGTAATGCACCTTTTCATAAAAAAAGAACATAATTTGTCATGGCAAAAATGTATAGGAAATGCACTCACCCATGAAACTACTATTGATTTACAATCAGGTTTTTACAATATATCCATTGTCCTTACTGAATTAATCCCCTAATAATATAGAATACTAAAATATATAAACAACAAAACTGAAACAAAATAATGAAAATAAATTAGGTCCAAAATTCAACTGATTCAGTATATATAAAAAAATGTAGCATGCATTTCTCTCCTTTGTCACATGTAAATCTTATTTTTACAAAATAGAATTAATTTCTGAAGAAGCCATCTTTATAGTGAAACATGTCAGTTTAATTTTTAGTAATGTCTTCCTTTTCCTATAAGTTTGGATTTTTTTTCCTATGTATATGAGGATGAATTGAAAAATTCAGATGAAATAATATCTGCTGTTGATAATTTTTTGACCAATGGGATCCAAGCACTACAACACTGATAGATCACTAAGAGGACTGTTGAAAAATAAATTGCATTTAGTTACACTCCATGAGAGTATCTTAGTTAAACCTCTGAACTTTTCCGACAATCCTTATATATAAAGAATACATATTCCATTTTTATATGTATCATGATAATAATAATAAAGAAAGCCAGGAGAGATCTTTTTATATATATATTTTTTAAAATATTCTTTACAGTAAATGTTAAGAGTAATGTTTATTTTGTTGTCTTCCACCAAAGATGTAGTCTACAAGAAAATCTAACTTAGATAGCTTAATACCTCTTGATTGGACTCATGCCAAAATCACTTGTATGAAAACAATGAATAAATATTTATTTTCAGGTGATATTTTTAGGCTACTGTGCTCCTCCATACAATTTTATTGTCTGAGAATATCAAAGACCTACATGGAGGACCAAATGAAGAAAAAAATCTTATTGTGGTTTATTTACTGTCTTTTTGTGAGAAGAGAATAAAAGATTAACTGATACTGATATAGAAATTACTTTCATACCTACCATTTACTATGGACTCTGTGAAGTCTTTATAGAGTGTAGTGGTCAGTCCTTCTAAAAAAGCATTAATTAAATATGCTAGAAAAATTATCTAAATAAATCTGAAGCTGTACAATAAAAACATATTTCAGCTATTCATATGTCCGTATGTTTTGTTTTTTTTAATAACGATTCCAATTCTCATTATTTTTCTGAATTCATGTGTAAGGTTTTGGCCAGTAGCCTTTTGTATTAATAACGACATTTCTTCTCATCAGAGAATTAGCTTAAATGGTTTTTACAACCGAGTGAATTTTTTTTCACAAACAATTTCACTAATTGCCTAAAAACAATTTTTATGCCATTTATCAATTTTTTCTTGAGTCTTTCTTAAGTGATTAGAAATAGTTTAATTTGGTATATTGAAGATTAAAGCAAATTCTGAGATTTTGGGATCATTTTCCATCACTATCTTGAAAATCCCAGATTCTGTCTCTCTTGTCTGCCAATCTGCATCTAGCCTTTCACTTCCCATACTGAAAGGGTGACCCCTAACCTCCAGTCTGTCAATTATTGCCTGTACTTATAGCTCTCTGCAGCTGTTAAACTATGGTCATATCCATTATATTCAAATCAGCTTATTACATCACACATGGCTGAAAAACTAATTGAAAATTGATTGAAGGATATCTATAATAATTTTTCACAAAAATTCTGACTTTTCTGGTCATTCTTATATATATATATATATATATATATATTTATATTTAGAGAGAGAGAGAGTGTGAGATGAAAAACAAGGTCTTCAGAGAATGATTATTAATTGTAATAATATTGGCCAATGTTAGACATTTCAGTCTTTAAACCTTCATCAGGGCATGTAAGTTACTAAATGAAATGAAAGGAAGTTTTAAAAATTCCACTTCCACTGGTAGTGCTGTTTTGAATTGGTGTGATGCAACTAGCAAAATAAATTTTTTATTTAAAAAAAATCATATCAGTTTATGTATGTATGCATATATGTTAATATTTATATTATTTAGTTTGTATCTATTAACTTTCCATGATATAGCTGTCTTTATCATTGTTGATCTTTCTATTTATGTTTGTTTAATTCAACTATGTGTTTATCTATCTTTCTAAATATATATAAACAGTGAAGGTGAATTATTTTAAATAAGAGATATTTTGACTTTTTAGCCCCAATCTGACCAAAAAGGAGACATAAAAATGCACACACACACATATATATATATATATATATATATATATAGTCATCCATAGACAGACTGTTTCGTTCTATCAGAACTCTTCAGTGTGGCTAGACATGTAGGACGCTCGAAGCTGGGATCGAAACCCATCCAACTTTACGTTAGACTAAGTCTCAGACTGCTCGGCCAACAAGCGTACCACGTTTGGCTAAGGGAATTATTAAGGTATTTATGTAGCAACAGCAGCAGCAGTTTGTTTACATTTTTATACCCTATCGGCTACCAGAGTGCTCAATTCTTTTGAAGAGCTTTGCATTATGTGAGCGCCAGCCGAAAATTCCTTCACCAGAGTGCTCAACCCCCATGGGGGAGCGTGTATATATATATATATATATATATATATATATATATATATATTTTATCTTAAGAAAGTTCTAAGCCTTATTCAGAAAGAAGTACATTAGGTAAACATTTTTGTTATGGCAACACTTGCTTCCAGGTTAACCCTAAGAATTTCCACTACAGATTAGTAATTCAAAATTAACCCTGGATTCATTAATTTGAATCTGAATCAAAAATTCAAAGCAAACAATGGAAACCTTCTGGTTCTTCACCACCAAAGAAGTTCAAGAAGGTAGTGTTTGTTGGCCAGGTGATGCCTTCTGTTTTTTATTTTGTTTTGTTTTTTTTTTATTCTAAAGGTATAAAGACTACCTGGAAAAGGGAAAACTATTAATGGACTGTACTATATACCAGAATTAAGACAATTGAAAGAAGCAATCAAGTTGAAATGTAGAGAGAAGCTGCTCCAGAATAAGATGCCCATTCATACTGCTCAGGTTGAAGTAGCCAACTGTGACTTTGAATTGCTACCTCATTCCCCTTACTCAGCAGACTTAGCTCCATCTGATTTTTTTTTGTGTTTTTTAAACTCAAATCCTACCTGTATGGTCTCCGTTTTGGAAAGAATAATGAAGTCATGTGTTGTGAAGAAGTTTTTGGAGTACCAGGATGCTACCTGGTGAAAAACTGTCTTGTTTCTCCAACTCTTTCTAGATGAGGCTTAGAACTTTTTGAATGACCCTTGTATATATAATATATATATATAGTCATCCACAGACAAACTGTTTCGTGCTATCAGAACTCTTCAGTGTGGCTAGACACTAGACTAATCTTCTTAGATAGCCTCTAACTAAAGGAAAGAAAATACTTTCTGCTCACATGGACAGTTCTCATCGTGACTATTCTATCAACAGTAACATCCCATTATATGAGGAGACTCGTCCAGCAGTTTTACAATTATTCTATATTCATTTATCTATTTTATATCTATATATGATCTCTCTCTCTCTCTCTCTCTCTCTCTCTATATATATATATATATATATATATATATTGTCTGTACAAGTACGTTCACCAGATGGAGACAGAATACTTTGACATTGTAGCAAGAGTACTACAAGGAGACACGCTAGCCCCATACCTCTTTATCATCTGTCTAGACTACATGTTTAGAACATCGATTGATAAAATCAGAGAAAACGGCTTCAAGCTGACAAAGAAAAGAAGCAGAAGTTAACCCGCAAAAACAATTACCGACGCCGACTACGCAGCGATACTGGCAAATACACCCAACCAAGCCAAAACACTATTGCATAGTTTGGAACGAGCTACCACAGGCATTGGCCTCCATGTCAATGCACACAAAACTGAATATATGTACTTTAATCAAACAGGCAACATTTCCACACTAGAGGGAACCTCTCTGAAACTGGTTGACAAATTCACCTACCTTGAAAGCAGTGTCTCATTAACTGAAAAAGATACTGATACGCGGCAAACAAAGGCATGGACAGCTATCGTTAAGCTATCGATCATATGGAAATCAGACCTGACTGATAAAATGAAACGCAGTTTCTTCCAGGCAGTGGTTGTGTCGATACTGCTGTATGGATGCACTACTTGGACACTAACAAAACGGCTGGAGAAGAAGCTAGATGGCAATTACACAAGAATGTTGCAAGCAATATTGAACAAGTCCTGGTGGCAACACTCCACAAGGCACCAACTATACGGCCACCTGCCTCCCATCATGAAAACTATCCAAGTTAGACAAACCAGACATGCAGGACATTGCTGGAGAAGCAGGGACGAGCTCATAAGTGATGTACTCCTATGGAACCCCACATATGGCCGAGCAAAAGCAGGATGACCAGCTTGAACATACATACAGCAGCTCTGTGAGGATACGGGATGTAGCCCTGAAGACCTGCCAGAGGCAATGAATGATAGAGAGAAGTGGCGAGAGAGGGTCAGGGATATCTGTGCTAGCGGCACAACATGATGATGAACTCTGATAGAAACTCCATGAAGGTTGATATGCCATTAAACAAAGAAACCAACCTAATAGAAACACCATATCACCACAAAAAACATTTACCCAACATAATGACAGTAAAAGAATTGAGCTGAGATCCTCTCCTACCTGGAATAGATAGGTACTTCAGCTAGTATGAATATTTATTTGTAGTTGATTAAAGGATTAGATAAAACGTTCCTAAAAAATATAAAATTGGTAATGTTGTCCAAAGATTTGAAAATTATATTTTAGAATGGAAGAATAATTAAATAAAAGATCATGTACAGGATAACAAGCTGGGATTTGATGATGCTCATTGTGATTTGTCACTCTTGGATCATATCTGATCCATAAATATCCAGCAGTTTTATCCTCATCTATTTTATCACTAATGGCTTAGTCATTTGCTTCTTTATCCGTAGAAATTTTCTCTTGCTTTTTAGATTTCTTTCTTTCTTTCTTTTTAGCCAAATGGTTGAAGCAATATTTAACATGATAGTCTTTAAAAAACATTGAGCTGTATCCCAAAAATTTGAAATTTAATAAATCTGTTGTACTATAATTGATATTGATTAGGTCTTTTGTAATATCAATTTCATCATAGTGTGTACAATACCCTAATTAGATCATCTGTAATAGTTCATGGGATCTACAGTTGATGAAATTAGAGGAGATAATGGCACTTTTGTAAATACTTTCATTTCTTAGAATGAAAGCGATTAAGTAGTGTTCACTGATCAATTGTGCAGCCATCTGTTATTTGCTTTTGCAACTCAATTGTAGATAATGTCTCTCTTCATTAAGTTATGAGAATTAGGAAAATCTTCTAATGCTATAAGTCTTTGATTACTTGAAAATGCTATACCATTAGACTAATCTTTAGGTCACAATGCATCTATCTGATCATGTCTAGTATTTCTCCTATCAAGTGAATAACTTAATCAAGTTACTTTATTGAAGAAAAAAAAAAAACAACTCGTGTAACAATATTCTTTTTAGCATTATCTTAATACCTTTTCCCTAATGAATATTTTGGCTAATTGTAAAAAATTAATTTGTTGTTTTTTCATTTTTTTTTATTTATTCATTTATAACATAAACTACTTCCAGAAAAACAAAATAGGACAACTCATGTTTGAAGTTCTAGAGAGTAGTATTGTCATTAAATGTATCATTTAGATTAATACCATCACCTATGTAATTTTGACCACTGTGTTCTCTAACCTTCCTCAGATTTCTTACAGACAAATATTTTTCTATTGTGTATTTCTGTGTGTGTGTGTGTGTATATATATATATATATATATATATATATAATTTGATGTGTTTTTTTGCATATTTACATATGTGTATTTTGTGTGTGTGAGTGCATATATATTATTTTATGTGTACATACATAAGCATATTTCATATATATATATATATATATATATATATATATGCGTGTGTGTGTGTATGTATATGTAAATTATGTTTTATGTGTCTGTGTATTTTATATATATATGTATGTATATTAGTGTATTTTATATATTATATATATGTACATGATGGATTTTGAATTGTTTTCTGTTCTAGATATTAAATTTTTAAATTTTCCTGATGTTCAAAAGAAGATAAAAACTAACATACACCTTTTTCCTCTTCCTTCAGGTGCTGTTATGTAAACGCAATGTCCCTGCACAGTTGTTGCAAGTTGGAACAGGCCACCACTTCCTCTTCTCACTTCATTTTGCTTTTACTTTATAGCTAAACACTTGTAGGGGCCATATCCCCATTTTTCAGAATGAGTTGGGACCAAAAGCCTGGTTGTGCCCCATCGGTGCTGGCACCCAAAGATCTTACCCCTGAATGCTGTGCATTATATGAGGAAACTGGGACTAATTCAGCTGTGCTCTATGCCATGTCCGCTGCTGACAGTACTTCCCAACAGCATGACTCAAGCCGAAAGCTGTGTCTCCCAAAACGAAGTCACAAACGAACACTATCTAAAGGAAACAAAATACCTTCTCCTGCCAATATGGACAGTTCCAGTAGTGGCTATTCCATCAGCAGTAATGTCCCGTTCCTCAGAGGACAAACAGAGAAAGATGAATATGCCTGGTGTTCTATGGAGTCCAGCAATGCTGACGGGGGTGACGATAGGGAGTGTGGCCTGGGGAAATTTCGTCCAGAATGCCTGAGAGTTTGTACAAATATAAAATCTTTTGTTTTCTTCATGTGCCTATTGTTAATTGTTACTGGTTCATTGTCAACAGGCTACCTGAACAGTGTGATTACAACTATTGAAAAGCGTTTTGAAATAGGTAGCTCTATATCTGGGCTGATTGCTGCATCTTATGAATTTGGATCTCTTGTAGCTGTTATTTTTGTTAGCTACCTGGGTAGCAGGAGACACATTCCGAAATGGATAGGGGTCGGGGTTGTATTTATGGGTTTTGGGGCCATTTTTTTTTCAATGCCACATATCATAGCTGAAAAATACACAGTAGAAGATAAGATAATCAATAGCACTAATGAAAACATCTGCCGATCGGTTGTGAATAGTGGAGGGAATCGGTGTATTGACAAAAATTCAGGAAATTGGAAGTATGTGCTGATTCTTATAATTTCTCAAGTTCTTATTGGTACTGGAGGAACACCAATACTTACCCTTGGGACTACCTATGTAGATGATCATGTCACAAAAGAGAAAGCCCCATCTTATCTTGGTAAGTATTTTTATTACCTGTTATTCTCTTAATCAATACCATCATCATTTTATTTCTATTTTGATTGTTTATTTTTACAGTTAACTTTTTCTTTTTATTTTAAGTCTGGTGGGTTAAGATAAATATCATTTACAATTTTCTGAAGTAATTTTATTTGTTAATTTTTCAACTAAAACTCTCTTAATTTTGATGGTATATTTGATCTCTGACTAACTGGACTCATAACCTGGCTTGGTTGTAGGGACACTACTCATATAGCATGTCTTAAGCAGGAATAGCCTGACAAAGCCCATCCTTCTCCAGATCTACGACTGGTTTAAATTAAGGGTTTTCCTTCTTCAAGACAGGTTGCCATTGCAAGGTTAGAGTTCAGTCTGCCTATTATTAACCTATAGCTGGATGGAGAGTAGTTAGATTCATACCTTACCCAAGGGTATTGGTGTTATGCAAACTGCATCATTTAGGATTTGAACTGGGGAAGCTAATTTCACTTCCAGACACAATAACTAGTGCACCATAAGCACCTCCAATATGTTTAAATTAATGTTTATTTTTGCCTGTCATGTTATTTAGAAACTTAACAAAAAATATTATCCATTTAGAAATACAGAGAAAATTACACAGTATATAGTTGTTCTTTCTTTATCTACTTCTCTAATTTTTTTTTGCTTGTGTTAAAACTAGCTGATGTACCCTTCAACACTGAGGAAGCTTTCAAGTCTTAGATTGAAGATACAAAACTAACAGACAAATGTTAAATATCTTATACTTATTTCATTTTTCTAAATATTTTTTTACAATGCTTTCTATCAATTAAAAGTTTACACTAAATAACAACAAAGGATAAATATTACTGTTGCAATTTGGTTCTTGAGTTTTAAAAAATAGAATTATCAGTTCTGCCATAGTGCAAGGAAAACTGAAGTACTGATTTTGCCATTGTTATTTGTTAATAAAAGGTGGCAGGACTCTCTTTCTCTCTCTCTCTCTCTTAGTAGCCAGCACTCTGAATGGAGTTTTTAGCTGAATTTATTGCAGGTACTGTCTCAAGCAAATTGTTACAATAACCATAAAAAATCCAAGTAACAAGACAGAAATTTACCAATCATATTTGTTATATCAATATTGTTCTGTGAAAAATTCCAGTTTTGTTAGGAAATATTTTTGATTGGAGTAATGCTTAAAAGATTGATCAGTTTAAACATTTTATTCTGTTTTTGTCTGGATTAGGATTCCTATCGGAGCAATAATGGTTTTGTTTCTTTGTTTAATGGCATATCAACCTTCATGGGTTATTTAATGCCAAAGCCTCCCTTATAGAATAACAGCAGTGATACTATTTAAATCATAGCTTGAACGATAAGAAGTTTCATAACTTTCCTAGGGTATTAGTCCAAAAGTGAGTGTAATAGGGTGACTGGAGTTCAAACTCATTTACTTTAAGACTGCCATCCAGCACTTTAGCCATTATTTCACAGGGACTCCCTCAAAGCAATAATGCTATGCAATTTTACATCTGTTGGAAGAACAACCTATAAACCTCATGAGTAATTTTATTAAATTTGAGCAATTATTTTAGTTGACCAAATAAATTATTTTTTGTCTTTTGAAATTTGAATTCTATATGACTAGATATATCATGCTGCAACATGGCTTCTTGATTATAGTTTATTATGAGAGATGCTCTCAAATTAAAAGTTTCCCTTTCTCCATAAAGAAAAAAAGATTTTTGATTGTTAAAATCTTCTCCTAGGTCTAATAATTATGCATATGAAATTTGGTAGCTCTACATCAAACTGTTTGGCCGTGAAGGGCAGACAGACAAACTTTCCTTGATTATTAGTATAGATACTTATTTTAGATTGAATGCCATAGTTTTTACATTGTATGGATATAGCTTGTATGGAATAAAAACATCTTTTTGTTTCTCAAAGTTTAAATCAAATATAAGATTATTAATCTCAAACACACTTTGCATTAATAAAGAAAAAAAAAAATCAAGTTAGGCTTCCTTGTCCCTATCTGGCCAAGTTCACTTAGCTTAATTCAGTTAAGGTTGCATAATAGAGTACCCAATGAGGATCAAACATGATATACAAGCCAACTAGTTTGAAAAATCTGCTTGCTTGGCTTTGCTCTACAGTAGGTGTCCTGAGAGAGGATTATAATTATTTACTAAAATCAGCTCAGTCTAGCTCAAGGTCACAGTAGTGAGGCACCCAGTGAGGATCAAACCCACTATACCAGTGAAATGTTTAGTAATATAAACTTGATAATCATTGTGCTATGGTAGGATATGAAGGAGAAAAAATCTACTTGGGTGAAAAAGTACCAGACTAAAAACTGATGCACAAATAGGATAAAGCTATTGTGTAGATGAATGGTAATAATAATAAGATGAAAAATTAAAAACCAAGAAATAACTGAAAGCTTTTTTTCTGCAATTCATTTTTGGTATTCAGCAACCATCAAATGATTTAGTGCAGAGATTATTAAATCTCCTGGTTATCACTCCATTAGCTTTTGAGTGGTTTAAAAAAATATGTTCATAAATTTCAACACAGTCCATTCCACCCAATAATGATTAGAGAATTAATTGTTGAAACTTTATACACTTTAAAGAAAGAATGAAAAATCCACTTTGAATTTTTAAATCTTTTAAATGCCTCATGCAACAGAAAATTAGTGACCGTGATAAGAGTTAAATGATTCTCAGTGCAGTGAGTTAACTTTTCACAGACTTTTTTTAATTTTATTTTGCCAGGTCAACTTTGATATATAGAATTTTGGGGAAAAGCTAATGTGTTCTTCAAGAGGTTTCAGACATATATGGTGGCAGTTTCAGCTCAACTAAGATTTGAATGATCTAGAATCATTAAAATACATGCTATTTCATATATTCATCCTGCAATTCAATACATTTGCTACATCATTTCTCCAGTTTCTTTGTATCCTGAGTATGACACTAAAATTCATCTGATAGTGAGGCTCCAGTTCTGGAGATCTAGGGGAGTATAAAGTATCTCTTTCCAGTCATTACTTCTAGGTCCATTCTAACTTAGAGAGGTAGTATTAGTGAGGTTCCCATGTCTCAGTCAAATAGATCAGCTTAAGAATTATTCATATTTGGACTTTGTGCAACAAAAAAAAATCTTAAGAAATAACTGCACAAAGAATGTAATATGAACATAAAATGAATGTGGTTCCTTAACCTGTTGGCATAAAATAATCCAAGAAAGGTTAAACTGCTATTAAAATCAATTAATCAATCAAATTTGGCCCATCAGTTTTGTTTTTAAAAGGCATTATCAATCTTATTTTTAGTTACATATTGCCTTCAGAAACAGTTGAATAAGTAGAACTAATGAAAACTAATGATTGATATGATTGGAGAAAGCAATTTTAGGTGTTTTGGCTTATAAATAACTGGTTAAGAACAAGTTAAGGATCTTTTTACAAGATTTTGATGGGGTTGGGGAGATTAATTACATGAAAATTGAAATGGCAACTGAAGGGCAGATAACTCATTAATGATCTGGTTTGGAAGCATTTCAGAAAGATGATCAGTAGCAAAAACAAATCTCTAATATCATGAAAATGGATTGTAGAAGGTTTTAATTAAATTGAATCCTACAGTAATTCTAAACTACTTCTTTGCTTGCCAACAAATTTGTGTGTTCAGTTTGATTAAAAGAAAATTTAAAAAACTGAATAATAAAAATAAAAACATCATTAATTTCACACTCGAGCAGAAGAAAAAAGGCTTGTGTTGTAATTGGCCAAAAAAATAAAATGTACTCAAGGAGAATGTAGTCAAGTAGGTCATATAACTGAATGATTGATGAATTAAGTTTAGCATTGGGGTTAGTTATGTAATTCAATGAAATAAAATGATATTTTTCAACTGTATATTTTATGAGTAAGCTAGGATTGGGTTTGTCATGATTGAGATGCTGTATTTTAAAATCAAATAATCTCTCATAACTTTAGTTGAACTATTGAAATTTAGAAAGGAAATGGTTATTATTAGCTATTATTCTGATGTAATTCTACAAGTGTTTTTGACCATCTTTTTTCTACACACATGACCAACTATACCTGATTCGAAAGAACTAGCTTAGTTATTCACTTTTGTAGATACAGTATTGTATTTAACAAATATGGATCCTTTAATATACTTTCCTTTCTTGTTGATACTCTGAATCTAATAGAGAATAATAATCACATAGATAAGAAATAATACAGTGAAAATTTCTGATCAAAATGAAGTTATTAACTATCAGGCTATCCAACTTATTGTTCCAGTCTTCATCTGGTGATCAGATGGATATAGTAGGAGTGGAAAAGAGCCCTTTATTATTAGCTCATTTTCCCTAGACAAATATCTTTTTTCTGAAATTAGTACCAAATGAAAATAAGCAATATCAGATATTGTTTTCTAGCTATTATTATTAATTTCATTAATTAAATGATAAGCATCTTTTCTTTGTACACATGATCCTCATTTCATAGTCTCTCTCTCTCTCTCTCTCTCTCCGTCTATGCACCACAGATTTTTTCATGTTCTTACTTTCAGAAGGCAAATAGTTTTACCATTACATTCCCTGTTACAATTCCATTGATTTGCTTAAGTGTCTTCAAAGAGTGCAACTATTTATCATGAGGAATGTAAGGACAAAGAACTATGAACTAATATAAAGTATCCTCTAACATGGATAATGGAATGTGTGTGATCTCTGCTCAAAAATTGAATTAAGGGGTTCAGTTTAAAATTTCCAAAAGGTACCAACTATAACAGACACCTAAATATAATGCCTTGAGTCCAATAATCAAAATATTTTGACTAGAAATACCAAAATGAGGACACTAGTTTAAATAACTCGGTGTATAATAATTCCTAAAAACAGAAATTTAGACAAATCTGACTTGGTTACTAAAAATGTAAATACTTTTTTTTTATTAAATGATAAATCTTTATTGATCAATAGTTTCTGTGTTGATAAATAATTTTAAATGCATTTATTGTGATCCTTTCTGAAATATTTATGTTGGATTTATATCTTTGTATACTTTATACAAAAATTAGAATAGAGTGATTTTATGATAATGAAAAGAAAAAAAGAAGATTAATAGTTTATTAGGACTTTGATGCTGTTAATAAATTGTCATTCAATCAAGTGAAAGAAAATAAAAACTGATTTTTGATTGTTCATCCAAAAAGAAACAGAAGAGAAAATCACAGTATTTTATTCTTTTGTGCCCAGTTCTATGATGAATGATTAACATTTTTCTATTTTAGGATATTTAGCTATATATATATATATATATATATATATATATATATAAAATTTACACTAAGAATGTGTTTTTATTTAATTGTATTTTATAACAAACTTTTGTCATGTTCTTTGTCTTGCATGTTTAATATCTTTTTCACTATTCATTTGGTAAATTTTTGATTTTCATTTTGCAACCTCTCAACCTCCCAATTCAATTGCATTACTTGACATGAAAGTAAGATTTTTTTTATTCTAATTGTTTTTTCTGTTTAAGGAGTTTGATTTATCAATTATTTTTCTAAATTAGTTTCAATATGGTTTCAAACTCTTTTCATACTTCATATTATAATTTCTAACAGTGTACATTTTACAAGTACAAAATTTTAGCTTTATTAGATTGAATTTTTATATTGATATATCTTGGTTGATTCTTTAATATGACGGCTTGAGTCTGAGGATGGAAATAAGAGGATAGATTTCATTATTAATTTTGACTTGGATTTTTTTTTTTTTTTACTTTTTATTATTGCTTTTCATCACAATGTTTAAGTAAAGAAAAATGTAGCAATATGACTGAATATGAATTTTTCCTTCTGATAGGCTTTCTGAAGAAATTGCTAAGTCATCATCCATGTTCAACAGGTTCTTAAGATGATGAGATAGCATCATCATCATGAAGTCATGCTAATACCAAAGATTCCCTTAATTCTCTCTCACCAACCATTCCTATGAACCATCACTCTTGGCAAGTCCTCAACACAGCATCCTGTGTCCACACAGAACTGATAGATTTAAGTTTTTTGCTGGTCAGCTAACACTGGTGTATCCATGTTTAGGAGAACATCATTTATGAGTTCATTCTTACTTCTCCAGCATGTCTTGTTTTTCTTACTTGGATGGTTTGTGAGAAGGAATGTCATCATCATGATCATGTCGTGCCATCGGCACGGATATCCTTGACCCTTTCTCGCCACCTCTCCCTATCGTTCATTGCTTTCAGCAGGTCCTCAGGGCTACACTCCATATCCTCACCGAGCTGCTGTATGTAGGTTCGAGCTGGTCACCCTGTTTTCGCTCGGCCATGTGAAGGGGTCCACAGGAGTACATCACTTATGAGCTTGTCCCTACTTCTCCAGCAGTGTCCTGCATATCTGGTTCGTCTAATTTGGATAGTTTTCGTGATGGGTGGTAGGTGGCCGTATAGCTGCTGCTTTGTGGGGTGTTGCCTCCAGGACCTATGGGATGTAAGTAGCCATATAGCTGCTGTTTTGTGAGGTCCTGCTTTCAGGATTTGTTCAAAATGGTTTACAACATCCTTGTGTAGTTCCCATCTTGCTTCCTCTCCAAGTGTTTCATTCAAGTCCCAGTGGAGCAACCATACAGTAATATTGACATGGCTACAGCTTGGAAGAATCCCCATTTTATTTTATCAAAGAGATCAGATTTCCATGTGATCAATAAACTGTCAGTAGCAGTTTATGTCATTCCTATGCATATATTGACATCACTTCCTGTAGATGAGATATTGCTACCAAAGTATGTGAACTGGTCTATTAATTTCAGGGGCTTGCTGTTTAATGTGGAGATGGCACCATCTTGTTTGAAATACATGAACTCTGTTTTTTGGGGTTGTGGAGGGGAGCACATAGAGGCCAATACTCCAGTTTATGTTGCAGAGATTTGGCTTAGGCAGGTGTATTTATGAGAAGTACTTGATCATCTGCATGTCTGCATCTGTAATAGTTTCTACTGTATATTGTCTACTTTTTACTGGCCCATAATGGTTGGTTTTACATCATATCAATCATTGTTGAGTTATTCAATGTTGAGTCAGTGCTTTTTTAAATTTTATTTGGTTATTGGGGGGTGCAAGTAATATTATGAAAATTATTTGTTAACAATTATATTTTCAAGTTCAAATACAAATATCTACTAAATACAAATAACTTGCACATAGACATATGGTTTCAAGTATTCCTATCTAATATTAATAATTTATATGCAATTATGTGATTTCAAGTATGTATTTACCTAACCCCTCCACCATGATCAGGATGTAACACATGATCCATTTTTCACCAGAATACTACTGATTTGAATTCAGTTTTCTTTCTTCTAGACTGATTGCCTGAATCAAGACTAAAGAAACCAGTTTGTCCTACTATTAACCAATAACTGGTGGTAAAAGAGATGGATTTATGCCTTTCCCAAGAAAATTGGTGTGAAGTGAAAGGCAAGCAGCCTTGTCTAGGATTTGAGCTTGGGTTGCTGTTATATACCCTACTGGTTAACAGTAATGGTTATGTCCTATTCCTCATAAATATGTTGGACACTATTGTGAGGGTGGATAATTTGCTGACTACGTAGTCTCCACTTGCAGTGGGTACCTTCTTCATACTTTGGCAAGTTTTGTATTTGTTTAATGTTTTAAAGATTTCCATTTCATTTATAACCTCCATTTTGATTATTTCTTATTCAGTAACCTTTGTTAGGTTACAACATTTGGCAATGAAGGATTCAACCCAACTCAAACATTCACCAATACAACTTTTTGGCAAAGAAGGGTTTTCAACAGAACACAACTCTTGTAAAAGTTCATGAATACGATATTCTACAAAGATATTGGCAAAACTTATGTAAAATTCACTATGGCTAAATTAGCAAAGGGAGATAAAAAATTACCAAAGCTATAAAGCATTTTTTTTTTTTTTTTTTGCTACAAGGATTTTACTAAGGATTATGTGCATATTAACCATACAACATTCAGAAAAATATAGGATATTATTCAAACTATGAATAACTGGAAATGTAATGAAAAGTACATAAAGTAGGAAATTGTATTTTTCAAATTTCAAAAATCATGTATTTTTAGAGGTTTTCTTGGTGGAAAGGTGCCACATTGGAGGTTAAGTAGTAGGAAGATTCAAAGTGTTATTGAGAGATAGTTGTAATAAAAAAATATATATATATACTTTTGTGAAAAGTTAGTTCATATAAAGTACAGAATGGAGGATTTTAAAACCACTTTACTAGAAATATTGAAATAACAAGCTGAACAATGGAAAAATTATGAACAAAGGCTTGAAAAACTCATAGTTGTTTGGAGAACAACAGAAAATGTTAACAAGTTACAAGAACAAAGATTTGGGTGTTTTTTGACAGAATACTATCATAAATGCAATTGCTGAATTTAATTATATGTCAGAAGAAGTAACTTTTTTGTTACATTTCTATAGATATGAATACCTTAACAAAATGGACTATTTCAATTGGCTCAACTGTAAAAATGTTAGACTTGTGCTAAGGAAACTAGGTGCTGTAAAATACAAGAGGTATGTAAATTACACATTACCAAAAAAATCCGAGTAACCTCATGTTTAAAGAAATAGTTACTTTCCAAAGTGTTCAGCCCAAAGACGTCATTGTTCCATAATTGACGGAAATGCATGAACTTAATAAAAGAGGAAGATGAAGATTTCACAATGTTCACTAGTATTGTGAATGATCAGTGTGAGGGATTCAAACTGGCAGAATTAAGCCCTAACAATTTTAAATGTCTGATATTTGTACAAGGTTTGGTGTTGACAAAAGATGCAGAAATCAGGAGAAGGGTTTTAAATAAACTTGAAAATGAACCCAATCTGACTTTGCAAAATCTAGCAGAAGATTGTCAGAGGTTTATAAATGTTCAGCAAGATGCTAAAGATATTGAAGTGATTGGTGTGTTGCACATTAAAAAAGTGGGCCAAGAAAATAAATTGAAGAGAAAAAATATTACTCCAAATCCCTGTTAAGCATGTGGAGAACTACATTTTTATAATGACTGTCCATACAAAAACAAAGAATTTTTTGTTACAAAAAAAAAAAAGACATATGAAAACTCACTGAAAGACAGAAATTAAAAAAAAAACAATGAATAATTAAAGTTACCAATGTGGATGAGTCTGCTGGTCGGAATATAAGGAAATTTGTGCTGGTAAAAATCCTTAACTAAAATATTAAATTACAAATGGACAGCAGGTCTGACTTAAGCATAATAAATGTATATACATGGAAAAAATAGGAAAACCAATATTAATGGTTTCAAAAAAAATCACTCGTAGTGTTAGAGGCCAGAAAATAAAATTTGAAGGGAAATTTATAACAAATGTGATGCTGAACGAGAAAACATTAAAATTAAGAAGGTTTGTAATGAAAAATACAAATGACCAGCACTTATCTGGAAAAATTCCATGCTATCCTCTTATACTATCCTGACCATCAATATATATTTACGGATGGCTCCAAGGATAACAATAAAACAGCATGTGCCGCTATCCTCAATAAAACCATTCACAAGAAAGCCCTTCCAATGAAAAGCACTATCTTCACTGCAGAAGTATGTGCCATTGACCTTGCCCTCAACATCATTTCTAGGGACAAACACAATAAATTTATTATATTTTCTGACTCACTCTCTGTTTTAACATTACTGAAAAATAAAAAGCTGGAGAACTCATTAATTGTTAAACTGCTCAGTAGACTAAACTCCATGTCTAGTCATAAAAAAATAATTTTGTGTTGGATTCCAAGCCACATTAGAGTGAGCGGAAATGAAAGAGCTGACTCTGCAGCCAAATCGGCCTTAAATCTAAGCTCTAAGGTTCTTTCCATTCCATATACCGATTTGAAACCGACAATCAGTAAATTCCTTCACACAAAATGGCAACAATGATGGGACATTAACATCCATAATAAACTCTTCCAAATTCAGCCCACCTTGGGAGAATGGAAACCAGCTTTTAGAAAATCAAGAAGAGAACAAGTTGTTTTATCCCGATTGCACATTGGTCATACAAGCCTTACTCATGCTTTCATACTGCAACAGGAGCCACAACTACAGTGTTTGACCTGTCAGACAACTTGCATGGTTAAACATATTCTTATAGAATGCAGAGCTTTTGTTGTAATTAGAAAGCGATTTTTCAAAGTGACTAGTCTAACCGAATTGTTCGAAAACATCAAAATAGATGATGTTCTGTCCTTCTTGAGAGAGACAGGGTTGTACAAAAAAATATATGACAAATTAAAACTCGTTAATCATGTGCAAACAAATGAAATCCTGCTTATACAAAATTTTACCTACTAAGTATTCGTTCAGAAATCCTTGGTTGAATGTATATATATATGTATATATAGATAGAATTTGGCGTTAAATAACCTACAAAGGTTAATATGCCATAAAACCCAAACAACTAACCAACCAATCTTTTTGAAATGAACTGGACGTAATAGTTTAAGTTATGGAACAATCAAATTTATTTGTTTTGCCAGGAAATCAAAGGTTTTACCAATGAAGCAGAAAGTTTAAAGATAGAATTAAAAACTGAATTTTCAGAAGTATTTTCTGGAGGTTTAGGCAGGTGCAATAAAATGAAAACTAAATTCAAGCTAAAGGAAAATATATAACCAGTTTTTAAAAAGAAAAGCAATGTACTTTTTGTATTATTAAAACAGATCAAAAATGAGCTTGACAGACTAAAAAAAATGGGTGTTTTATCTAAAGTTGACTATAGTGATTGGGTTTCACCAATGGCATATGTATAAAGAAAAAGTCTAAAGAGGTAAGTGTCTGCACAGATTTCTCCACAGGCTTAAATGATACCCTTGAAAATTATTACCTGATTCTGGGGCCCGGAAGAGGTTTTTGCACAACTTAGCAGGGGTTAGATATTTTCCAAAATTGACCTAAGCAACGTGTATCTGCAGATTGAAGTGGACAACAAGATTCCAAACTATTTATAATAAATAGAATTGGAAGAAATAAAAAATAAAGTGTTGGATCACAATTTTATTGTGGAAATGGAAAAACAACTAAAAGACAAGAGCACAACAGAATCCAAGGTATATTCAATTTGCAATGACGTTCTCATGTACAGCAAAAGAGTGGTGGTACTTCTATCAGTACAGAAACAAATTCTTAAAGAATTCCACACAGGGCATCCTCATATATCCAGAATGAAAAGCTTAATGAAAAGTTGTGTAATGGTGTATCATGGATATAGACATTGAAAGTTTGGTAAACTCATGTAAAGGTTGTGCTTTGGCAGCTAAAGCACCACCAATAAAGTTCAACCTATGGCCAGAAACTGACTGCCCATGGTCATGCCTGCATATTGACTTTGTTGGTCCACTTAATGGTTTGTATTATTTGATCATGGTAGACAATTTTTCCAAGTGGCTAAAGATAGTGAGATGCAAGAAACCCACTATGGGAGTAGTAATTGGGTTTCTACACTAACTGTTCATGAGTTTGGAGTCCCAGATTCCATTGTTTCTGGCAATGCCACCCAATTTACATCAAAAGAATTCAAGGGATTTTGTAAAATGTTTGTGGTGGAGCACATATCAATTGCCCCTTACAAACCCTAGAAGCAGCAACCAAGAAGAATGGTTCATGAATACTTTCAAGAGGGCTCTAAAAAAATCCAATGGTGGGTCCACAGAAGCAACATTGCAACAGTTTCTACAAGTATATTGGCTTACGCCAAATGAAAATGTGCCTTTGGCCATTACTCCAGCAGAAATTATGTTTGCATGGAAAATAAGAACGGTCTTTGGCAAGCTGATACCCAATAAGAAAAAAAGTTGAACATACATTACAAAAGACAGGAAATAAATTTTATAAAGTGAGTGAAAAGTCTTTTTTACTGAATGTATCAGACTGGAAAAAGATATTGGGAAGTTGGTACTATTGTCAAAAGAATCGGTAGGATGATATATTTAGTCAAAGGACCAAAAATGGCGCTCAAAAAGCTCTTGAATCAAACAAAAAGTAGGCATACTGATGAAGAGAATGATACTCCAGTAGATGATGAGCCTATGGAAGTTCTTTTCGACACATTAGATGTACCCATTCTTCAAAAGGCAAAAATACAAAAAAAGACAAAGTAAGAAGGAAATAAGGGATTCAGAGAGAATCGACATTAACCCAAAAAGTAAAAGATATTGACTCTGTGCCAAGTAAGTCTAAAAAGTGGGGTGTTATAGTAGGATGCTGGTGAACAGTAATGGATATGTCCCATTCCACATAAATACGTTGGACACTATTGTGAGGGTGGGTAATTTGCTAAGTAGTCACCACTAGTAGTGGGTACCTTCTTCATGCTTTGGCAAGTTTTGTATTTGTTTAATGTTATAAAGATTTCTATTTCATTTATAACCTCTGTTTTGGTTATTTCTTATTCAGTAACCTTTGTTCAGTTACAATTGCCTATTCTATTTTCATGTTAGGCTAAGTCCATGTCCTTCATATGGTTTCAAGTAACTAATAATGTTAATTCTTTGTAAACAATTATAGCTTTAAGTAACTATTCTTAATATAAATAATTTCCCTAGTTATATAGTTTAAAGTATTCCTATCTAATAGTAATAATTTTCAAACAGATCTATTAGATCTAACAGGTACTACCAATTCAGATCAGAATGGACCTAGAAGTAATGGTAATGAAGGAGTTGTTCCTTACTCTCTAGATTTTCAGGACTAGAATCTCACCACTGGATGCAGTTTTGTGTCATATCAGGACACTCTTTCCATAATTGTCTTGCAATTGTGAATTTACTAGAACAGTGGTTCTTGACCTTTTTACTACATCCTCCACTTTTACATTATTGTCCCTCCACTTACAATAAAAATGCATCATTTTGCCTCCATCTTCCACTAGAAAAGTAGCAATGAATACTCAGTGTTACCAATCTTTTCAACCAGCGATTCTTTGTTGAAGATCAAAGAGCAAGCCAAGGAAGGTTATACATTTTAAAGTGATGATACACTAGAGAAGACTTGTCTGGTGAAAACAATAATATATAAATGTTACATACATTCAGCAAGAGTACTAATTTAATGGTTTTGATTAGTTTCCAGTTAAAAGAAAAGGACATTAGCATAATGGTTAGAGTATTTGGTAATGGCCTAGGAGACCTGGGTTCAATCTCAGGTTAAGTCATACCAAAGACTCAAAAAATTGTACTTGATGCCTCCTTGCTTAACACTCAGCATTATAAGTTACAGATTAAGGGTAAAGTGGAGCAATCCAGAGAAAGGAGTAGCACTCTCCCCTACACCTTGGTATAGTAGCTATTGAAAAGGGAGCCTTTGGGTCACCAGCTTTATTTTACTTAGAAAAGGCAAATACAAATTAAGCAAGTAATATCTGAATATATCTGAAGATTTTCAATATTAATTCCTTAAGCCTTAACATGACTTGGTTCTTAAACATGGAATACTTTTTTACTCTTTCCTATTTCTTCCTAAATTCTACACTATTTCTTGGGGAAACAGATAAATTAGGTAATCTTTTTTTTTACCTTGATATTTTGCTTAATACAGCTGTAATATTGTTGAACAGTCTCCAATTGAAATAGTGTAGAGAGAGTCCACTTTCCATTCACAGCAGCTCATCTCAAACTATCTCATGTGGAGGTGCCCGTGGTGTAATTGTTATTGTCATAGGAAATGGACACGGCGACTCGAGTTCAAATCCTGGACGAGACTCATTGCATTTTCACATAGCACTAATACCCTTGGGAAAGGTATGAATCCAATTATTCTCCCTCCAGCTATGGGTAAATAGTAGGATAGACTGGTCCTTCAGCCTTGGTGAGGCAATTAGTCTAGGAGAAGGAAAACTCTGAATTCAAACCTGTCAAACTTCGCTTAAAAGTTGACCTTGTGTCATATCCTGCCCGAGCGGAGGGGTTGGTAAATAGTATCTCACGTGGAATATCAGCAGGATATTTTTCCAATGTGGCATGGATCAGTACCATTTTTGTACTATATTGTTATTTAATTTATAATCAATTTCCTAGTATTTTTGTAAGTCATACTGCATCACAGTATCTAAAAAGAATAATATTAAACAATACTGAAAGATGTAATGCATTTTCGTTTTTACATTATATATTATATTATGATAATGAAAAAGTGGAAACCTGCCACATACCAGTAGCTGATCTCTTGAGTACCAGCACTGGTAAATGTACCACCATTTTGTGTAGCACAGACTTACAATATATTATTTGAAGGGGATCAGACATTTTCACTGAAATATTTTAATAAGAGTTATTGCTGTAACAATTACTTGCTTATCCTGTTTAATATATAGCATATTTCTTATATCAAATGAATTAACATTACACCTACATAATTTGAACTCTTAGAGAATGTAGTTCATATTTAGTATTGGAAATCCAAAAGAAATCCAATATGAATAATCACTTATCAGGTCAGTCTATTAAGTAATGAGACTGATTAAAAAAAAAAAGAATTTATAATCTTGATTGAAAATCAGCATATTAATGTTGACCTTGAACACATTCAGTTCATGTTTATCTCTCAGAATTCACTTATGTAATGTTGGATAATCATAAGTGTTTTTAGTTAAAGGTATTGAATTTTTAAAAAAATGAACACGAGATCAAATTTTGCATCAAACTTCAGGATATTGTGACAGAAACATTTAACAAATTAACACAGGCTTATGAAGATGAAGTTTGATTTAAAGTAGAGGTTTGTAGGCAGTATAGGGCATTTTAGACATCTGAGAGACTATAGAGGATAAACTCTATTCTAGTAACATAATGAACTTGGCGGTGGGGAATGTATCAAAAGTGAGTACTCTCATAAGATCTAATCAATGGTGATATAAAAATGGAAAAAGCTTACTTGATGGAGGAAACTTAAATTTGAATGTGGTTTTACCATTTATTGGCAGAGCCTGAGAAACATTTCCCTTGTTCAAAGAACAGACAAGAGATCAATAATGAATTTTTAAAACTCTCATGTGACATCCAACAGACACATCCATTCTCTAAGAGAGATATTTATTGTCTCTCTACAGTAAGAGTGATTGGTGATAAATTAACATTGATCAGCTCAGTATCAAATAAGTTTACCAAACTGAAAAATTTGTCTCTTTCTTTCTAGACATGTTCTCAGTAACTGAGTTTTTGTCAGTGTGTGTCTTCCCAAAGGAAGAAGTATTTAAAAGGGAGATAAAATTGATTGCACAACTTTATTACAAATCACTTTTATTATGTAATAGATTGTATATTAGGAGTCTCAAATTGAAGGATTTAAAAGAGCCATTATATCCTTAAGAAAAGGTTTTGTTTTGTTTTAATGGTCTATCAACCTACATGGGTTATTAAATGCCAAAGCTATCATTATAGGAGAACAGTATTGATACTTTTAACTCATAGCTAGGGGATAAGGGGGTTTATACTTTTCCCAAGAGTATTAGTCTGAAAAGTGAACCTAACAGTATGACTGGAATTCAAACTTGCTTACTTTGAGATCACAGTCCAGCACTTTAGCCATTACACCATGAGGACTTCTGAAGAAAAGGTGCAATAAGCATAAAATGAAGTGATGAAGGTGGTGTCTGCACTTTCCACCAGTTATAGTGCTGAACCACAATATAGTGAATAGACTACTAGAGAAACCCTTTATATATCAAAATTATTGGCTATGAAAATGGTTCCACCATAGACCATGACTACTCTGTCAGCTAGGTTTAGAATACACTGACTGAGAAGTAACACCTCTCCCCAAGGGGTATCTTGGGTATGACACTAAACTGCTCCGATAGTGAGGCTCCAGTTCTGAAGACTATAGAGTTCCTCTTCATTTCTCCCTGGTACACACAAACACTTAGTTGTAGTACCTGTTAGGGTTCCATTTAGGAATCAGAGAAATCTGCTTAACATTTTTTTTATTTGTATTCAATAGGATCATGAGCAAAAAAAAAAACTTTAAGAAACAAGTACACAAAAAATATAAATATAGATGTGCAATGAATGTGATTCTTTAACCTCTTGCCATAAAGTAACCCTAAATATGTTAATACGCCATTAAAATCAAACCATATATATATATATATATATATATAGTTTGAATTAGTCATGGTAATCTTTCATTACCTGTATTTTTTTATCTCATCAATAGACACCAGCCTTATAGATGAGTAGCAGTAGTTTCCTGACTGAACTATTTGATCCTAGCTATTGACCTGTGAGGTTCTTCCACCCAGCATCAGGTGAAGTGCACTGTTGACCCAACTTTGGGTTCATCCGCCTTACTTCACATCCATCCTGCTTCCGATGGCTTGTTTAAAGTATAATTTTCTTTTTCTTAAATTTGTAAAGTTTGAACTTGGTTCAAGTTCAACTATTCATTTTATTTTTTTTTCTCTAATTCCATCATAGTGCTTATTCATTCAACTCCCGCTTTCAAATGGTCGGATTCCTTAACTTTATTCTATAAATTAGTTAGTGACTACTAAGATTAGTCTAACTTTCTTGATTTCACCACCACTGTTTCCCTACTCTTGACTGCTTTTACAAATCTCTACTCCTAAATTAACTGTTACTATTCATATGTATTCAGACATATGTTGCAGAAGGATTAGAAATAAAGAGAAAAAATAATTAAAATATAGACAAAATAGAACATGCAGTTAGTTCAAATAGTTATAACAAACAAGACTAAAAATATTTACCATAATTTGGTCTTACCTCTCTGGAATTAATACACATGATAGTACAGCCTTTGTTTTTTTTTTCTTTTTTTCCTCTCTCCTCTACTTCCTTGGTAGTGCTTATTTGGTTGACTTCCGCTTTCTTTTTGATTCCATACACAGAGGAAAGATGTAGCAAATACTTCTAGCTTTTGGTCTCCCTAAAGAAACTGTTACAGCCTTAATTGTGCACTATAGTAATACAAAAGTCATAGTTCACTCAGTGGATGGAGAACAGACTTCTTCGATGTTTTTGTAGGAGTTCTGCGAAGGGATGCATTAGCACCATATCTGTTTATAATCTGCTTCAACCATATGCTTCAAATGTTGATAGATCTAATAAAAGAAAATGGGTTTACACTAAAAAAGGCTAGAACCAGATGATATCCCACAGAAACTATAATGAATACAAACTATGCTGATGACATAGAGCTTCTTACAAATACACCTACCCAAGCTGAATCCCTGCTACATAACTTAGAGCAGCCAGCAGGAGACATTGGCACTCTTATGAATGCAAACAAAATGGAGTACATGGGTTTTAATTAAGGTGCCATCCCCTCTCTAAATGGCAGTCCTCTGAAATTAATAGACAAGTTCATGTGCCTCAGCAGCAATGTCTCATTTATTGAAATTGATGTCAGTATGCATCTAACAAAAGTGTGGACTACTATTGATAGGCTATAGATCATGTGGTGTTGTATAGCCAAGAAAGACAACAACACTGATGTATGAAAATATAGTCTGGTTTTCTTTTCATTATCCAAAATGTACGTATGTGTAGAGTGAGAGAGAGTCGAAGATAGCTGAGTTTGCACACTCACAGGGGTGATGGTATAATTCTTTGAAAACTTTCTGCCTTTGTTCTTTGATTTCTCAAGATTGGTACAGAGCTACCTCAAGGCATCGAATTATCTTAGTTGCTCCTTGCTGCTCTACTTTTGTGGGTCTTGTACAGAGCT
Organism: Sepioteuthis lessoniana; assembly: GCA_963585895.1. Lineage (NCBI taxonomy): Eukaryota > Metazoa > Mollusca > Cephalopoda > Myopsida > Loliginidae > Sepioteuthis > Sepioteuthis lessoniana. The sequence continues at coordinate 42,946,339 of OY757913.1, forward strand.
AATTCAGGGTATTGAATCATCTCAGTTTCTCCTTACTTCTCTACTCTGGGCAATCTGGTGCAAGGCTAGAGACCAGAGTGATATGACATCTAGTTGCTGTCTTTCAGGATTTTCACTTGTCTCTGCTAGTTACATAATATTTCAGATACCCATGCAATTTCTTGTGATCACCCCTCATCTAGCCTGTTGCTTACGCATTGCATATGGATACACCTCCTTCTAGCATGCCACCCATGCAATTTACACAGCACTTCTGCTGAGGAATAACCTGCTTCCTGTTCATTTTAGGAAACAGGTCTATTTCCTGTTTATTTTTTTTGTTCCAGCATGCAGCTTCCTTCTAGCATGCTACCCATACAATTTACATAGCATATCAAAATAGATCTTTTAGTCAGTATTGAAAAATGGAAGTCTGAGCTATCCAATAAAATGAACAAAGATTTTTTTCCAAGCAGCAATTATGCCAATACATCAATGCTGACAGAATGTATTGAGAAAAAGCTAAACAGGAACTGCACCAGAATACTACAAGCTATATTGAGCAAATCCTGGAAGCAGGACCATGAAACAACTGCTTTACTGCCACTTACCTCCCATCTTTAAAATAATCCAAGTAAGATGAACAAGACATGCAGGACACAGCTGGAAAAGCAAGGACAAACCCATAAGTGATGTTCTCCTATGGACCCCTTGACATGGATGTGCCAATGTTAGCCAACCAGCAAGAACTTGCCAACAACAGCTTTGTGCAGACATGGGATATAGTCTGGAGGACCTGCTGAGAGTGATAGATAATAGAAGTGGATGGAAAGTGAGAGTCGGGGAAAGCTTTGCTTGCAGTGCAACATCATGATGAGATATATAAAAAGACTAAACCGTATATGTATATAAGTCATAAGTAAAGTTGGTAACCGTAGCCAAGGGCAACCCAAAGGTTCCCTTTTCAATAGCTACTACACCAAGGTGTAGTGGAGGGTGCTACTCCTTTCCCTGGATTACTCCACTTCACCCTTGATACATACCTTATAATGCTGTGTTAAGCAAAGAGGTATCAAGTACCATTTTTTGAGTCTTTGGTATGACTTGACTTTGGATTGAACCCAGGCCATTGTCAAAGATTCTACCCACTAGGCCATATATATGTATGGTTTAGTCTTATATATATATATATGTAGTTTCATCTTGAACTCCTTGATGAATTTAATTCTTAAAAATGGATTTTTATTTGTTTAGTTAATTTGTTTAACAGTTTATCAATTCTTTATGGATTATCTAATGTCAAATAAATACAAATAATTTGCACAGTTATTTGGTTTCAAGTATTCATATCTAATGCAAATATTTTTTCTAACAGATCTATTTGAGAAATAGATAGGACTTTAACAGGTACTGCCACACTAGGTCAAAGTGAACCTGGGAGTATTGGTAACAAGAGTACTCCATTCTCCCTAGAGCTCCAGAAGTGGAGCCTCACCACTTGATACAGTTTTGTGTCATATGCAAAAAAACCCTGGGGTTACCTTACCTCTTTGCAGGAGATGCAGTCAGCATATTCTAAGCTCTGCAGACAGAGCCAGTAGATATTGAGGGTCTGTCTAATATTCGGTCATGGGAACAAGGCCAGTCTACATTGTTTTGAAGAAACTTAATGCTATGTGGGTCTTAACACTTGTAAACATTTAAAGACTAAGTATTCACTCCTCATATTTTCAGCCAGTTTGTCCTCTAAAACTATTCCCATCCCACACCAAAATTTGCCATAATTCATCTTCTTATGAAATTGTTTCTGTTTTCAGGGAAAACTTTTTTTTGTAAAACTTTAAAAATAAAAACTAAATCAACGACAGACTTGTATAAATAATTGCATGCCTGTCTCTCTTTTTATCTATTTTGTTCAGGTTTTAGTTATTTCATTTTGTGTTTTATTTTTTTCAAGAAAGAAAAACAATTGTAACTCTGACCCACTTCCTTTTTCACACACACACACACACACACACACACACACATATATACATGTTATAAACTGTTGTTTGCCATCTCTTTATTTATTTATTTATTTTTTTTTAACTAAATGCAAATTAATACTTAAACCAGCATTTAACCAAAAAAGTAAATGTCAAGTTTGTCAATATTTGTTTTTTTTTTTTTGTAAGTTGAGGTGAGAAATACTGTAAGTTTTTACACATAGAAAGAATTTATTCAAACAAATTTATGAAGATACAAAATTTAATAATTACTTGAATAAAGCAAAACAAAACAAACCAGCAAATATTCATTCATCTAGAAAACTTTTTCAGCTTACCCTCATCAGATTAATTGATAGATTTTAATGGCATGCATAGGTGTATTTATGAGAAGCTCTAAATCATCTGCATACTCTGTAATAGTTTCTATCTATGGGTCAAATAGAAGTAAACTGTGTATTCATGCTAAACTGAACTGTTTGAATTAGAACTGTTTTTCTAAACTGAATAGATTGAAATAGAAATTTTTTGACTATGCTAAACTGAACTGCTTGAAATAGAACTGTTTTGACATCTAAACTGTGTATTTATACTAAACTGAATTGTATAAATTAGAACTGTTTTGACATTCAACTGTGTGTAAACAAAAACAATACTCATACTAAACTGAATTGTTTGAATTAGAACTTTTTGATTAAACTGAATAGCTTGAAATAGAAATGTTTTTGACAATTAAACTGTGTACTCATGCTAAACTGAATTGTTTGAAATAGAACTATTTGTATAAAAATGGATTTGGCATTAAATACCCTACAAAAGTTGATATGCCATAAAATCCAACCAGCCAACCAATCTGCAGCATAGCATCTGCTTCTTTTCTTTTTTAATTTGCAACTATTTTTTTTATTAGATCTATAGATATTTGTAGTATGTAATCTAACCAAAGAAGTCTGTGTCATCATTGTGTGAGCAAACTATTGCTTTCATATTTTTGTAAAGGATTATTATAATGGTAAAAAATTTTTGGTGGAAGACCATATTCTGATAGTATTTACTCTATCTTTCCTCTGTGTATGAAATTAAATGCTTTAGTGAAATCTATAAACATGTGTTGCCTCAACTTCAGGTCAGATACATTTGAAAAGCAGGGCTTTATAAACCTTACCAGCTATAGCAGTAAGAGGGATGGCCCTATAGTTCTTAAAGATCTTGAGGTCACTTTTCTTGAAAAAGTGAAAGATGCTGTTATGTTTTGACCTTCGACCCGGCCCAAAAAAATGCTATTCCAAGGTGATGTCCCGGAAGGAAGTGACACATTCCAATGGCCAGTAATCGAAAGAGATCGCGTGGGCGGATTAAGGCTTATAATATGGGACAAGGTGAAGGTCCCACTGTGCCAATACAGACTGATGCACCAGAAGAGAGTGACCTCTGAACTGCATGACAGTTATTTCCACTTGATGACGATTAAACATTCGATTTCAAAGATCCAGTGGGCGATCGTGTGGGCATTGAATTATTATTTAACTCAGTTGAGTTCAAGTCCAAGAAGCAGTTGGCAGTTGCCAGTAGGGTTCCAGACAACTAGAGACAGATGTGGAAGGGAAAGCCACACCCAACCGAGGGGGCCCTCGGAAACCCCGATGGAGTGGACCCCAGCATCAGCAGAACAAGAAAGACACAACGTGGCGGTCATAACAGTGGGGTCAAGATATTACAGTTTATATTCGATCTCCAGCTCCCTCTCACATGCAACCCTTGAACAACCCTTTTGAACCCTTGCAATAAAGTGAGAGGTAAAATATTGTTAAAGAAGTCTTCATGCATCGTTTCTTCCTGCGTCTTCCTTCCTGCGTCATTTATTACTGCATCTTCATTCCTGCGTCTGTCATTGTCACTGCATCTTTATTCCTGCGTCCTTATTTATTGCATATGTGACTATATAACAATGCTGCCTTTTGTCCATTTCTCTATTTGTATTTTGTTTATCCACAGCAGAAGTATGTTGTCAAATTTCCTTGTCTTCTATACTTCAGGAGCTATTTTGTCCAGGCCTGTAGCTTTTCTGTTTTGGATTTCTTTCAGTACTATGTCAAATTCTCCCTCCATAAATTGTCCAAGTTTGATGCCTAGTTGGCCATTAATAATTTCTTTCAGAGGTTTATCTTTGATTTCAGGAGAGTTTTTATTTCACTTGAATTAACTTTTATTTATATTTGTTTCAGTTAATATGTTAATATTTGTTTCTGTTTATATGTAATGAATTAAGAACTTTGCCATATAGTATTTTTCCCAGTGAGATTTTCCAGTTTATTCTCTTTGATTTTCTGAAAATGGTTAAAACTTTCCAAAGAGAAATTTGAAAATATCTAGTGGGGAATTATTGCCTACAAAAATATGAAATCATCTCATCTGTAACCCCACCCTCATAAATTCTATATATAGTCTACATATTTATTTCTATGTATGTATTTAGGTTATAGAGAGAGCATATTCTTGATACAGAGGCTAGACTGTAACATTGTGCAAGGGAATATGGTAGGCATTTTTCCAGCTGGTTGTACTTGACTCTCTTCCTTTCATTATAAAGAATTAAGTTTAAATTCATTAAAAGAAAAAATAAAGAATCCTTCTTTTGTGTTGTTAAATTTTAGTCAATCCATTCTACAGCCTTCTTCAGGTGTGCAACCAATAAGGAAAGAAAGAAACCTCTTTCTACTGAAATAGGCGGTAAATAGCAGAATGGACTCTTTTCTGTTTCTTTGGAAGAAAACCTCTTGTACATTGTGCACATGACAAAGATAATAATGGATTGGCCGAATAACAAAAGCAATACAAGGAATGAGTTCAATAGTCTGAATAACTCTTAGAATGATAATGATACTTCACAAAATGATAATGCTCTATCAGCATGACTTAGAATATACTGACTGTATCCTTTGCAGAGAAGTAAGACCCCCCCCTACCCACTAAAAAATCGAGTATCCTAGATATGGCACTAAACTACATATTATAGTGAGACTCCAGTTCTAATGCTCTGGGGAGGGAGTGTTGTGTACTCGTTCACTGCCATTACATCCAACTACAATCTAATTTGGAGTAGGGTCTCATCTAAGGGTCAATTTGACCTGTTCTGTTCAAAAATTACTTATATTAGGAATAGTTGAAACCATACAAGTGTGTTTAAATTATTTGTATGAGATAGGAATAATTGATATCATATAACTCTGTGCAAAAATCCTTAAGAAACTATGAATGTGATTCCTTAACCTCTAGGCATTAGATATCCCTAGATAGGTTGATATGCTGTTAAAATCAATCAATTAGTCTATCATTCAGAATTAGAAAAAGGTTATACATTGTGTTTAACTTGGGGAAACTATTTAAAATCACAACTGAGTAAGACTTGCCAAGAGTGATGGTTGATAGGGACAGATAGTGAGAGAGAATCAAAGGAATTTGTGCTATCACCATGACTTGATGATGATGAGGAGGAATAAGCATTAGAAATTTATGAAATTGATCCGTAAAAGTTTCGCTTTTGACAAGTGATAAAACATTTCACTCCTCCTCCTTCAAAATCTTTGCTGATATGGTCATCCACCATAATTTGGTTTTGTTTCTTTGTTTAATGAATTATTTAATGCCAAAGCCATCTTTGTCAAAGAAAAGTAATAGTACTATTTAACCAATAGCTGGAGGGATAAGGGGGTTCATACCTTTTCCCTAAGGATATTAGTCCAAAAGTGAACATAATAACACAATTGGAGTTCAGTCAATTATTATTATGTCATAGTCCATCACTTTAGTCATTATGCCATTGAGATCCACCTCCTCCAACACACACACACACACTATACACACACACAATAATAATAATTTCTGATGCTAAATGCAATGTATACCATCTTTTATTTTTATTGTATTTCAGCTGTGAGTTCAATTTCTAGTCTAAGTGGTTTACAAATATTAGTCAGAGAGCAACAGTTAAAGTTGCTTTTTTTTTGCCTTTGATTAAAATTTGCTAAATGTTTTTTTCTGAAATGTTTATATCTTTAATCTAAAAGCAAAAAAAAAAAAATTCTATGCATTCTAAAACAGTAGTTGAGATGAGTTAGTTTTTTGTTTTTGTTTTGTTTTTCATTTAATGTCTTATATAAATTAAAAGGTTCTTAAGATTAGTATCTGTAAAGGCAATAATTAAATGTTTTCTTAACAGTAAAGGCTTTGCTTTCTGCTGTATGCTAACAAAAAGCATACTTTTTTTTTCATTTACTTTTAGTTACTAACTTTACTGTCTTTCAACAAATATACAAAAGAAAAATCATTTTTTGAAAATACTTTCTCTGCTAATCTTCTGCATAAATTGTTAAGACATTTTAAAATAAAAATAAGTAAATTTGACTTGTATTTTTCATCTCTATTTTTATTATCTTTGTCTTTATTTGTAGTTCCCTTTGAGGCTTGTAAAGCAGATGTCAGCATTATAATTTTTCAGGACATCTGGCTAAGTTCCATTATTGTTATATTGTAACAAGTAAATTCTGCTTATCTCAGTGGGTGTAGAAAAAGATGTGGAAAGGAAACGTGGCAAGTGATTATGTCAGCACTGTTTGGTCTGCAAGTAAAATACAAAAACTAAAAGATGCAGTCGAAGAAGGAAGAAGTTGTGATGATATACTTAGGAATAAAAAGTAGCTAAGAAAAAAATTGAAGCAGCAGAAAAGAGACTGGGGGGGAGAAAGAATTTAAAAGAAACTGGGGAAAAAATCAGTAAAAAAAAAACAAAGGAATATTAAGATAAAGAAGCAAAATGATTCAGAAAGAAATGAAGACAAATAAAATAAGAGAATGAAATAGAAGGAAAAAAATAATGGAAAGAATAAAGTAAGAAAGAGTGAAGGAAAATTAAAATAAACAAAAAGAAAAACAGAAAGAAAAGTATTTAAAAAAATTTTGATTGGAACTATTATTATTATTATTATTATTATTATTATTATTATTATTATTATTATATGTTGAACTTTTGTTCCTTTCCCATCAGTTAAATGTCTGCAGGTCAATGACCTCTTTTAGATGTAGACTTTCTTTAAATTCTTATCCAAAACCTTTTTAATGTGACACTATTTTTCTTTAATACTTATTGAGTTTTCACACAAGTAGTATCTGATGGCTCTCACTGCTGATCTAGTGACAGCAAGTCTCTATCAATATTCCAGCTCTTTCCTCAATCTTCTTTATGATTTTAGCAATGGTCTAGATTACCCATGAACTTGTTGAGTTTCCACTGTAACTATGGTCCATGATAGTATTGATGCTTCTATTTAGGAAAGAATGAAGGATTATAAATAACACTTCATAGTTATGTCCATAATATTGAGAAATTGGATAATTAAAAAAAAATTACATTAGCATAAACACAGACTTGATGAAATTATCATTCAGGTAAAGAGCCCAGTCAACTGGGGCTGTAGAATACACTGACTGCATCTCTGCTGAGGGCTAACCCCCCCCCCACTATTGTGTGTCCTGTTTGACATGAAACAATCTGATGGTGAGGCTCCAGCCTTGGAGATTTGGGGAATGTAGAGTACCCCTTCATTGCCATTGCTCCCACATCTACTCTGACCCGAAATGGTAGCACTTGATAGGGTCCTATCTATGGGTCAAATAAAACAAACTATGTGTGGAAACAAATGACTAATATTAAATTGTGACTGTTACATAGCAATACTTGAAACCATTTAACTGTGTGCAAAAAAGAGCTCTGGCTCGTTTAAGAATGTTATGTACAAAATGTGTTGACAAATCATATATTTAATATATAGGTATGAAGAGGATTTGACATTAAATAACCTGCAATCGTTGATATGCCATAAAACCAAACCAAACCATTCATTTGAAAACTAAATTGGAAATGGCTTTAAGAATAATTCAAAAGTATTTAATAAAATCTCACAATAATATATTGTTTTGCAGGATGATGATCATACACACACACCCTCTGTATGAGTAGGATGTGAGACGTGATAAATTTTTTAACCAAAGATGAACAGGTTTGAATTCAGAATTTTCCTTCTCCTAGACTAGTTGCCATATCAAGGTTAAAGAGATGAGTCTACCATAATACTTACCCATAGCTGCTGGGAGAATAGTTAATGCATACCGTTTCCATGAGTATTAGTGCAATGTCAAATGCAAATATATATATATATCATCATCTTCATGTCGTGCCGCCCGCACGGATATCCCTGACCATCTCTCGCCACTTCTCCCTATCATTCATCGCCTCCGGCAGGTCTTCTGGATTATATCCCATGTCCTCACATAGCTGCTGTATGTAAGTTCAGACTGGTTGTCCTGCTTTTGCTTGCCCATATGTGGGGGTCCATAGGAGTACGTCACTTACGAGCTCGTCCTTGCTTCTCCAGCAGTGTCTGAAACCAAATCCTTGTAATGTCCATTGCCTTTCAGATGACTCCTGTGACCAGCATTTGACTTTATAGGTATTAGCTATACATAGCAGATGGATTTTTTTTGTTTTAACTGGGCTGATTTTTTATAGCTTTTTGTGAATCACTGTGTCCTACTGATTTTCAGATCTTGTTGAAAATGAAACGGGTATTGTTGGCAGAAAATGGAGATAAATTGGTATTGTTGGCTTGGTTCTGATTAAGCCTTCAGATGAACAATATTAAATGGCGTAGGACCAAAAACTTGACACAGAAGATACTTGGGTACTTTCACCTAATTCATTTGGATCTTTCTTCAAATTTGCAACTTAAATTTCCCCCAGACTTTAATTCATATCACGTTTAGCACTATGAAGAACACAAACATTGCAGGTACCTCCAATATGTTTCTTCCTGAGGATGATAAAATCTATGAAACGGCTATGTTTCAATCTGAATGATTTCCCAGTTTGCTTATATAACTGTATTAGGCCCAGTTGACTGGAGCTGAAGAATACACTGACTGCATCTCTGCAAAAGAATAAGACCCCCTCCTCCAAACAAGTGTTCTGGATATGAAACTAAACAATCTGATGATAATACTTTGATAATCCTGGAGATTTGGGGAATTTGGAGTACCCCTTCATTGTCATTACTCCAATATCCACTCTGACCCAGAGTGGTAGTACCTGTTAGGGTTCCATCTATGAGTCTGTTAGAACTGTATAACTATTTAACTGTGTGCAAAAAAAAATGACTGTTTTTAAATTGAATTGTTAGTGTTAGATAGTAATACTTGAAACCATTTAAGTGTGTGCAAACAAGGGATTGATATTAAATAGAATTATTAGTGTCTAATAACAATGCTTAAAACCATTTAACTGTTTGCCCAGTTGACTGGGGCTGTAGAATACACTGACAGCATTTTTGCAGAAGGTTAAGATCCCCCTAATGAATGTCCTGGATTATGACACCAAACAATCTGATGGTGAGGTTCCAGTGATGCTAGAGCTTTTGGGAATGCAGAGCACCCTTTCATTGCCATCGCTCCCAGGTCCACTTTGGCCCGGAGTTGTAGCACCTGATAGGGCCCTATCTATAGGTCAAATAGAACTAAACTGCATACTTATGCTAAACTGAATTGCTTGAAATAGAACTGTTTTGACATTTAACTGTGTGTAAACAAAAACTATACTTATACTAAACTGAATTACTTGAATAAGAACTCTTTTACTAAACTGAATAGCTTGAAATAGAAATGTTCAAACAATTGAACTGTGTACTTAGGCTAAACTGAATTGTTTGAAATAATATTGTTTTTATTTGTATAAAAATGGATTTGGCATGAAATATCCAACAAAGGTTGATATACCATAAAACCCAACCATTTAACTATGTACAAACAAATGATTAATACTAAATAGAATTATCCATGTTATATAGCATTACTTGAAATTTAACTTTGTGCAAACAAATGAGCTCTGGGTCATTTTAAAATGTTGCCTACAAATCATTTGTTTACAAATCATATATATAACAGGATTTGGTATTAAATAACTTACAAGGGTTGATAGGCCATAAAAACCAATCAACTGCATTAATTGCAGACATGGAAGTGACTCCTTCAAAAATTCCCCAATTGCAAACAACATCAAAGAAGAATGTATCCTGGCTGTAACGCGGATTTCTTTAGTATGATATTAAAACTGGCTATGTCTGTGCACATAAAAATAGCAACTTGTTTAACCTTAAGAAAATATGGGCCCATACTATAACCATGATTCTGCCCTTCATAGAGCTTTTCTTTATGGATGATGTAGTTTGATTTGCTCACATAGAGGTGGCCCTTCAGCAAGTAATCTTACAAAGGCCATATTATTCTTGGGCCTGAAGAAGAAATTCAGCTTCCATCAACTTGCACCTATGCTGGAGCATCACCTACCTTCTATCTCCATCAGTCTGATGAATCCAAAAATCTGTTTGCCTCAACTCTTCATTACTTTTAGACCAATATTAAAATCTTCAATCTACAAACATGAAGGTCTTTCTTTTTGGAAGTTAATTTGTGGAACATTTGTTGAAGTAAGATTTCCTTCAGACAATGATGGTACCATAGACTCAACCCAGCTCCAACAATCACTGTTCTTGAAGCAAAACCAAAGATATTCTTCAACATTATTTCCTTACGTACTGATTGATTGATTGATTGATTGGTTTTATGACATGTCAACATGTGCTGGGTTATTTCATGCTGAAGTCAGTCTTCTCTTTACTTTTTTTTGGGGTGGGCTAGCAATTACATGGTTTCAAGTTTAAGTAACTAATTGTTATAATCATTTGTAAACACTTAGAGCTTCGAGTAACTATTCTTAATATGAATAATTTTTGCATAGTTATATGGTTTCAATTATTCTTATTAAATACGGCCCAGTTGGCTAGGGCTGCAGAATACACTGACTGGATCTCTGCAGAGGAGTAAGGCACTCTACTAAATGAGTGTCCTGGATATGACACTAAACAATCTGATAGTGAGGCTCCAGTAATGCTAGAGCTTTGTGGAATGCGGAGTCCCTCTTTATTGCCATCACTCCCAGGTCAACTCTGGTCCAAAATGGTAGCACCTGATAGGGTCCTATCTATGGGTCAAATAGAACTGATTTACATTTAAATTGTGTACTTATGCTAAACTGAATTGCTTGAAATATAACTGTTTTGATATTTAAACTGTGTACTTAATTGTTTGAAATGAACTGTTTTTACGTTTAACTGTGTGTTTAAACTGTATACTTATGCTAAATTGAATTGTTTGAAATAAAACTGTTTATATGAATAAAAAAAGAATTTAGTATTAAATAACCTACAATGGTTGATATGCCATAAAACCAAACCAAACCAAACCAAATCATATAGTAATTTTCAAATGTATTTATTTGATCTATAGATAGGGCAATAACAGGTGGAATCTCACTTGTGGATATAGTTAAGTGCCATACACTGAATACACATCCATGTTGGTGAAATTATAAAATTAATTCCTATTCAGTTTATCTAAACATAATGCAGTTTAGTATCATACCCAAGACACCTTTTATGGGAGGGGTCTTACCCTTCTGCAGGAGGTGCAGTCTGCATATTTAAGACCTTGCTGACAAGGTGCTTGCAGAAAGCTATAGATAAATAGTACAGGTAGACTGGGTTCTTGATCCTTGGTGAGGCCACCAGTCTAGGAGAAGGAAAATTCTGAATTCAAACAAGCTGTACTTCACTTAGAAATTGATCTTGTGTCACATTCTGCTTGTGGTGGAGGGGTTGAGTAAATGTAACTGTATAGAATAACCATATTTGGATCCAAAAATGTTATGATTATTAGCATCATATGGCAGCTGTTACAGGTATGTTCAGGAAATAATCATACCTACAAATCAGTAGACATTGTTGTGGATCAGGAAGTAGTTGTTTATTAGCATGTGAAATTTTAAAATTCCTTGAAGATTTCATGTTTATTGAAATAGAGACTGAAGCTAAAAAGTTTCCCAATAATAAAGCTGGTGCTGATTGATAGTTTACAAGCTTATACTAAATATGATTAATGCTACTATTCTCACTGAGTACACAAAAGGAGAGAATGCAATTATACCTAGAATTCTGCTCCTTTCAACAGATGTGTCCTTTCCATTGCACATACTCCAGTTTTCAGTTTGCCTAAGTTGGTTGGTTGGGTTTTATGGCATATCAACCTTTGTAGGGTATTTAATGCCAAATCTATTTTTATACAAATAACGAGTTCTATTTCAAACAACTCAGTTTAGCATGAGTACACAGTTTGTCAAAAACATTTCTATTTCAAGCTATTCAGTTTAGTAAAAGAGTTCTTATTCAAGCAATTCAGTTTAGTATAAGTATAGTTTTTATAAGTTTTTAAATATCAAAACGGTTCTATTTCAAGCAATTCAGTTTAGCATGAGTACAAAATTTTAGTTTTATTTAACCAATAGATATGATGCTATCAAGTGTTACCACTCCGGGCCAAAGTGAACCTGGAAGCGATGACAATGAAGGGGTGCTCTGCATTCCCCAAAGCTCCAGCATCACTGGAACCTCACCATCAGATTGTTTGGTGTCATATCCAGGACACTGGTTGGCGGGGGGGGGGTCTTACCGCTCTGCAGAGGTGCAGTCGGTGTATTCTTGGACTGTATCTTGATAAATTTACTTTTATCATTGAAAATTTTAAACAGGATGCTCACTGGAAATTTTGGTTTGATTTTATGGCATATCAAACCTTGCAGGTTATTTAATGCCAAATCCCCTTTATACATATATATTAGATATATATGATTTGCCAACACATTTTGTAGATAACATTTTAACATTAGTCATTTGTTTGCGCACATTTAAATGGATATACATATGATTTGTAAGTGAATAGTTTGTAGGTATTTTCATTTTTTAAATGAATTAGATCTACTTGTTTGCACACTAGTATTGCTATTGTTTCTACACAGTTAAATGGTTTCTATTATTTCTATCTAACACTTAGAATTCTATTCAATATTAATCACTTGTATGCACACAGGGAAGTGGTTCTAAGTATTACTATGTATCATTAAAAATTCAATAAACATTAGTCATTTGTTTACACACAGTTAAATTGTAATACTGTAAATAATTTTAATTTAACATATAAGCAATTGTTATATACATTATGAGGGGTGTTGAAAAATTCCCAGTTCAACCAAGAAAGAAATAACTTCTAGCCATGATGCCTTCACACTATTATACATATTCATCCTGCAATTTAATACACTTGACATGTTTCTCAAGTTTTCTTTAACTGTTCCAAACAAATAGTCTTTTTAAAAAAAGAAAAAATAGCATCCACTTTTTGGTTTGGCTAAGAACTTTTCAGCATCCCTTTAATTATTAAAGAATGAGTTTTGTATAACCTAAATTTTATTGTTTGAATTTTTTTAAAATTATATAAAAAATTACAATGAAATTAGTTATTCTTGTAACCTGAGATATCATTGGTAGGATTCATAAAAAAACAAAAATATCAAAATGTAATGATGTGATACAGCAAATGTTGGCAGTAGGAAAAAAATGAGACAATAATCAGGTTGAATTACAAATTAAATATTTCTGGTGAAAGGAAAAAAAATTGATTATTTAAGTATCAAATTTAGTAATTTTTGACTTTAAATTTGTTTTTCTAAGTTTCAGCACTTTGTCCATATGTTGTGCAGTAAAGATTGGAATTCAGGAAAGGATTGTTTGGAGTCAATGTATGCACGGCTGGCAGAATTGGATGATATTTATAATGTCTAAGATTTAAAAGAATATTATTTTTTTAAATTGCAAGTTTAGTTTGGCTTAGCTTCTTCATTTTTAATAGCAGATAAACCTTCATTGGTTATTTAATACTACAGCCATTCTTGTAGAAAAACAGAAGTGATACTATTGAACCCATAACTTGAGGGACAAGGAGGTACATACTTTTTTCAAGGTTATTTGTCTGAAAGTGAACACAATTGCACAACTGGAATTTAAACTCACTTGCTATGATGTCATAGACTAATACATTGACTACTATACTGTAAAGACTTAAATGCCTTATTATTATTATTATTATTATTATTGAATAGGATATTTATATGTCTGAAATTAAAACAACTTTAAATCACAGGTTCATTTATTATCATTATTATAGAATAGGATGGTGTTTATAATGTCTAAAATTTAAAAAAGAAAAAAAAAACTTTTTAAAAATTTTAGGCTCATGTATCATCATCATCATCAATAATAATTATTATAATCTCATTCTTTGGAACTTCAATACTAGTCCAGTAATACTGTTGGTCTCTTGTAAAGTTTTGAAATAGTTGATCTTGGGTGACGAGAGAAATGAACAAACACATATTTAAAATTTGGTTCCCACTTTTATTAATGTGTTAATAATTCAAGCTAACCATTTCAGTGAGTTTCTAAACCATCTCTCAGTGAGAGGAAGAAAGTCTTTGGATCTTCTAAAAGTTTCTTTCATTGACCCCTTTTAAAAGAGGCTTATAAAATGTTACCCCTCCCCTAAATACCAGATCCACTCTGTAGTACTCTAGAAATCTAACTGTTAAACTCAAAAGGCATACTTTCATCAAACACTTCCACACTCCCCCTTGAGGAGATGGTAGTGGTTGGAGGACATTGGATAACAAACCTACAAGACAAGATTGAAGAATATCAACATAAGGTCAATATTTAAAGAAAATACAACTTGTCAAGAAGTTATTTGCATAACACAGGACAGAAGTTGGAGTTAAAACAATTAACTATAATCTATTCATATAAGTATGAAAAATCCCAAACTGAGAATTTTTTTTTATTTAAAACTTGTTAATGTGTAAATGTTCCAGATATCAAAGAGTAATTGATTTTAAAGCCAAGGTGCACTACATTGGAGAAACTCCTGTGTCTATGAAAACTTAATCCATATTTACCAACCCCTCCGCTCAGGCAGGATATGACACAAGGTCAATTTTTAAGTGGAGTTTAACAGGTTTGAACTCAGTTTTCCTTCTCCTAGACTAGTTGCCTTACCAAGGCTGAAGAAATCAGTCTATCCTACTAATTATCTATAGCTGGAGGGAGAATAATTGTATTCATACCTTTCCCAAGGGTATTAGTGCTATGTGAAATGCAATTAGCCTGGTCCAGGATTTGAACTCGTGTCACCGTATCCATTTCCTACGACGATAACCATTACACCACAGGCACCTCCTTTTTTTTTTTTTTTTTACACCTCTGCTCAGGCAGGATATGACACAAGGTCAATTTTTAAGTGGAGTTTAACAGGTTTGAACTCAGAGTTTTCCTTCTCCTAGACTAGTTGCCTCACCAAGGCTGAAGAACCAGTCTGCCCTACTATTTACCTATAGTTGGAGGGAGAATAACTGGATTCATACCTTTCCCAAGGGTATTAGTGCGATGTGAAATGCTATCAGTCTCGTCCAAGATTTGAACTCGTGTCACCGTGTCCATTTCCTACGACGATAACCATTACACCAGATATTTTTTAAATTCAAAATTGTATTTTATTTGTTAAATCTACTTTTAAAGGGTTTAGTGGAGACTAGATTTATTCTGAATTGAAAAAAAAAAGAATACTACACATTCTAGTAAATGGTTTGAAAAAATATTCTTTATTCTATTTGTAACAAATTATAAAGATCAATGATAATTAAAAATAATGCTTTGGTTTAGCCAATTATTTGAATTGTTGAGTTTCTTAAGTCTTATTATCAACATAATTATAGTGTCCTAGTGTACTGCATTTGGTGGTGAGGCTGCAGCTCTTGGGTTCAAGGGAGTGTGGAATCACCTTTTCATTATTATTACTCCCAGGTTCACTCTGACCCAGAGTAGTAATACTTGTTAGGGCTCCATGGGAAGGGGCTGTTCCTGTGGTTTAGTGGCTAACATGATGGACTGCAATATTGTAGTGAGTGAGTTTGAACTCATCATGCTATTGGGAAAGTTAAGAACCTCCCTTTTATACTCCCTTCCAGCTATGGGTGAAATCGTACCACTACTATTCTTCTACAAGGATGGTTTTCACATTAAATAAGCCACAGAGGTTGTTATGTCATTAAATAAAGAAACCAAAACCATCAATTGGTCAAATAGATATATTTGAAAAGGATTAGTATGAAGTGGTAATATTTGAATTGATAATTTCTTGCAAATTATTGATATCAGAGAGGAATACTTGAAACCATATAATTGCTAACAAATTATTGATATTAGAGGGGAATACTTGAAACCATATAATTTCTTACAAATTATTGATATTAGTGAGGAATACTTGAAACCTTATAGCTATGTTCAATTTATTTGTAGTAATTTTAATTACTTTTGCCCAGTCGGCTGAAGCTGTAGAATACACTGACTGCTACTCTGCAGATGGGTAAGACCCCCACCCAACAAGTTCACTGGATATGACACTAAACAATCTGATGGTGTGGTTCCAGTAATGCTGGAGCTTTGGGAAATACGGAGTACCCCTTCATTGCCATTGCTCTCAGTTCCACTCTGGCCTGGAGTGGTAGCACCTGATAAGGGTCCTATCTATGGGTTAAATAGAACTAAACTGTGGTTTCTTGAGTTTACTGTTTTTTGGCATTTAAACTGCATATTTATGCTAAATTGAATTGTTTAAAATAAAATTGTTTTGACATTTAAACTGCATACTTATGCTAAACTGAATTGCTCGAGATAGAACCGTTTTTACATCTAAACTGTGTACTTATGCTAAACTGAATTATCTGAAATAAAACTGTTTTGACATTAACTCTGTGTATTGCCCAGTCAGCTGGGGCTGTAGAATACACTGACTGCACCTCTGCTGAGGAGTAAGCCTCCATCCAACAAGTGTCCTGGATATGACACTAAACAATCAGACGGTGAGGTTCCAGTAATGTTGGAGCTTTGGGGAATGTGGAGTACCCCTTTATTGCCATCGCTCCAAGGTCCACTCTGGCCCAGAATGGTAGCACCTGATAGGACCCTATCTATGAGTTAAATAGAACTAAACAGCATACTTATGCTAAACTGAATTGTTTAATATAGAACTGTTTTGACATTTACCTGTGTGTAAACAAAAACTATACTTATACTAAATTGAATTAGCTGCATTAGAACTGTTTGAAAAAATGGAATAGCTTGAAATAGAGATGTTTTTGATTAACTGTGTACTCATGTTAAACTGAACTGTTCGAAAAAGAACTGATTATTTGTATAAAAATGGATTTCAATAGAAATAAACTGCGTACTTATGCTGAACTGATTTCTTTGAATTAGAACTGTTTGACTAAACTGAATCACTTGAAATAGAAATATTTTTGACAATTAAACTGTGGTTTTAATTAGAACTGTTTGACTAAATTAAATCGCTTGAAATAGAAATTTTTTTGACAATTAAACTGTACTCATGTTAAACTGAATTGTTTGAAATGGAACTGAGTACTGGTATAAAAATGGATTTGGCGTTAAATAACCTACAAAGGTTGATATGCCATAAAACCTAACCAACCAACCATTTAATTACTTGAATGTATTTGAAACTATAATTGCCAAAAAAATAAAAAATAGCCTTCAGCATTAAATAACCTAAAACCAACAAATATACAATTATAGCAGAAGTAAGATTTTTGGGTGTACAGTGAAAATGATAAATCAAGGGTCATAGGATTGCAGCTAGAAACCTTTTGCATTTTTAGTTTAAAAAAAAAAGATTTATACAGATTACAGATAAAATCTGGAAACATTTTTTTAACAAGTTACAGCCAGATATAATTGGATCATATGAAACGAATATAGTCATCTGATACCTATGTTAGGCATATGCTGACAAATACCTTTACTCCACTTGATGAGTGTTTAATGTATTGGTTATTATCAAAAGAAATAGAACTGACAACCTGTGTTCAAACCTGGGATGAGACTGTTTGCATTTCACATTGTGCTAATTCCCTTGAGAAAAACATGAATCTGTTTTTTCCCCAGTTATGGGTAAATTATAGGGAAGACTGAATTCTTTAACTATGGTTGGCCAACCAGTCTAAGAGAAGGAAAACTCTGCATTCTCACCCTCTGTACTCCACTAAAAATTGACCTTGAAATGCCTGCTATGTCATAATTTCTTTATGAAATAATGAATTCCTTAAACTTCGGTTATCCTAAAAGTAATGCCTGCTATGTTATAACTCTTTTATTAATCATGTGAGACATATGCAACTATAGAAATTTGTTGAGTAACTCTTTGTTTCCAGTATGGTACTTATTAAAATGGTGTCCACATGTGGCAGTACATTTGTACCATGTGTCAAATCCATTTTGAAAAGAAAAATGCTTAGCTACTGTCAGATAGCCTTCCACAACACTGTTTATCTTCAACATAGCTGTTGCCTCTCTGTCTTTTTTCCTCTCATCCTTGTACATTATTCTTATCAAACATCAGATTTTCAAGCCTTCAGGGGATATCAGCAGCAATATATTCTTCTTTAGTCAAGGATTCAATGATGACTCTTATGTTTCTGTTTCATATTTATAGTCATGCAAAGCCTGATAAATAACCCAGACACTGTGTCAGTCATGTAGTAAGAATTACTTAATCTGGTGGTGTAAAAGTGCCACATATTGATTAACCTTTTACCTACTGATCTGAAGGGGGTCCCTATAGCCTTGTAGTTAACATGCTGAACTGCAACATTGTAGAAAATGAGTGTGAACTCCAGTTGCACTATTGTGTTTACTTTTGGACAAACACCCTCAATAAAGGCATGAACCCCTTTATCCTCTCAGCTATGAGTTGAATAGTACCAGTACTATATTTCTACAAGGATAGCTTTGACATGAAACACCCCACAAAGGTTGTCATTCCATTAAAACAAAGAAATCAACCAAACCTACAGATACTAAGTAAACTCAGTTTAATGCATTGGTAAATACATCTACTGTACCTGTTTTAATTAAACTACCCTTGTTGTATAATTGATAATTTCAAGGAATATGTCATTTCTGATGTTCTGCCATAGAAGGGATATTGTGTATGTTTTTCAACTATCCACTTAATTGTGGAGATGCATTTTGACACCCTTTCACATAGTAGTTCAGGGGTTAATAGTTTCAGAGAAAATAACAATAAGCATTACTTATGCACATCCCTTATATTTACACTTTTTTCAGTTAATAATGTACCTAAATGTTTGATTGTAGAACTGAAGACTCAAAATCAATTGATCATTCTTCAATTAGGTTTGGAAGTAAGATTCTTGCTATTGTTCTAAGAAATAAATAAGGCACTTAAACAAAGTTAAGAACTTTATGCCAGTGAACAGTTACTCTAAGACAGATGAGGATAGCATCTGTTCAAATGAATAGACAGCAAGTGGGCTTGATAAATATTCACCATAACTGGTATGTCAATTATAAGTGCTTCAATAATTTTTTTTCTGTCATCTTCATGTAACATTTATTGTGATAATTTTTCTTAAGTTATATACCTAGCTAGTTGAATATAGTAAATATCTGAAATTAGTTTTTAAATTTTAATTACCAGATAAATTTCCTACAATTATTTCTGAGAAAACAGGAGCAATGTTTCTAACCATATTTTCATTACGTGATGATCCTGATATTTATTAATATTCTTACCACTTAATAAGGAAATCTTTTAAATGTAATAATGATTGAAGTTGACCCTAAGTTGGAATATGATGATCAGCCAAAACTATATCAAGAATAGTACAAGAATAGAATTGATGCTAGTTTTCACATTGTCAGCTGGGGCAGGGTTAGAATACACTGAATAGTTAGGCAACCAGTCTAGGAGAAGGAAAATGTTGATTTCAAACCTGTTAAACTCCACTTAAAATTGACCTTGTGTTACATCCTACCCATGCAGAGGGGTTGGTAAAGACATACCTCCAGGGTGTCTGAGGTAAGCTCCAGTTCTCAAACTTGGAGGAGTGTACCATTACTGCCGGTTTCACTCTGATACAGAATGGTATACTTGTTATGGGTCTATTTAAGATAATGAAGTGTTTACCAATTTAGAATGAGTGAAAATACATTTTTGTATTGTATATGTTTAAAGACCATAATTTTAAAACTTCAGTATAGAATAACCCAACAAAAATTGACATGCCATAAAAACAACCAACCAAGACTTGTTTGAAGTCAGAATTTACTGGAGAAAATCTCCATTGTGCCCTGCTGCTCTAAAACTAAACTTATTCAGAGACTTTCAACACTTTCCATCTGAAAAGAAACTTGCAAAAGAGAAATTAGTTTATATGTACTTATAATTATCTACGTATATGTATATATTTTTAAATACCTTAAGATAATATTTCAAACTCTACATTATTTAAAAAGACCGAACTTATTAATATTTATTAAAAACATTGATATTGCTACCAATTATGAAATTATCATCTTTTTTATAGTTCTATTTGCAATTTATCCATAATTTTTATTATAAATTGACCCACATGAAAAAAAAACCAACTGAATTTGGCATAAAATAACTCAACTTGATTTGACATGCCATAAAAGCAACCACCCAAAAGAAATTAATTGTAAACCCAAACCTACATTTATCCACATGCTGTGGTTTTCATATAAATTTACTTAGAACAGAATAAGAAGTGTTGGCAATTTATTCTAGTGTAACCTTTTAGGTCCTTGTTAGAAAATGAACAATCTGACTAATTTAAAAACCACACAGCCCATTTGCTGGGGTTGTAGAATACACTGACTACATTTTTGCATAGGGGTAAGACCCTCCCTCCAACAAGTGTCCTGGGTATGACATTAAATTCGATCTGATGGTGAGGCTATAGTCTTGGAGATTTGGGAAATATGGAGTACCCCATTACTCTCTGTTCCACTCTGACCCAGACTGGTAATACCTGTTAGGGTCCCATTTATTGGTCTAATAGAAATATTTAATCTTTTTCTATACTTGAAGCTATTTAACTGTGTATCAACAAATGACTGATATTAAATTGAATTATTAGTATCAAATAGCAATACTTGAAACCATTTAACTGCATGCAAACAAATGGGCTCTGGCTCATTTAAAAATGTCTTTTGAGTTACTGCCTTGAATTGATGTTAATAATTATGATTTTGGATAATCCTTGCAAGAAGATTTATAAAACACTTGGAATTGAGGAAGGATTAAGCTAGAAATCAATCAACCTGAATGTTTCTTTAAAAATTAAAGAAAAAAGAAGGAAATTTTTTTCTTCTGCTTTTGTAAACCCAAATCCTTTAATAATTTGAAACAAAATAAGAACCTTGAACATAATAATCAAGAGATTAATGAGTGCTAATATGAGATGTGGATTATAGCTATTTATTAGGATTATTTTAATCTGGCTCATGGTCACAAATATAGAGCACTTAGTGAGGATCAAATTCACTATAATAGTAATAATCTGTAGAACCAACTAACTTTTTCCCCCCAACTTCTCCTTACTGTTCTTTTCTTTGTTTTTTTATAGGAATCTTTGTACAGATAATTAGATATTCAATTATATACATATATATGTACATTGGGAAAACTAAGTCTTTTCTTTGTTTTCTCTCTCTCTCTCTCTCTCTCTCTCTCTTTTTATTTACCCTGCCTTTCATTTCCTTGTCTCTTCCAAACTCTTTCCATTATCCCATCAAATACCTCAATGCTTGTTAGTCTCTGTTGTACTCCATGGGTCTGATCTCTTAATCCATAACCATCTTGACACTTTTTTAGCCAATTCTGAAATCACTCTGATGGCCTTTCTCTTTTTTTCTCCTATCATACCTAGTTGACTCAGAATTCTGCATAAAGATCTTGCTGTGAAACCCTGGCAGCCAATTTCTATCAGATAACATGCTTTCCGTCATTTGTTGAATCTGCATTGCTCTACTAGCTCCTGATACTTTTCAAGCTTTCTTTCACAGGCCACTTTGATATTTTCCTCCCACAGAACTGTAATTCTATCAGCACAACCTACCTTGTTTTGGTTGATCAGAGAATTAAATCCGGATGCAGGGTAGTTGTTGTGATCTGCTCTGGAACTTTCAATCATTCCCCTGTGTCAACTCTTAAATGCCAGTCTCGGTCAGTAGATCGTAGGTAAGAGTTAATTTCACACATTGAAGGGGGGCATTCACTGGCTTTGACAAAGTAAACTGGCTTCGCCTCCAGCTTAAAGTTGCTCACATGGATTGCAGCATCCACTGTATCGGCTACCGTCCTAAGTACCTGGTCAGGTCTCCAACTGTACCTCCCATCACCTAGTGCCCTAGAGCAGGCACTCATAATGTGTCTTAGTGTGACTTTTCTGGCACAGAGTGGACACCATAGTATTCTGCTCTTTCCCCAAGTAAGTAAGTGTTATGGTACCTACCCACATGGTAATGGACTATTCCTCCTTGATAAATACTGACTCTACATGACACTCGGGGAGATAACCTCCAAGCAGAGTGGAGTGTATGCACTACTCTTTAGGAGGCGCTAGGCTGGGACACACTTCGGTCGGCCGCATTTTATTGGTCGGGTGTGTCCTGGTTCCAGTGGCAGTTGGTTGAGGTGTGCCTTGACTGGCATCCTCGAGCCTCAGGGGGCCATCCTCCCAGGCTCTAACCCACCTACGAGGGGCTAGGTTTATCTCCTGGCACCTGTAGTGCTCCTTTTTAGGAGAATGCTGACAGGGCCCGAGGCATTTTTTGAGTTATCGGGCATGTCTTGGCTATGGCCCTGCACCTGGACTCACCTAAAAAAAGGCTTTGTGCCACACTTGTTCAGTTGGTACGACATGCGACAAGCTGCCTGACAATACTGGAAGGACATTCCTAACTGTTGTATAACACATGTATTCTGAATATTTGTTCTGTTATTATAATATATTTGTTTCAACCTATTTTTCTTATCTGCGTGTCTTCATTTTGACCCCTAAACACTACAACAGTAAGTTCGCAGGACTATAGTACATCATACACGGATTGCACTGGAAATTTTAACCGACTAATGTCGGCATGCCAAATCTCTGACTAACTTATTTTTCTCTTCATAAAGTTCTCTCATCGCATCCATGCACCCTGCTGTGATAGTCTCATCATCTTGCTTTTTTTCTTCCTCAATGCTAGCGTGGACTTCTTCCTGGATTATATTGTCTCTACTTCTCCTTGGCTTTGTGAATTTGGATACTAGGGAAGTAGCCTTGGCCAGCTCAACCTACTGCCACTGCTCCCACAAGACTCGTCTGCTTTAATCACTCCTCGGCCTTCTCCAGTTCTTTCTTACCTCTCCATTTTTTTCCAGCTGCCGCAACTTTTGGATCTTTAGAGTCCCTATACATTATTGCTTTTTTCGTTTGCGAAACTACAAATTCCTCCACCAAACCTTTCAAGGGGAGTTGCAGTGCATTTGAGATGCCATATAATACAGCACTACTCAACCTTCTAGGAAGCCCTAGCCATCTTCAGAGGTAGCTGTTAATTTTCCTTTCCTTGGCTTCAACTATTGTCATTGGGGAGTCATAAACAAATAATGGTCACAGAATCCTTTGGGAGTACCGCGTGCTGATATATCCACTCCTTGAAACTGCCCGGTAGACTGGATTTGTCCAATCTGGCCAGCCATAACTCTAGGTTACCTACCGCGACTCAGACAACATTATTGTCTCTCAATGTACAATTGAAAATCTTTCCTGGGCTCTTTACTAGACATTCCAACAAGGTGGGGATCGTTGTTCCTAATAGTGAGAAACAGAAGTTATCCACTGTTTAGCAGGCTTGAACTTCATCCTCGCCACTGCACAAATTAAATAGAAATAGTGGGGGACCAGATGTGGTGACTTGTAACTGTAGGAGTAAAGGGATATACCCTTTGGGCGGACGATGCGACTCGAAGAACGTCATATAAAGAGCGTTCCTTTCCCCCATGGAACATAATGATGGGGACAGGGTCTATGTAGGTATCTCCACTGGAAATTGGAAACAAAGGCTGTATAACCACTGACATTCATTCTCCAATCCGCGACTTAAAAAAAAAAACCACTCAATAATAACATTTATTTCAGTAGTTAATAGGATTATATGACGGGGTGATTTATGTAGAGGAGGAGATTCTTGTAAATATAAGATATTAATTCAAAATAAGGGTTTTTAATTTCTGGAGTAGTTAATTCCCCTTGATTATTTTTGGGGCTAATTAAAGTCACCTGGTGGCTGCTGAAAGGGTTTTTTATTTTTCTTGTTTTTTTTTTTTAAGGAAAAAGTCTAAGACCATATTAACTGAGGGAATTAACATATGTATAAGAAGTAAACGAAAACTATATGAAGATAATCGTTTAGTTTACAAGCTTAAATTATTTTAAGAAATTCCACCTGCTATGAAAAAGTGAGCATATATGCAAATATATATATGAGGATCATTAAATAAGTTTCCAAACTTTTTTCGTATGGGCACTTTTATTGATAGTACACACATGAAACTCTAGTCCCCTTCGAAGTAATATCCTCTGGCTGCAATGCACTTGTTGTCCCGTTCCAACAACTTCTGGAAGGCCCCATGGAAGTCCTCTTGTGTAAGTGTGTCAATGACCTTCATCACAGCCTCTTTCATCTCCTCAATTGTCTCATAACAACAGCCTCTGAGCTTAGGGAATAAGCAAAAGTCACAGGGAGCAAGGTCTCGACTATAGGGAGGCTGAGGAACTGTCTTGATGCCCATCTTGGTCAAATAGTCTGTGACAAGGATGCAGTTGTGGACTAGTGCATTGTCCTGGTGGAAATGCCACTGACCCGATTTGAAGAGTGCTGACCTCTTCCGATGGAATCTTTTCCTGAACTCCCTTAAAACATCAATATAGTATATTCCTTGTTGACTGTCTGTCTAGTAGGAACCCAGTGCATGTAGATCATGCCAGTGCTGTCAAGAAAAGGGATCATCAAAAGTTTGTGGGTGGATTTGCTCTGTCTGGCCTTCTTGGATCTGGGAGAGCCAGCATGCTTCCACTGGGAACTCCGTCTCTTGGTCTTTAGGTCATAGCAGTAGATCCAGCTTTCATTGAAGGTCACCAGAGCATAAAGAACTGCGGGATCCGAATTGATCAGCTTGACCATCTCCCTTCTGTCATGACAACGTCTTTCTTTCTGATCTTCTCTGAGCACCCTTGGGACAAACTTCGCGCAAATCTTCCACATCTTCAGTTCCTCGTGAATAATTGTGTGTAGAGTTCCCATGCTGACATCAAACTGTGCACTTATTGTCTCTATAGACACACAACGTTCCTTATCCATGAAATTCTTTATTTGGCCAATCAACTGTGGTGTATTGACTTCCTTACTCCTCCCACACCTTTCATCATTCCTCACAGACTCCCTGCCTTCCTTGAATCTCTTATGCCACTCAAAAACTGATGCTCAATTCATGCAAGATGCTCCAAAAGCAGTCTGAAGCATTCCATATGTTTCTGTGGCATTTTTTCCAAGTTTAAAATAGAATTTTATTGCATATCATTCTTCTAAAGTGTCCTCACGTCCAGATTGCATTTTTGAAATTCACCAGCTGTGACAATTAGGCTTTAGTAAGGTATATTTGAATTTCTGCTGTTGCTGTTCATTTGAAGCTGAAATCATAAAAAATTGGTCTGTCATCTTATGAGATGTATAGCAATAACATACTGAATTTTCAAGAGTCTATGACAATTCTAAATGCCTGTACAAAAAAGTCTGGAAACTTATTGAAGGCATATGTATATAGTTGTGTCCCTTGCGTAGAAGCGCCAAAAAATCCACCTCAGATTTTGGACTCACATTTAACATACCCAGAACAACCATGGTTCCAGATACATGTGGATTATGCAGGTCCTATTAATGGCCTAAGTTTTCTGGTAGTTGTGGATGCCCATTCCAAATTGCCAGAGATTTTTCCAATGAAAAATTTAGATACCCATTCAACCATTACCATTCTTAAACAGCTATTAGTCTCAGACAATGGAACACGGTTCACATCTGAGTTGTTTTGACATTTCTGCAGATCAAATTGCATAACACGTTTGTGCTCCACCCTACCACCCACGATTCAATGGTCAAGCAGAATGTTTTGTGGACACATCTAAACATACTCAGCTCAAAACAAAAGGGGAGGGAACAACAACAGAAGAGATGCTACAAGCATTTATCCTCTCATACCGGACAACACCAAATGGCGCAGGAAAGAATAGCATGTGACCAGCAGAGGCACTCGTGGGACAAAAGCTTTACATCCACATAAACAACAAATGCAAGACGCTTGCGATAACAAAGGACAAACTTTCACAGTAGGCACACCAGTTTTCGCAAGAAACTTCAGGCCTGGACAGCCAAACTGGGCACCAGTTACCATCACCAAAAGAAAAGGAAAGTTTGTTTATAACATTCAAGTTGGAGAACAACTCTGGGCATGGCATAAAAACAAATTACATCCCAGATACACCAGAAACAGCATAACTGACAACATGCCAAATATTTGAACTGGACTTGCTATAGACACATTTGACCTACCATCTCCATTGCCTCCCATGCCGACAAATGCAAATGGGAGTAGAGCAGGACCTCGCAGGAAATGGCCAAAGGGAAATCGCACAAAAGTGCAGCACCTGTAAATTAACCCCAAGCATGCTCGCTATTGTTAATTATTCAAAAAGGAGAGGTGTTAGGGGCAACCTAACGAACAAAAATATAGAGTTGATTCTTTTCAAATTGTGAGGAAATAGATAGTTTTCTTGACAGTTACTTTTTCTGGGGACAACACTAGAGAAAGTTAAGAGCCATGACAGATGTGATGAAGACACATTGACATCATTTGGTCATAACAAGATTTGAGCTAAGTAACTGTTTTTTGGGTAGAAGCATTTCTCTACCCAACTTTAAATAAACCCTTATTAAATTCCTAGTACCGAGGTTGGTGTTTTCATTCAGTGTTCTGGAATTATTTGTATGTAAAAACATGACAATATATATGTATGTATGAATATATATGTTTATATATATATATATATATATATATATATATACATGCACACACACACACACACACACGTGTATGTGTGTGGGCATATATATATATATATGTATATATGTATGCATATGCATGTATATATATATATATATATATGTACATGCTTACATGTGTATGTGTGTGCTTACGTATGTATTTATTCTTATCTATATATAACAGTGTTGGTTGACACTATCTCACTTTGTAGTTTGTGGTAGACCAAATGCAGTATGATTTTGAAAGTGCTCAATATCTGTGATAGAGCTATTATATAATAATCAGTAAATATATATTAGCTTTTATATTTCATATTTTCATTTAATTGCATGGAAGTTTGTCTGTGACTACAGGTTTCATGCCATCTTATAAACGACAATCATCAGGCAGAACTCTATCAACAGAAATAGAATATTATCGAGAAATATGGAATATTGAAAAAGAAAAAACACAACTAAGGGCATTTCAAAAACATTGTCGCTATCTTCAAAATTGATTCTATTCTATTTCTGTTGATAGCATTCTGTTTGTAAATTCATCAGCATCTCAGTTTTATTCAACTCTGGATTTACGTAATTTTGTTATGTTATAAAAAACCCTAAAAACTTTCAAAACTCTTTAAAAACACTCTTTATACATGCAAGCAACCCCTGATGATGGGGGTGTCCTCGTGGTGTGATGGTTAAAGTGATGGAATGTGGAATCATAGTAAGCAAGTTTGAATTCCAGTCGTGCTATTACGTTCACTTTCAGACAAATACCCTTGGGAAAGGTATGAACCCCCCTATCCTCCCAACTATGGGTTAAATAGCATAACTGCTGTTCTAGAATGATGGCTTTGACATTAAATGATCTACAAAGGTTGGTATGCCATTAAACAAAGAAACCTAAACCTAAACCTGATGATGGCCTATGAAAAGTGCTCAGGACAATTTTGGTAAATTCATCCACCGATTCCAACCTGAAACTAAGACACTTATCAGGAAACTTGAAAGGATCTTAATAAAATTATATAGACAAACATGCTTAAATTATATATGTTGTATGGCTGCTGGTCTAAGACAAGAAAAACCTTATAAACTCCACTGAAAATAGACCTTGTGTTAGATCCTTCTTGTGCAAAGGGGTTGGTAAATGTCTATATACTTTTATACATAAATTTTCCTATTGCATAGAAAATGATTTGCAAAATGTGTAATATAGAGTCAAAATGATCTCAAACAGAAACTATTTTTGTGTGTTTACCTGACAGCATCTTTAAATTTGTCAATGTTTTTCTTTTTCTTTTTTTAGTTGCTTTTGTCCTGAAATAGTGTCAAGATGTGTTTGGATCATAATAATAATAATAATAATAATAATGATCATTATTTTTGTGTCCCTTTTTCTCTGTATCTTTTATCTTCTTGTACACAGTATTGCATAAAAGTGTAAAATGCATTAAGGGAGATGGATTTTTGTATTGTTTTTTTTTTTTTTTTTGTTCTTTAAGATATTTTTAGGTTTGTTTTTGGGCTTCGTTGCTGCCCAGGGGAGTTCCTATGGCATAATGGCTAAAGTGCTGGATTGTAGCTTTGAAGTAAGCAAGTTCAAACTCTAGTCATGCTATCAGGTTCACTTGGGACTAATGCCCTTAGCAAAGGTATGAGCCCCTTATCCCCCAGCTATGGATTAAATCATACCATTATTTCTTTTCCTACAAGAATGGCTTTGGTAATAAATTACCCTTGTTAGGTGTATATGCCATTAGAATTAAGAAGCCAAACTAAAATATTATTTTTGGTCTTCCAAGTCATAAAACTTTGTTTGGTTTATCAGTTTATGAAAAAAAATTTTATATGCCCTATTGTTCATTTATCTCCTCTAGTTTTCCTCTATGTCATCTATGTATAGTTTATTTAATTTCCTGTACACATTAAGAAGTCATCAGTACTAAGAGTAAATCAAAGTTGTGTAAGCTTAGAATTTGTCTTTAAAAATGGCCAATTCTCACATGCATTTTAAAATAATTTTTTTTAAGCATTCATGGAATTTGTAATTAAATTATCTAATTTGTCTTTTTTTTATTACTTTGTTTAAGACCTTATTTTTGTTAACTCTTTCTTGAATTTATTTGCACTTGGAATAAATTCAGTTTCATTATAAAAAATTCTTACATTTGAATTTTTTTTCATTTTCTCTAGAATATCAAATTTTGATTTATGAGTGTTTGTTGGTATTGCTGATTTTTATTACTAAGTTTAGTTTTATACCACACTCTTTATACAGATAATTTTTGTCATTTACTCCAGTATATGTCAATTGTAGGTTTTTGGTACAAATAGTAATAATTTTTTATTGAAAGAATATAATCTCTTCAGATTTACCTTATCTAAATAACATGCTGTTCTTTCTTATATTGAGCACATCCAAATTCAGTATAACTCTGGGAAGTTTCTGTGTTGTGATGGCTAAAGTGATTGACTTGCAATGTTAAAGTAATTGAGCTCAAACTCCAGTTGGGCTTTTATGTTAACTTTGGGACTAGTACGAACTCTTCTCTCTTCAGCTATGGGTTAAATAGTACCACTGTTGTTCTTCTTTAAGGATGGCTTTGGCATTACAAAGTTACCAAACTAAACCAACTCTGTGTTATATATCATAACAGGCTATACTGTTAGGCAAAGGTCTTTCCTAGTTCCTTCCATGATGACCATGACTGTACTAAACTTCTGTCATATATTACCAGAAGATGCCAATTACTCATATCTCTGCATTTTGTCTGGTCTTTTATACTGGTGCTTGTTATTTCTTGGCCACCACTCTACTAACATTTTGTACCATCTCTTAAAACCCTGCCTCTAGCTGCATATCCTATTCACTTCTCAATTTTAACATGACTTTAAAATCACACCCAGACTTTTACTATGGTGCTTGTTATTTTTTGGAGTACCATTCGGCTAACTTTTTGCACCATCTTTTATCCTCCCTTCTAGCTGTGTTTCCTGCTCACTTCTCAATTTTAGCATAACTTTAAAATCACAAACACACAGTGCTACCAAGAGGTTTGGGGAATTTTATGTAAACATCTCATTTCAAACACCTGCTTTAAAGTAGTTCCCTCACCTGCTGTTAGTCTACAGGCTCAAAAACCTACTGTGAAAGTTTGTACTAAATTTGGTTCACATACATTGCTCAACTTCCTAAATTTTGGGGTAGCACCACAAACATACATATATTATTTTAGATATAAACTCACTAGAAAATAGTGGCAATCATTGAGTTCAATTAACGGCTATCTTCCCAATGCTATCATGACATTACAATATGTTATGGCGTTCCTGTTGGATGAGCATCTATTAAAAGATCCAACCATATTTGCTTCCTGTAGCTGCAGGCAATGTGCCACCGATGGAAAGCAGGCATTGTCTAAGCAAAACAAAGACTTGGACATTAAATAATCTGAATATATGAAAATACACATCTACAACATAGAATGAATAGCTGAAGACCACAAACTGGAACATTTGATGTTCAAATTAGAGAACATCACTTGGCACATCTTATGTATTAGTAAGACAAATAGAACAGGAGAGAATCTCTTACAACTAAACAAAAGTAACCATCTATTGAACTATAAAGGAAGAGAAAATAAGAATAAATGTTGGATTTTTAGTTGATAATACCATAGCTTATTATGTTAGATGTTTTTTGGACAGAATTGTTTCAATGATACTTGGAACAGCAAAATATATTCTATAAAACTAATATGTATATGTAGCAACTTTAAAATGTTCTGATGAAAAATTGAAGGGTTTTACAGATATACGTAAGATTATAGAGAGAAAACCACCTATGCGCAACTAATGGGCAACTTCAGTGGAAAAGAATGGAAAAGATAGAGGAAAATTTGGAGTAGGGCCATGAAATGAAAGATATGAAATATTTGTGAACTTTTCAGTGAAATATGAAATGATAATGATGTATATAATTTTTTTAAAAGCCAAAAAGCCAAAAATGAACTTGGAAAAGTACAGGTAAAAAAACCATAAATGAAAGTGATTCCATGATAGCTGATAAAAATCAATACTTTTCAAGATATAACAGTCATAAAAAAGTTAATATAAAAAGTAATCACAGAATAGCAACTTGCAGAATGAGATTTTGATTTTAAAATAGAAACAAAATGATTCTCAATAAGAAAATAAAATCCTATTAAAAAGATCAAAGAGAGAGAATGTCATCAAAGTTCAGATCAAGAAAAGATTTAAGGTTTATGGAAATAGTGATTGATTTTAATGACATGTCAACTCATTTAGGGTTATTTTATGCATAGAGGTTATGGAATCCTATTTATTATTCATTCATATTTGAATTTTTTGTGTAGTTGTTCCTAAAGAGTTTTTTTTCTGCACATGGTCCTATCCAATACAAATAATTTTGAAACAGAGTGGACCTGGAAGTAATGGCAATGAAGGGGTACACTACATTCCCCCAGACCTTCAGATCTGTAGCCTCACCATCAGATGCAGTTTAGTGTCATACCCAGGACACCCCTTGGCAGGAGATACAGTCAGGCTGAAATAATGAAACTAACTTCAAAAATATGCATTAATAGCTATAGATAAGGAAGCAACAGAATAATTAGGCAAATCAAATTTTAACTATAACAAAAGGAAATAGTTAAAGTCAGAGATAGAATTGATGAGAAAAAGGCTGCTTGGCTGGTTACAGCATGTCAACCTTTGTTCGGTTATTTGATGTCAAAGTGAGTTTTTTTGCAAGCAATTATATTGTTTCAGGTAAGTATTCTTATGATAATCATTTGCTAAAAATAATCTGACTTCACTTTAGTGTTGTTATCAAACAATTTATTATCAAATAATTTACAACGCTTTATATAGCTTAATTATAGAGTAATTATACTTATCTACTAATAATAAAACTGGCTCATTGGCCTAGTGGGAAGAGTGTTTGCCAATGGTCCAGAAGACCTGAGTTCAATCCCAGGTTGCGTTATACCAAAGACTTTAAAAAATGGTACTTGATACCTCCTTGCTTAAAACTCAGCAACAAGGTACATATCAAGGGTAAAGTGGAGCAATCCAGGGAAAGGAGTAGCGCCCTCCCCTATACCTCGGTGTAGTAGCTATTGAAAAGGGAGCCTTCTGGTTGCCCTTGACTATTGTCGTCAAATTTACTTTACTTACTTCCTAATAACAATTTATACACAATTATATGGTTTCAAGTACTCCTATCTAATCCTAATAATTTGCTAGCAATCAAATGTAAAATCATTTTCAATAAGTAAACACTTTTAAGGGTGAATGTATTAATGTAGTTCAGAATCCTTCAAAACATCTCAAACTGTTTCCTCTATAGATGGGACAATAAAAGGTACTACCACTTTGGTTTGGTTTGGTTTGGTGTGGTTTGGTTTCTTTGTTTAATGGCGTATCAACTCTTTTTAGGTTATTTAATGCCAAAGCCATTCTCCTAGAAGAACAGTAGTGGTACTATTTAACACATAGCTGGGAGGATAAGGGTGTTCATACCTTTCCCTAGAGTATTTGCCCGAAAGTGAATGTAATAGCGCAATTGGAGTACGAACTCACGTACTACGATTCCACAGTCCATCGCTTTAACCATTACACCATGAGGACACCCCCTACCACTTTGGGTCAGAGTGAACCTGGAAGTAATGGTATTGAAAGAGAAAGTCCACACTCCCCAGAATTATAAAACTGAAGTCTCACTATTGGATGCAGTTTAATGATGTACCTAGAACAAAAAGAAAGAATAAAAAAATTTAAAAATGAGATAAGATTGAAAGAATAGAACAAAGTTAAAAAAAGCAAAGAAAAAAAGGAAGCTATCAGAAAAAGAGGATTGGTAAACCACAAATAAACACATTAAAAGAGAGGAATTACCAAATGTAGAGATAAGGATAACCGAAGAATACTATACAAACTTGTTTTTTCAAAAATAAATATATGATCATCCGTCACTCCAGGAGACAATAGCGATGTTACTGATATAATAGAAAAGCCGATTGTATTTATTCTTAAGAGATGGAATGGAGAAAATCTTCAGGCAACAGACTTTTGTAAAGATGCAGAAGAATTTCACCCCCATCAAAAAAAAATAGCTCAGTAATTGACACAATGTTTGCAAAAAAAAAAAAAGATACCTCAAAACTTCTGTCAAAAATTTTATTTCATAAGAAAAAAAATTATGAAAACCTTGACAACTATTGCCCTATCACGCTACTGTCAAACACATTTAAACTATTTTGAAAAATACTTATGAACAGAATTACAAACACTCTCAAAGAAAATCAGTCTTGTGAACTGGCAGTTTTCAGAAATGGTTACTTGACTATGGACTCTTTCCAAACAATAAGTTAGCTGATTGAAAAGTTACTGAAATGCAACAAAGCACTTTGTTTAGCTTTTATTGATTATGAAAATTACTTTATTCTGTCAAAGATCTCATATATATAATGATTCAAAATTTAAAAAAAAAAAAGGATTTCTTCCAAGCTGTGTCTGTACTACTGTATGGATATTCCATCTGGATGCTTATGAAACACATGAAGAAAAAGCTAGATGTTATCTACACAAGAATGCTATGTGCTGTTTTGAGCAAATCCTGGAAGCAACGTCCCACAAAACAGCAGCTGTACAGCCACTTACCTTCCATCTCACAAACCGTCCAAGTAAAACAAATAAGACATCCTGAGTACTGCTGTAGAAGTAAAGACCAACTTATCAGTGATATTTTCTTATGGACTCTTACAGAGGTGTGCCAATCTTGGCCAACCAGCAAGGACTTGCATACATCAGCTCTGTGCCAAGAATGGATGCAGTCTAGAGGACCTGCTTGGAGTGATAGATGGTGAGAGAGAGAGAGCAAGGGAACTCTGTGTTATCAGCACAACTTCATGATAATATATAAATGTAAATATATAAATTCATTGTGAGAGTAGAGTATTAACAAAAAGTATGTAAAAGTTATTAGAGATATATATGAAAATGGTTACACAATAATCTCGGTATACAAAGATGCAAGTCAACTAAAATAAGAAAATGATCTGGAAAGGAATGGCAGTAAATATGAATAGAGAATATTGTTACATTTTTATGTACAAAGAAAATATGTAAACTAAGGTGAAAAGTGACGGACTTGAAGTTGTACAACAAAACAATTAGGTTTGTTGACTACAGGCAGAGATATATGTCTAATGAGCAGGAACAGAATTGTTTTAGATTGTGGGCACCAGTCAATTGTACTTCTGCCCTGTGCAATGGTCAGATTAAAGTTTGTCTCTTTTTCTACCAGTCCCTACAAATCCCATGATGCACTGTCCCTGGGAGGCTACTCCCTTTTCATCCCTTAGGGAGAATAACTTTGATATTTTTCATTAGGTCTGATCCTTAAAAAATATTTAAACCATCTTAGATTTCTTGATAACATAGGACTAATATCAGTCATCCATCAAACAAGTTAGAAGTAACACTAAATAATCTGAATAAAGAGAGTATCAAAATAGTTTTTAAGTTGAACAAAAATAAGACAAAGGTGATATTCAACTATAACATCCTGAACACAATCTTAAAAATAGAAGCTAAATTTCTGGAAGAAGTTAAAGAATACAACTGTTTTGGGACAGATAATAAAATTAGAAAGAACCTGAAAAGGAAATTCAAAAAGATATATAATAAATTGTAAGGCATTTAGTATAAAAAGAAACATAGTAACCGGCATCTTATAAATACACTTAAAGTATACAAAGTATAAAGTAAACAGTTATTGTATAATACTAGGTATGTATTTACCCACCCCTTCTGCAGGGGGTGTCCTTGTGGTATAATGATTAAAGCACTGGACTGCAGAATCATAGTAAGCAAGTTTGAACTCCAGTCATGCTATTGCATTCACTTTCGGACAAATACCCTTGGGAAAGGTATGAATCCCCTTATACTCCCAGCTATGGGTTAAATAGCATCACTGCTGTTCTTCTAGAAGGATGACTTTGGCATTAAATAACCCATGAAGTTTTATATGCCATTAAAACAAAGAAACCGACCCTTCTGCCATGAGCAAGATGTAACACATAACCCTTTCTGTGTAAACTTGGATTGCATCCTCTGAAAAGGGGTAAGACCCCCTCCCTCCAAAAAAAGGGTGTCCTTGGTATAATATTAAACTGCATCTGGTTGTGAGGTTTCAGTTCTGGATATATGGGCAGTATGAAGTACCTCTTCATTGTTATTACTGCCTGGTTTGCTCTGACCTGAAGTGGTAGTACCTGATATGATCCCTTCTATGGATCAAGTAGATCTGTTTGAAAATTATTAGTATTGAATAAGAATATATGAAACCATATAACTGTGCAAACTAATGATTATAGACAAAAAATGCAGTTTAAAAGTATGCAACAGAACATTGAAAATATTATAATTACAAATAAATTAAATTTTGGCATTAAATAAGTCAAAATATTGATATGCCAGTAAACAAATTAACTAACCAAATATCTAATCATCTTTTATAATCAAAAATTTAAAAAAAATAGACACTCCATTCCTTAAAAATACTTTTATTTTATTCAGTTAGTGATGTAATTATGAACAAGTTAATATTAAGTGACTGGCATTATATCTTTTGTTTATCAGATTATGTCTACTATCTTTGGGCATCAGAATATACTGCTAATCTTTCGTTTTCTATCCTTTCTATGTTTTTTCTCTCAACCTAATTATTCAATGTACTTCATGTACCTGGGTTATAATAATGTTTTGTAAACTTATTTTTGGTACAAGTGGGACAAGTTATTCCACAAAGTCGCTCAGATAAGCTTACTTTTAATTGGTATTGGCGAAGACAATAGCAAAGAATCTGTGGCCTTAAGGCTTTATGTAACCTTCTAAACCTTGTTGAAAGACTAATTAAAATCGCACACTTCTATTTTAGAAGCTGATATCCCAAAACTTTCTTGCTCAAAACAATCTTTAAAAAAGTCATGAAAGGTTAAAGTTTTTCATTTCTTTTAAGTTATATATATTAATTAAATTTAGATGAAGTTATTAACTAAAAGTTTAAATTTAGTTGTAAATATGATAAACTTTTATTGAGTGCAGCTTTATTAGTTGACAATAAATTTCTATGTGACCTTAAAACATGAAAGGTTTCCTCATCTATCAGAACCTTTTCCAATTTTAACTTAGTACATCTTATGACCGTGAATCTGGACCCCTTGAACTTATGACAATAATAACAACAATCTGCAAGACAACTTTGCTAACTATTTTTTTTATGGTAAGATGCTCAACCCATGACTTCTATGAGTAAAAATAGTGCAATATTTTTGCTCTACTATTGTTGATTATATTTTAATGAGCCACATGTTTTGAAATTTTAGCACGTATCTCTTAACCAGATCCTTAACTTTTCTGAAATACTCATTGTAGTTGTAGGGAATGAATAAATAAATAAACAAATAAATAAAAATTTTAATTGAATTAAAAAAGAAAATCATTAAAATATGCTGAAACTCCCTGAGGCCTCTGACAGGAAAAAGGGGTAACGCATGCGTAAAGAAAAAGGGACCACCCGACAAAAGGAGGAAGATCACTCTCTTTCAGCAGTGACCAGCAGGGTGACAACATGTAAATCTCCTGGCTGCTCATGGAAGCCAACATGGCCGCTCCAAGGTGCCATGTTTGGCTAACCTTTCACCAGTAGCAACCATCTCGGTTAACAGTATGCCAAAATATAAAAAGCTACAAAATGGACCTAGCGAACTACGAACTAAAACACTGGACTAGGACAAAACTCCCAAAAGCGACTAACACATTGTTAAAGCTTAAAAATACCAAATGAGGACACATATATACCAAGAGATGATTAACATATTTTTAAACACCTTGACTGGAGGATTCAACCATTTCAATTGTATTCAGGGAAAATTCCCTCACCCATTGAAGAAAAAAAATTTTTTTATTAAGTCTTTGTCGCCTATCTGTCGCTATCTTCTTTCATATAATTCTTTTTGGGCCTTGTTCAAGGAGTTACATCAATGAGACAACATGGAGTAAAAAGAGATTAACCTCAGAATGGAGTCAGATAAAAAAAATGGTAACACAGCTTGCCCTGACCTCTGCCTGACCCCACATAGTAACTGCAATAACCTTTAGAAGATTGTTATCAAAGCCGAATGATCTGTTCCATTTGTCTAAGCCTATGGCCATGATTGGAACAATTGTCTCTTCTCCAAGTCATTATTGTGATCAACCTACCTTCAGCTCTGTTGAAATCCAGGTTTCTATCTTTCAACCTGTTTGTTAACATTAGTGGAAATTTTGGGGCTGAAATTGATAAATATTAAATAATCTTAGTAGATTAAGATCTCTCAGGTTTGAAACTCACATTATCAGCCCTAGATACTGTTTTAAGCTTTAGTTATTACACTTACTCCTACATGAATATGTTATAATTTTCATTTCATTTATTGCAATATACTTATTTTCTTTAATGTTTTGTCAGTTCATTCTCCAGTTTTTCTGTGGTGCATTTTGTCAGATGATTGTTCTTGTTAATATAATTCAAACTAGTTTCTTAGCATATTTTCTTGATTTGAGAGAAAAATGAAATAAAAGTGGATAGTATATTACCCCAGCTGCATTGGCATGATGTTTCAAGTTGAATGTAGGGTACTTTTGAAATACATGAGAGTAGAACTATCAAGGCTTGACTTGACCCTACTCAGTTTAGTGCAATGGAAGAAATGCAGCCAGGGTCAGGAAATCCTCCTTTTGTGACTGGACTTTGCATAAATCTGTGCCTCTCCACCAAAAAGGCCAAGAATAAAAGTTTAGATAAGTAAATTTAAAAAAAAAAACCTTGCTGAATATAAATCTCAACTCATCACAAAATGTCTGACAATATTTAAAAAAAACAAAAACAAGCAAGTTCTAGTTTTGCATTGGTTAATCCATTTTCAGTGTGTGTGTGTGTGTGTGTGTATATATATATATATATATATAGTAAAAGTAAAATTGGCAACCTTAGTCAAGGGTGACCTAAAGGCTCTCTTTTCAATAGCTACTACACCATGGTGTAGGGGAGGGTGCTACTCCATTCCCAGGATGGCTCCTCTTTACCCTTGATCCTCACCTTATAGTGCTGAGTGCTAAGCAAGGCGGCATCAAATACCATTTTTTGAGTCTTTGGTATGACTCGACCTGGGATTGAACCCCAGTCTCCTGGACCATTGGCGAACACTCAACTCATTAGGTGCTCATGGTGTAATGTTTATTGTCATAGGAAATGGGCACAGTAACCAGAATTCAAATCATGAACAAGGCTGTTTACATTTCACTTTGTACTAATACTCTTGAAAAAGGTATGCATTCAATTATTCTCCCTCTAGCTATGGGGAAATAGTTGGGCATAGCAACTAGTCTAGGAGAAGGAAAACTCTGAATTCAAACCTGTTAAACTCCGCTTAAAAATTGACATTGTGTCACATCCTGCTTGTACTAAAGGTTTGTGTGTGTGTGTGTGTGTGTGTGTGTGTGTGTGTGTGTGTGTGTATATATATATATATATATATATATATATATATATATATATATATATTCTTTCTTGGCAATTAATATTTGATTTAAAAAAATCAAATATTTATTCACATCAGATGATTGAAATAAACACTGAAATGTTATTGCACTCAAACACAAATCTCATTTATTAATTAAATATTGATTAATTACAAAAAAGTATTTTTGAATATTTGTTTTTGTCTGAATTTCAAAGATGAAGAATTATCTTAATCATGTACTAATCTACTTTTACTAGTGTCCTCATCTTGGTTGACATAGTCATTAAATTTCACCTGTTATTCCCTCTGCCCTTCTACAAGGAACATAAAAGAAAACGGGGCAGTTCAATCGCCAAAATGCCTATAACAACCAACACTAAAATACAAGCTGACATTTTTCTCCCTGTAATCATTTTTCTCTTTATCTGACTTATATATATATAAAATGTATTTTATGCACACACCCCTCTACATTTTATTATCATTTTGGAAAGAAATTGATGTCACTTTTTTGTTGTTGAGGCATATACTGCATTTGACAGCATATAAGGCGCACTTTTACCTTTAAAATAATTCTATGCAAATATCACACTGCGTAACATTTACTGGTATTATGATTAGAGGTTATCTACTGAAGTTTCAAATAGACAACAGGGGATCTTGGAGGTGGTTATAGTGAGCAATGGTCTTTCAAATACCTTTGTTAATTGACTGTGTTTTATTGCATATCAACTCTTGTCAGTTGTTTAGAACCAAATCTTGTTATATATATATATAACAAGATTTGGTTCTAATCATATGATTTGTAAGTGAATTGTTTGTCATCATCATGTCGTGCCGCCAGCACAGATATCCCTGACCCTCTCTCGCCTCTTCTCCCTATCATTCATCGCTTCCGGCAG
This sequence comes from Sepioteuthis lessoniana, assembly GCA_963585895.1. NCBI lineage: Eukaryota > Metazoa > Mollusca > Cephalopoda > Myopsida > Loliginidae > Sepioteuthis > Sepioteuthis lessoniana. Next base: position 42,985,821 of record OY757913.1, read on the forward strand.
GTCTTCAGGGTTACATCCTGTGTCCTCACATAGTTGCTGTATGTAAGTTCGAGCTGGTTGTCCTGCTTTTGCACGGCCATATGTGGGGGTCCATAGGAGTACATCACTTAGGAGCTCGTCCTTGCTTCTCCAGCAGTGTCCCGCATGTCTGGTTTGTCTAACTTGTATAGTTTTCGTGATGGGGGCAAGTGTCCATATAGTTGGTGTCTCGTAGGGTGTTGTCGCCAGGACTTGTTCAATACTGCTCTCAGCATTCTTGTGTAATTTCCATCTAGTTTCTAGTTAACATTAATTTCAAATGAACTAGAGCTCATTTGTTTGCACACAGTTGAATGGTTTCAAATATTGCTATTTATCAGTAATAGTTCTATTTACACACAGTTAAATGGTTTCAGGTATAATAAATGATTAAACTGCTCTATTTGATCCATAGATGGGACCCTAACAGGTACTGCCACTCTGGGTCAGAGTGGACCTTGGAGTAATGGGAATGAAAAAGTACCCCTCTTTCTACAAAGCTCAGGGACAGAATCCTCACCATCTGATGGTTTAGAGTCATATGCAGAACACTTGTTGGTGGTAGGGGGGGGTCTTATCCCTCTGCAGAGATGCAGTCTGCATATCCTCTAACCTCAGCCGACTGGGCTGATCAGATGCAGTTGTGCCATATCTGGAACAATTGTTGTTGGGGTGAGTTAACCCTTTGCAGAGATGCAGTCAGCATATTCTACAACCTCAGCTGACTGAACTGATCAGATGCAGTTTAGTGTTATATCCTGAACACTTGAGAGATGCAGTCAGCATATTCTATAGCTCCCTCCCTCATCTGATTGCACTTAAATGCCCTTGTAAATTATTTATCTGTCAGAAAATATGATCATTGATTTATATTTATTGATCAATTACAAATTTTTTCTAGCTAATTGTTTCCTTTTATTTTCAATGATATAACCACATTGAGAAGGCAAGTTATGCATATGGTATAAAATTCTTTAAGCCTCTTCATAATTGTTTTAATATTTTCTATCCAGGGTAATTGAAAAAGTGATAATCTGACAGAGGAAGATTGAGAGAGTAGAGGGAATTAGGTAAAACTTCAAAAATCTTTTCCTGCATTTTTGCAACATGTGATCTTGTATTATCACACAAGAATAGACCTTTCTGACTGATCAATGAAGCTTGCTTCTTTTTAAAAAAATTTTTTTTTACACAAACTGATGTAGTGTTTCCAGTTGATGACAACATCTCTTAGAATTGACTGTTTCATTACAATTCAATATACAATACTCTTCATATGTCATTAAATAGAGAACATTACTTTGTAAGTGTATAATTCTGATTTTAATCCATACATAAGCTTTTCTTTGAAGTGTAGTGTAAACCATAGAATATATTATTACTGAATATAATTATAAAGGGCTTATTTTCATCAATGGCAAACAGATGCTGACTGATTAAATTGAGCACCAGTATCTTTTGAGGATATAATTTTAATTTTGGTACAGACTCAGGCATTTCCTTTGGTTATAATAATCATCTCTTTTGCTGAATATAATTATAAAAAATTTACTTTTCAACACTGATGATGAACCTTTCCAGAAATTGTTCAGTATCTTTGCTTTGTTGACAAACATATTTTGGCATTTTAAGTTGATCGTGTGGAACCTATTGGCCTAGTTTTGATACTTTACTGAGTTCATCCAGGTGGGTTAGAATTGTTGTATGAATTGTATTGAACTATTGAGCCATTAATCGAGCTGTTAAGTGAGGATTTTCTGTAATTATTGTTTGGAAGGTTTAGTTGGTTGGTTGGTTTTTATGGCATATCAACCTTTGTAGGTTATTTAAAGCCAAATCTATTTTTATGTAAACAATCAGTTCTATTTCAAACAATTCAGTTTAGCATGAGTACACAGTTTAATTGTCAAAAACATTTCTATTTCAAACTATTCAGTTTATTCAAACAGGTCTAATTCAGATAATTCAGTACAGATTTTGTTTACACACAGTTAAATGTCAAAACAGTTCTATGTTAAACAATTCAGTTTAGTGAAAATACAGTTTCAATGTCAAAAAACGATTCTATTTCAAATAATTCAGTTTAGCATAAGCATGCAGTTTAAATGTAAGTACGGTTTCACTTTAACATAAGCATGCAGTTTAAATGTAAGTACGGTTTAATTGTCAAAAACATTTCTATTTCAAGCTATTCAGTTTAATCAAATAATTCAGTTCAGCATGAGTATGCCATTAGTTCTATTTAACTCAGAGATAGGGCCCTATCAGGTGCTACTATGCCGGGCCAGAGTGGACCTGGGAGCAATGGCAATGAAGGGGTGTTCCGTATTCCCCAAAACCCCAGCATTACTGGAACCTCACCATCAGACTGTTTAGTGTCATATCCAGGACACTCATTGGGGGTGGGGGTCTTACTCCTCAGCAGAGGTGCAGTCAGTGTATTCTACAGCCCCAACTGACTGGGCAATTGGAAGGTTTAAGTGTCAGTCATCCAGAGATATCTTTAAGGGTAAGATTCCCTAATCTAAAACTGAGTATACCATTGCTAGAATTTCCTGACAATTAAAACTTCATTTTCATAGACAGTGCAAATCTCATTTCACCTCATTTTTATAGATCATACCAATTCAAAATTATTTGATTGTAATGTAGTGGGTGCCTCCCACTACCAGTGAAACTGATGCCTAGCTATGTGACTGACAACAAAAGGTCAATCATAAGAACTCTTGCTGTAGGTGTGACAGAGGGTCACACAAGATTTTGGGATTTTTGACAAGAGTCAGTCAGTCAGCGATAAATAAGGACTTAAATTTCAGCAGATAGCAAAACCACATTCCCCCCACTATTAGAGATGGGCAATGATTTGTCCAAGGATAGATCTTTCTTTGATGGACTTGAAAATACTACTTTACATCTTCTAAAAGTGGGTGGGATTTTGCTGTGACCATATGTGTGACTTTTCCTTTCTTCTTCATCTCATCTTTATCCCTTCATCCCAGCCAACTTTTTTCAAGATGCTCACAACATTACCAAACTCTTGATATGAAGAAGAAAAAAATCCAAACACTAAATTTCATAGTATCACAAGGCCAGAAGTATTGAGTGTCAACCATTACACCATACAAAGCACTTTATTATACATTATATAGTCAAACAACTACTTGAAAGTTATCATAGCAAAACAAGCAACAGGATTTTCTTTCTAACCAAATATTTACAGGTCTTGATGTTGAATGTAACAACCTGAAGATAAGGAAAATTTTTATTTATTAATTCTGAGTAGTGACTAAAAGTATTTAGTCTTTTTTTTTGTTTATTTCAATAAAATAAAATAATTTTTCTTTCTCTTTAAGTCATAAGTATATACTGAATATCATTCTGTAGGGCAGACTGGGCTCTTTACCCTTATTATGGCAATCTGTCTTGGAGAAAGAAAACTCTGAATTGAAACTGACCTTGTGTTTCATCCTACTCATGGTGGAGTGGTTGGGTAAATACAAACTTAGTATTAATGGATCTGAAAGATTAACTCACTGACCATTACACCACAATGAAATGCTTTAATCATTCATTAAGTTATGATTAGTTTTGTACAATGTCAGAAATATAGAGCATATGTTAAAAGCTATTGTTTGTGTACTTTTCAATGTTTAGTTGGAACACAACTGAAAAGCTTAAGTGCAACCTTTCCTGTCATGATAAAATATTCTTTTTGAATAAGAATTTAATTTGATATATAGAATTTTTGGGAAAACAAAAAGGAGTTGTCTTTAAATTGAGGGGATGGCAATTTGCTTTCTCATAGAAAATTTAATTAAGTTATTTATTTTGAAGATAAATTTTATTGTGTTATAAGAAAAATGACACTAATAATGTCCTAAGTAAAAAGTAAAGTTGTGACCGTAGTCGAGAGCAACCCAAAGGCTCCCTTTTCAATAGCGACTACACCATAGGTGTAGGGGAGGACACTATTCCTTCCCTCGGATTGCTCCACTTTACCCTTGATATATACCTTATAATGCTGAATATTAAGCAAGGAAGTATCAAGTACCATTTTTTAAGTCTTTGGTATGACTCAACCTAGGATTGAACCCTGGTCTCCCAGGCCATTGGCGAACACTCTACCCACTAGACCAATGAACCAGATTATATCCTAAGTAGTTTTATTCTACAGGGTGGAACGATAAAATTGTCGCCCTAGAAAAGACGACATGATTCCATTTCCGTTTAATGAAGGCTGGTTTTCTTTTTTTTTGTTGCAAACCATCTACTAGTTGGCCAGTTGTGTACAAATCCCAAGAGCGATAGGAGCCTTCTATCATGTCTGAAAGTGACACAATGTTCAACAAGCGAGATCGGAGATGCACCACTGTACAACTCATGCTCTCTACCGATCCAAGTTATGACAACAGGACCATTGCCAGCACCCTCAAAATGCAAATCCGGACGGTTCAACACTTGAGGGCACAGCTCAGTTCATCGGACGACCCTTTCGAGGTGGTGGAGCGGAAGGACACTGCCAGGAAGACCTGGACCAAGGAGTTCATCGAAAAGGTCCAGGCAATCGTTGATGAAACTCCCCAGCGGCTTATTCAGCAGATTGCTAGAGATTTAGGTGTCTCACACACAACTGTAAATGCATGTGTGAAGGAGGACTTGAAGTGTAGGTCCTACAGGTGCCAGACAAGCCAGATCTTGACTGAGAAGACAAAGAACCTCAGGCTAATCAAGTCCGTCAGGCCCCCTCCTCCCCTGACCTGAACCCGCTGGACTATTTCATTTGGTCATACGTCGAGAACATCACCAACATGACCTCCCACAACACCAAAGCCTTTCTGATCACCACCATCTGCCAAGTATTTGCCGAGCTCCCGCCGGCGCTTGTGGAAAAGGCATGCTCCCAGTTCCGGGTCTGTATTGAGGCAGTGATTGAGGCTGAAGGTGGCTACATTGAATAGATGTCAGCTCTACTACATAATCAAGTTATCTGAATTGATTTTTTTCAATAAAAGTTTTAAAATAAAGCTGTAGTGTTGTTTTCTTTAGGACGACAATTTTATCGTTTCACCCTGTATTTGTTCTTATTAGTCATAAATTTTATCTTTTTTATAATTACAATTATTATAATTGTCATAATGCTCATATGAATAAAAACAAACAAAGAAAATGACAATATGAACAATTCCAGTGCTGTGTTGTTCAAAAAAGTTTGTGGCAAAAGGGTTGATAAATACATACAGAATACAATTCTTTAAAATCAAGAAAAATAAATGCTTTTTTTTTTTTTTTTTTTTTTTTTTCATTTCATATTTTTCTTATTTGTTAAATTCTGAACCTTACCAATCCCTTTTTCTTTCTCTATTACTTTTTTTTCTTGTACTCATTTAAGAATATTGAGTTGATGTAATTAATTGTGGGCTAGTCAAATACACAAACCAAATGATTTAATGAGGATTGTTATTTTTCTGCTTATAACCAGAGATTCTTAGCTAAGATAGCTTTGGTTAATGAAGATACTGTTTGCTGAATGTCAATAATTAATTATCCCACCTACACACATACACACATCAACTCCTTTGCCACCCTTCAAGCTTTGCCTTTTCTTCTATCAAATCAATTTCCACTAATTATCTGGAAATAACCCAATGAACATCCCACTCTTTGAGCACAAAAGAAAACTCAGCAGATGGATTTAATATCTTTTTATCTTCTTCTTCTCAACCCCCACCCTGCCTAAAAAAAAGACATTCACTTGGCATTAGTATCTAGTTTAATCTTTACAAGTTTCTCAAAGAAAGCCTACTGAAGAAGATGCTGGATGCTGACATAGTTTACATAATATTTTTTAATGTTATTTTGGTTCCTGACAGGCTGAGTGAATGGCAAACACATGGCGCCATTGTTACATCATAAAAATAAAATAAAATAAGGCCACTAGATAAAAAAGAGAGAGAAGGGGAAAGTTACAATTGGTGCTATTATAGAATTGGCAGAGGATGGAAATAGTATAGAGTGGATCCAACGTCTCAGTTCTGTTTGAAGGTGCATTAAAACAAATCTTAAAGTTGCCAAATTTAGATCTGCTTAAGAGATTTTGTGAAAAATCCATTTAGGATTTAGCTACTTACCTTTTTTTTTTATCTAATTTTTTTTTTTTTTTTTTTTAATTCTTATTTCTCATATTGCAAACATAACTCATACAAAAATTTCAAAACTGATAATCTGTCCAAGGTTGTTAAAAGCAAATATAAAAATGTGCAGACAAGTTTTCAATAAAAAGTAGAAAATATTTTACAAAGAAAATTTGGATAACTTATATAGACCTGTCAACAGGAATTAGAATACCCTGAATATATTCCCTGCAGAGAGGTAAGACCCCCCCCCTTCAGCCCCACCAAAATAGGTGTCCTGCATAGGACACTAAGCTGTATCCAATAGTGAGGTTTCAGTTCTACAGCTCTAAGCACCCATCATAGCTATTACTCCCAGGTCCATTTTTACTCAGAGTGGTAGTACCTGTTAGGGTCCTATCTATGAGTCAAATAGATCTCTTCAGAAATTATTAGTATTAGACAAGAGTACTTGATATAACTGTGTGTAAATTATTAGTATCAGATAGGAATACTTAAAACTTTTATAGGCTGGAAAAATACTGATTTTTGCATTGTTGACATGACATAAAACCAGCTAATCAATTTATGTGTCAAATAGGTATGTTTGAAAACTGATGTTAGTTAGGAATACTTAAAACCATATAATTATGCAAATTATTTTTATTAAGAATAGTTACTTAAAGCTATAATTGTTTGTTATGAGCTCTATGCAGACACAGGATGTAGTCTAGAAGACCTGCTGGAAGTGATGGATGATAGGGACAAGTGGCAAGAGAGAGTCAGGGAAATCCATGCTAACTGCACAACCTGATGATGATAATAGTAACTGTTTACAAAAGATTATTCTTAGTTACTTGAAATCATATAAAAGTGTAAATTATCAGCTGCCATCAGTGGAGCTTAGACTACTCTATCCGCACAGGGGTGAAAGTGAAATTCCCCCACCCAAAAAAAGTGGAGGGGGGGTCCTGGGTAGGACAATAAACTAAATCCATTGGTAAAGCTCCAGTCCTGGAACTTTTGGGAGTGCAGAGTACCTATTCATTGCCATTACTTCCAAGTCCACACTGATAGGGTATGTTAGGTCAAATAGAGCTGTTTGAAAATTATTTGCATAGGATAGGAATGCTTGAAACCATATAACCATGTATAAATAAATGATTATTAGTATAAGATAGGAATACTTAATACCCTATAACTATATGCAAACAAATGATTATCTTAGATAAATAAAAAGTGCAATTTAAAAGAAAATCATGATTATAATCAAACATTTACAAATGAATTAAATTTTGACATTAAACAACCCATAAGGAGTTGATAGATAAGTAAAAGTAAGTAAAGTTGGCAACCATAGTCGAGGGCAACCAGAGGGCTTCCTTTTCAATAGCTATTACATTGAGGTGTATGAGAGGGTGCTACTACTTTCCCTGGATTGCTTCACTTTACCCTTGATACATACCTTATAATGCTGAGTGTTAAGCAAGGAGGTATCAAGTACCATTTTTTAAGTCTTTGTTATGACTCAACCTGGGATTGAACCCCAATCTCCCGGGCCATTGGTGAAAATTTTACCCACTAGGCCAATAATAAACCAAACCTAAATTATCAGTATTAAAAGGGAACAGATACGAATACTTAAAGAAAAAAGTGTGAAAAGAAAAACATAATTGCTTGAAATATTTGAAAACATATAATCATGTATAAATTATTGATATTCAATCAGAATGCTTGAAGCTATATAACTATACAAACAAAAGAATGTTTAACAGGAATACTTTCTTAAAACCATATAATTCCTTGAATTATTAATATTAGATAGGAATACTTGAAATCATATAACTGCATACAAATTGTTTCTATTAGATAAGACTACTTGATATTATATAATTGTTCAATCAAATGATTAATGATAAAAATTTACTTTTAAAAAAATGCAATGGAGCATTTAAAATATAGTAATGACAACCAAATATTTTTTGCAGTAAACAAACCAGAAGGAGTTGAACTACCATTTAAATAAATAAACCAAACCTCATGTTTATGATATAAAAATATTCATATTATATATACTGTATGATATTATACAAAGGATAATGCTGCTTTTTTCTGGATACAGTATGTGCATTGGGTCTGAATATTTTGAATACACCCTTTATTTTGGAACCTGTGCATATATGTGATACTTTATTGCAGTCAAGCTATATTATCTGTATGTTTAGTGTTGTGTAAATTGAAACACATAATCAAGGTGTTGCAATTTTTTTCTATCAGTTTATACAGTATCATCTATTAATAAGAATACCCCTAACAATTTTTGATAAAATGTTGATAATCATCCAAACTAATGATACTAAGATTTTATCATTTCTAACGGCACATTACACAACCACACACACACACACACATATATATATATATATATATATATATATAAAGAGAGAGAAAGAGAGAGGTCCTGTTAAATACCTACGACTGGCTTTTTTTTTTATGATCTTCAAGTGACGATATTCAAGTCTTCTTACTATTCTTCATATTTCCAGGTCGAGATGGATGAGAAAAAACCTTATATTAGCCCAAGTGGTTTCAACAATTTTGCTGGTCATCTTCGGGGGTAGTGTTGAATTGTTTGTTGTTTGGAAAATTGTGAGTTTGTCTGTCTTTATTATGCTTTGTCATTATATCATGTTTTATGGCACTTATGTCTGAAAGGTGTGAGGTAAGGCGACAAGAGAGAGTGGTTGTTGTATGGTGAATATTAGGTGTTATGTTATTTTTCAAGAAACATTCTCAAAATGGACATGTGAATTTATATACTACATTGGTTTGGATTAGGGGTGGTAGGGGAGTTTGTGTTGTTCTTAACAATAAGGTTGGATGTTTTATATTTAGTGGAGTAGATAATGAGTTTTATTTGTTTCTGAGGTTCAGTAGCAAAGCATAATAAAGACACTGACAAAATCAAATCCCCAGACATAAGAAAAATTCTAATTAACAACACAAAAATCATATAAAAAATAACAATAAAAAACGTTTACAAATCATTGAAGCAATAACTATAAAAAAAAAAAAAAACCCACTATAAATAAAATAACATTCACAGCAAGTATAAACATATTGAACATATTCAACAACAAACCACCTATCCTAACAGAATGAACCAATCCCATCCATAATTTATTAAAAAAAAAAAAGAAGCCAATCCAAATGAATATAAAACTCACAATTTTCCAAACAACAAACAATTCAACTGTACCCCCAAAGATGACCAGCAAAATGGTTGAAAGCACTTGGGCTAATAGAAGTTTTTTTTTTCTCCACCATCTCGACCTGGAAATACAAAGAATAGTAAGAAGACTTGAACGTCTTAACTTGAAGATCATAAAAAAGAAGCAGTCCATAGTATTTAACAAAACTTGTCTAGATATACATATATATATATATATATATATATAATTTTATTTTCAGTTACACTGGTTTTGCAATTTTTTTTTTTTTTTCATGACAATTTCAGTGGTCTAGATTTTGATAATAAATAATAGCTATATCTATTTTGATTGCATAATATTCCATTAAAAATTTTTAAAATCCTTTTTTTTTTTATTTTGAAGAAAATTAGATATAAAATAATTAGTAGCTGTGTACTTATTCATGGATGATAACACTATATAATATACAATACAAATATTATATATTACATTTAATGATATCAGAAAATATTCAAAACAAATATATGAAATAACTGATAGATTGAATCCTTAACAAAGTTGTCTATCATCGTTTTTGTTGCTACTATCTAGACAGGAAAGGTAGTGAGTTACCAAAGTTCTCACTCACTTCTTAGTAAATCTTCATAGCCACCAGAAATGACAGATTTTGTCAAAATATCTGGCAATGAGAGAGTGTAGGGAAAAGTGAATTCATGTCTTTAGTAAAGATATAAATGCAAAGTGAATATAAATAGCTTCATCTGAATTTTGAATTCTGCTTACTGATTTATTTTTTTGGGCTGGTAACCATTTAGTTATCTCACACCTCCTCCTTATGAATAATATAAAAACTGAATATAAATAATCTAGGTTGCGAGATAGGTCACATGACGATCTTTGTGAGTTCAAACTGTAAGTTGACACACTTTTTCATTCTTAGAACTAAAATTGCCATACGTATTTTGTCTTTGGCCTTTGAGAAAGCAGTATTCCATAGAATATTCAAAAAAGTTAAATTGCAGAAAATTCTCTTTCTATTTATTTCTAGTGCTACTCGTAGCTTTTAAGAACTGTGCTTTCACCCCACTCAATTTCAACAGATAAAAGTTATGACCTTCTTTGAATGAATTTAGCTGGGCTGCTTAAGCAAGTAATAAGCTATCACTAATTTTAAGAAGATTTATTAGTATACCAGATTTTTTTCAGACAACTCTTCAGCCTTCATTTGGTATAAAGAAGAGAAACTTATCCAATAACCAGGTTTGGTTGTCGGGATGCTACTCATGTAGTTTATCTTGGGCAGATACAGCCTGCCATACTGTCTTAGTATTTATGCATAACTGGAGGGAGAATAGTTAGATTCGTACCTTTCTCAGGGATATTAGCACTATGTGAAATGCAAACAACTCATTCAGAATTTTGAGCCCTTGCGACTGAGTCCACTTCCTACAATAATGACTGTTATGCTGCAAGCACATCCAAAGTATAAAGACACTTGATGAAGACTGAAGAATAGATAGGCTAAAGTGTAGTGATGTCAAGAAGATGGAAAAAGGGTTTAATTGTAGAAATAAAATTTGGAATAAGAAGAGTAGTTGTCACAATTCTCTTACTGATCAAATGTATCTCTTCAGCTCAAGAATTTTTTTTTTTTTTTTAAGATTTTGAAAATGTTAAAAAGTAGTGCAGAATTCCCTTAGGAGTAATAATAAATTTAATTGCTACCATTCAGAAATCTGAAAAATTTCAAAAAGTGTCTAATTCAAAGGGTTTCCAGTAACATTATGGATCTGTATTTTATTTAGTTAGTATATTTTAGATTTTTTTCTTTAGGCATTTACCCGACCCCCTCTGTTATATATTGACCCTCGACCGAGCCGTCAATCAAGAGATGCACCTGTGTAAATAAGCATAAGAACAGCGGAAGCAGGTGGGCGTTAGACAATTATATAACCAGGTGCCTAGACGGTTCGAGTCAGTTGTAGACAGGATGCTGAAGTGAACCAGCTCCAGACAGAGGGCTTTGGGCTCTTAGTGACCCACGGTTGAGCAACCCAGCCAAGATGAGAAAGAAGTACTGCTGGGTCAATATAGCAGTCCATCCTTGTCTCCACTCATTTCTCACTCACCACAAACATCACCCTTTCTAAAATAAAGTGTGAGAGATTTATATTTTTATAAAGAAGTGTATTCGTTCGTTTATTGAAGTCGTCATTACAATTGATTATGGTTGTGAGTATACAACACCTCCTCCAAGAGATGAAACATAAAGTTGATTTTTTTTTTCAAAGCAGAGTACAGCTGATTTGAATTCAAACTTTTCCTTCTCCTAGTCTGGTTGTCTTAATAAGACTTCCGAAAAAGTCTTCCATACTTTTTAGCTGAAGAGAAAATGGAAGGATTCATTACTTTTGCAAGAGCATTAATATGAAGTAAAAAAAACAAAAAACACTTCATTCAAGATTTTGAATTGCTAATTCAATTTCATATGATGGTAACTATTGCACAGCCCTATCAATGAGGCTTAGGATATATACTAACTGTATCCTTTGCAGAGGGATAAGCCCCCACTCAAAGGCGGTGTCCTCAGTATGACACTAAATTGTATCTGGTGTTAAGTTTTGGAGCTCTGGGGAATGTCCAGTCACATCTCTATTGCTATTACTCCCAGGTACACTCTGATCCATTGTGCTAGTACCTGTTAGGGCCCAATCTGTGGGTGAAATAAATATGTTAGCAAATTATTTGTATTAGATAAGAAGACTTAATATTGTTGTATAGCAGAGAAAAACAAAAACACTGATGTATAAAAATATAATCATCTTTTTTTCTTTTCTTTTTATTATCCAAAATGTATGGATGGGTAAAGTAAGAGAGAGTCAAAGATGGCTGAGCTGCATACACACAGACCAATGGTACAGACCTTCTGTGAACTGCTTTCCTCTTTGTTCAAATTTTTTGGTTGAAATCTACCTGGTTATATGATATTCTGGAAACCCACACAAATTCTTGTGGTTACATCTCCAACCTGCTGCTTACATATTGCACATAGATATGCTTCCTTCTACCATGTCACCTATGCAATTTATGCATCATTTTTGCCAGGGGCACCTGTGTCCTGTTTGTTTTCGGTACCAGGTATATCTCCAGTTATTTCTGTTCTCAGTGTCTGACTTCTTTCTTGCATACTGCCCATGAAATTTATGTGGCATTTCCACCAGGGTTACCTGTGTCCTGTTTATTTTAGGTATCAGTTGCATTTCCTGTTGATTTTTATTCCAAGTGTCCAACTTTCACAGATACATAGACATGCCAAAGGGGGTCTTTAAGTCAATATCCAACAATATCATAAACTTCTAAGCATAGAATAATCCACGACTGATTGATTTTAACAGTATGTTAACCTACTAGTTGATAACCATTACTCTGAGTGTCCCTCATTTTTTTTCTCCTCATATATCTATGAGATTGTGTAAATTATTATATTATAAAAAATGAGGGAAATACTATATGTATATACACAGCCTGAGGTATAAGAATATGAGCCAGTTTTAGTTTGACTAATGTCAAAAGGGCAGGGAATCTGTTAGTAAATTTTTAGTTATTTACAAAGGTTAACTTAATCTAGTACAAAGTCAGAATGGTTGGGCACTCAGTGAGGATTGAACACATTGCTAGAATAAATATCTGCAAGACTAGAATCTTAAGAGCATTGTGAAGAGCTCAAATATAGGTATTTACTAGTCTTAACTTAGTCTGATTCAAAGCCATAACTCACTATTTTAATGATCTGCAAGACTAGCTTGCTATAATGAACATCAAGTGCCCAAATAGAGGTACTTACTAATCTTAACTTCTTCTAACACAATGCCATAATTGTAGAGTACCCAGTGAATGAAACTTGGGTGTAAATAAGAATACTTTTTTAATTTTTTTTTTTACTCATAAACTCCTGCTTGTTTTCAGTATGCTAAAATCTGTCAAAAAAATACATTTTATCAGATTTTGTTGGAAGTTTTTGGGGTTTTTTTCTTTCTTTTATGCTTGTTAATTCATAATTTCCCTCACATGCAATGTTATTTATTATTCAGCTAACATCTTCAAATCTTTTTATTCCATTTATTTTTTTCTGTCACTTTCAGTAGCTTTCCATAACACACTTTTTATGGTATGTGAAACTCTTGTTTATAAATAATCAACCATTAACTTTTTCAGGACTAATCTTTTGATTTTTTTAAAAATTACTTGGCAATCCATAAACAAAGTGCTTTCATATTGTAAGAGTGGTCCATGATAATATTGATGCTTCTATTTAAGAAGTTAATGATTTGAATTAGCATTCCAGTGTGTTATATCAAAACTTTAAATGATCAAAAAATGACATTTAGCATGTATACAGACCCCTCAAAATTATCATTCCGTAGCAAATTGAACTTTATTCACTAAGTAAGATAGGCCATTTTTGCTTGGTTATGGTTACATACAAAGAGTACACAATAAGTTTCCAGACTTTTTTCGTATTGGCACTTTTATTAATAGTACACACATGAAACTCTAGTCCCCTTCAAAGTAATCTCCTTTGGCTGCAATGCACTTGTTGTACTGTTTCAACAACTTCTGGAAGGACCCATGGAAGTCCTCTTGTGTGAGCATGTCAATGACCTTCATCACAGCCTCTTTCAGTTGTCTCATAACAACAACCTCTAAGTTTTTCTTTGAGCTTAGGGAATAACCAAAAGCCACAGGGAGCAAGGTCTGGACTATAGGGAGGGTGAGGAACTGTCTTGATGCCTATCTTGGTCAAATAGTCTGTGACAAGGATGGAGTTGTGGACTGGTGCATTGTCCTGGTGGAAATGCCACTGAGCTGATTTGAAGAGTGCTGGCCTCTTCTGACGGAATCTCTTCCTGAACTCCCTTAAAACATCAACATCATATTCCTTGTTGACTGTCTGTCTAGTAGGAACCCAGTGCATGTAGATCATGCCAGTGCTGTCAAAAAAAGGGATCATCAAAAGTTTGTGGGTGGATTTACTCTGTCTGGCCTTCTTGGGTCTGGGAGAGCCAGCATGCTTCCACTGGGAATTCTGTCTCTTGGTCTTTGGGTCATAGCAGTAGATCCAGCTTTCATTGCAGGTCACCAGAGCATCAATAACTGCGGGATTTGAATTAATCAGCTCAACCACCTCCCTTCTGTCATGACAACGTCTTTCTTTCTGATCTTCTCTGAGCACCCTTGGGACAAACTTCGCGCAAATCTTCCACATCTTCAGTTCCTCGCGAATAATTGTGTGTAGAGTTCCCACACTGACATCAAACTGTGCACTTATTGTCTCTATAGACACATGACGTTCCTTATCCATGAAATTCTTTATTTGGCCAATCAACTCTGGTGTTCTGACTTCCTTACTCCTCCCACACCTTTTATCATTCCTCACAGACTCCCTGCCTTCCTTGAATCTCTTATGCCACTCAAAAACTGATGCTCGATTCATGCAAGATGGTCAAAAAGCACTCTGAAGTATTCCATACATTTCTGTGGCATTTTTTCCAAGTTTAAAATAGAATTTTATTGCATATCATTCTTCTAAAGTGTCCTCACGTCCAGATTGCATTTTTGAAATTCACCAGCTGTGACAATCAAGCTTTTGTAGGGTGTATTCCAATCCCTACTGTAGCTGTTTATTTTAACCTGAAATCATAAAAAATTGGTCAGTCATCTCATAAGATGTGTAGCAATAACATAGTGAATTTTCAAGAGTCTATGACAATTTTAGATGCCTGTACAAAAAAGTCTGGAAACTTATTGAAGGCACGTCGTATATACAAACATAATGAAAATTTTAGTAAGATATAGATAGATGAAAACTGTGATGGAATCTTTATAAAAAAAATACAAAGGAAAACATGCCATTATTTCAATAAACTATTTATTACAAATCTTTAAAAAATTATTTATTACAAACTTTTTTAAAAAAGAGTATTTATTTGAAACCTTTAAAAAGTAAAGAATATAATTTTGTAAAATAAAAATCAGAACCTGACTCTATTTTTTGGTAGTGCAGGAAAAAACGGATATTTTATAGTTTTTATTTCTATTCTAGTCATAGGGTTTTATTTATTACCAATGTTGCAGCATTGAAACTCTATCAAAAAATATAAGTATGTATCAGTTCAGAAATAAGTATCTCCCTTAGATATATTTATGCAATTCTATTTTTAGTTATAGAGTTTCAATCCTATAGAGTTTGGTAATAAATAACAACTAATAATATCTGTTTTGCAGCTCATTGGTCCAGTGGGTAGAGTGTTTGCCAATGATCCAGGAGACCTGGGTTTAATCTCAGGTCACGTCATACCAAAGACTTTAAAAATGGTACTTGATATTTCCTTGCTTAGCACTCAGTAATATAAGGTACATATCGAGGGTAAAGTGGAGCAATCCAGGAAAAGGAGTAGCACCCTCCCCTACACCTCCATGTAGTAGCTATTGAAAAGGGAGCCTTCTGGTCGCCCTTGACTACAGTCGCCAACTTTACTTAGAAATGCTAAAATCCTGGTATCTTTGGTTTAGAAGGAAATTCTGTTTTTATAAGAGATGTACCTGTTTATGGGCAATACTGTTGCATAATATACTTAGCATAATGACTATCTTTTCTTTTCTTTTTTTTTAAAAGTTATTTCATTTAATTGACTGTCAGTCTTTTTTCTGTATTAGAGTTAACCTTGTTAATTAGTTTTGACATTTGAGTAATTTAAATAACTCAGTCATAGAACAAATACAGTTACATCCTGTTTAGGTAAAAACTTAAGTAAAGGTTAATACATTTTTCTGCTTTTTTTCATTTGAAAAATAGAAGAGAATTGGACGCTTAAATATAAGCTTCTTTTTTTTTCTTTTTTTTTCAAATGACCAAATATATACAAACAAGTCTTTTTCCTTTTCAACATACTATTATAGAAGTCAGTCTGGAGGTTAGAGCATAGATATAAAGTTGGGAAGCCTATTTCTGGTTGTACATATTGCTACTAGAATGAAAACAATTCATTATGTGTTGAGAGATGCTGGATGAGATAATAACTATTGACATAGAAATAGTTGTCAAACAATAAATTTCCGCTAACACTGCATTGTTCCACTTTATGTCAATGTCTTTGGAAGAGGCCTGAAGCCACTTCTCCCTGAATATCAGCCCAGATGTTTCAAAGGTTATATCACTAAAAGGCAATGATGGTGACATAACAGTTAGGATTGTAGGAAATGGAATTAATGACCTGATTTCAAATCCTATATGTGGTTGTTTGTATTTCACTTAATTTAGAAAAAAAGCATGAATCCATCTGTTCTCCTCCCTGCTTTGGGTAAATAGTTTGCAAACTGGGTTCTTTAACCTTAGTTAGTCAACCAGTCTAAAAGAGGGAAAAACTCTGAATTCAAACCAGCTTTACTCCACTTAAAAATTGACAGTGTGTCATATCATGGAGGAGAGGTTGGGTAAATTCTTGATAGTCGATGGAAAAAGGTATAATCAGGTCAGGTATTCTTTATTGATTATAGTATCATATAATCCAGTCCGATTAATTTCTTGAAGCACCATCAATTGACTCGTTTACTTCAGATATGACATGAAAGGCCCAGCATGATACTCTAGAGGTCTCTTGGATAGTGGCAACTATCAATTAACACATTTTATTTAATGATATTCTTTAAAACTTCCAAATATCTGAAAGGTATAAATATCTACTTCTGAAGATGGATTAAATTGTTACATCACTTGACTTCGAGCACTTCACAGGATATAAGGGTTAACAAGCTAGATTAGCTGGCCATTGGTTGTGAGTTCAATTCTCACTGGATGCTCTATATTTTTGACCTTGTGCCACAACTAAGGTAAACTTTGTAAATAACTACATTAGACTTAAGCTAAACTCATTTAGATTTTGTTTGATTTCTTTTTTTAATGGGTTAGTTAATACCAAAGCTATCCTTGTCGAAGAACAAGTGGAACTATATAACCTATGGCTGCAGGGATAAGGAGGTTCATACCTTTCCCAAGGGTTTTAGTCTGAAAGCGAATATAATATTGTGACTGGAGTTTCATGCCATAGTCCAACACGTTAGATACTACACCATAGGGAATCCTCATTTAGGAGAAGGAAAATTAATTAGGTCTTAATATTTTCCCAACCATTCTTTTTTTTTATATGCTTACTATTTTTCTGCCTTTAGACAAGAACTAAATATTTCTTTGTTTACAGTATCATGAGATTAGTATGCAACATGTACTTAGTTTGAAGTGGGTGCCCATTCAAGTAAGTGTGGATAAGGACAAAAATTGATCTGTCCCCAGGTGAGATATGGTAAAAAGGCATAGATTGCTTGCTTCTAGAGATCCCAACCTTTTAACAGCACCACTCCATTGTATCACAGGAGAGAGTTGGAGCAGTCTGATGTCTTTGTGACACTGCCCATGGGAATTGTAATTAAACAATTTAAAGCAAAGATGCATCAACAATTATCCAAATAATAAATTGTTAAATATTGATATTACTCACAAGAAAAAAGAACAAAATAGATTTTAAACAAAGCTTGAACTTAAAAAGATACCAAATTGTGGAGTGAGATTTGAAGTCTTTTTAGAATTTAATTCTTTGCCGTTTTGCACTATTTACTGTATCAGTTAAAATGTCTATCAACCCTGAGTGATATAATAAAAAGCGATGATGAAATGGATATAAAATAGTAATAATGAAAGTGTTAATTCAAAATTACAGACAGAATTTTTAATTAGCTTGGAAAGTAGTTATAAAATAGAAAACTAACATTTGAATAATTTCTACTGTTGATATGAATGAATGGGCTTATTATTCATTTATTATGATATCATGGCTTATTGAAAAGCTCTCAGCCTGACCAAGAAGAAAATGAACTAGAAACAACCATGCTGTTCTCTGTATTCATCCCAAAATTCAATACACTTACCACATTGTTTCTCAAGATTCTTTAATTCTTCAAAGAAAAATCTATAAAAATCTGGAGAACAAAAAAGTCATTCCATTCTTGATTGGACTAAGAACTTTTCAGCACTTCCTCACATATTTCATGATCCCAGTGTTGTCAAAATTAAAAAGGAGAATGTATCACTGGAATATATAATCTAAAGAATTGGGATACATGTCACTGCCTCCCACCAGACAGGACTTGACACAAGGTTAATGATACTAGGTCAGGTTATAGTGGGGGTTAAGTGAAGGGAAGGTTGGGTATGAGCTAAAGCTCAAGCCCTGCCAAATTATGCTGGTCATTGGCTGACCTAGTGCAATGTGAGCCAGATACCCTGCAGCTGGTCATGGACTCACTTGATATATTATGTGAGTCAGGCAGGGATCCTTGCAGGATTATAGCTTGAACAGGACCTAGGAGTCCAGTGCTATACAATATTATTAATGTAGCTCACCCCAACAAAGGTGACCCAGCCAAAGCCAGGGGCCTTTCAGCCTTGAGTCTGCCATTGATATTCCATTTGGCATGAATGCTAGACAGCCCAGCTAAAAAGAATTGGGAAGTAATAAAATTTCCTTTTGTTTTTGTATTGATGTTACTCACAATAGATCAGAGAAGATTTTAACAAGGTTTGAACTCAAATCCCATGCAAATAACTTTTTTTTCACTGTTCCCACCTTGGCTAATAAAATTAGTACAAACATAACCATCATCGGCTCATGCTTTTCTATTTTTAATAAAAAAAAATCTATTACAATTTTGCATTAGATTTTTTTTGTGCAAGCATCCATTTGCCATATGATTTATGTGCATGTGCAGGTTTGAGTCCTTGATATCACTATCACTTATGAATATACATAAATTGTGTATATAAAGATTCCAAAGTGAAAAACAGGAGTTTTAAGTAAATGATTGTTGAAAGTGAACCAGAATGAGAGTGACACTTGATTGGAGTATATAGAGTGGACCTTTAGTTAGAAGGATTGAAAAAAATCAACATTTTCGATGAAAGAAACAGACTTCATTGTGAAGCATAAAATGATTTCCAACTGCCTTTGGTGATTAGAGGACAAGAAAAACAAGTTTCTCGGTATTGTTCACTTACATTTAGTTACTTGTTAAAGATGATTATCAATATGTGCTTTTATTATCATATTATCAAGTGTTTTGGTATATTAAACTAAGGGAAATGATGGTATCTCACAGATTGAGAATTCTGCTTGAAGTATATTTGTATTTTCATATTGAACATAGACATGTTTAGCAGGCAAGAATTGGAATAAAACTAGCAAGAATTAATGTCTTCATTGGTGGCTGATATAAATGTCTTACTAAGGCTTGATTGAAAAAAATAAAAAAATTGTAATATGAGATATGGTACACAAACATTTGATACAATAGTAGAGATGGAGACATTAGATTTATAAGTCTCAGAAAATTGCTCTGAATCATCTGGCAAGGACACATGGTGCAGTGGATAAAGCATTTGGTTGGAAAGTGCTTCCGAGAAAAATCATCTGGAGGTTGCAGGTTCAATCCTAACAACTAGTAGGAATAACGAAAAAGAATACTTACTATAACTAAACACTTGTGTCCTGTTAGCAGAATTGGAACAGTCTACCCATGTGGTTCAAATAAAGGGTTCAGTTTGAGATTCTGTGTGGACTCCCGAGTTTGACATGAAACACCTGAAGAAGGCCAAAGGATATATCAACTGAAATGTTGTGATGAGGTCAACAGTTTGAATATTCTAAGTAATAACAATTTTTTTTACTAAGCTTTATTTAGATATGCCTCTCAGGTGTCACGTTGCTTACAGTACCTGCTCTTAAGTGGTCATCCATCTAAGTATTGAACAGGCTCAACACAGATTAACTTTAGTGATCTAGCAGAAACCAGTGCTTTTCAACATGACTTGATGATAATATTTTTAAATATGAAGTTGATTTGCAATAATTTAAATTAAGTTTTCTCCTTTTCCATCTGAATAATTGTGCTATTAAATTTAATTTGATCTGAATGACAAAACCAAAACAACCAAAAAGCAGCTTAATACATAACAATTACAGGATATTCAGATTCATAACATCAACAGAAGAAATTGCAAAGATTAGTAATGAATAAAAAAAATCACATCTCTTTGTTTATACGTGACAAGAGTGGGGAAAAAATATATAATTCTACTGGTCTGTTTGTTTGTTCACATGTTATACTCATCCACATACCCTTCCCACAGCTAAGTGGAATATTCTTCCTCCCTCTCCTTAGACAAAGGGAGATATGCTTCTGTATTTCCTCCCTGCAGCTAAGTGGGATATTCTTCCAACCCTCCTCTCAATCAGTTGGGATATTCTTAAAAATTGAAGCTTACTTTGTTTCTAGGCTAAGCCATGCTGATAAAAACACCTTTTTGTGTTTAGAAATTAGAGGTTATTCATTGCATGAAGTCATTTGTAATTATTACTATTGACAGAACATATGAAATTCCTCAATGAAAAAAATTCAAGAGCTACTATTTCAGCAAGAAAGGTTGATTTGCAACATGTGTATTAAGTATTATATAGATTGTTATTGTATATTTTTGTATTATTTATTACTAACCCATCGACAAAACTTATGTGTAATAAAATTGCAAATCATCCTTTCTTGCTTAGCCATTTTTGATGTCCCCTGCTAGGCAATCTGGCCTTTGTTATGTTTCTAGCTTGCTTCAATTTTGGGCAAATAAAACTTCATGTTCAAGTCTGCAAATCAGTCCTTCTATTGGTGTGTGGTAATTCTGTACCTTAATAGCTTAGTTGGATTTACCAGGGCATATGTCCAGCTACCATAGCTACTACTACTATGCCATAACAAGGTACTGAAGTAGGATTTGCTCTAATATAATAAATGAAAGAAATAAAAGTTTAAGGTCTCTTACAAAAAAACATTTATTAGCATTGCAAAATGATAAAAATTATTTTAAAGTAATAAAACTTGACTTAAATAAAAAAAAAGGCAAAAATCTTACTCATTTCCAGTTCTTTAAGTTCTATATTTCAGTGATAGATTTTATTTTTGACTGTACTGTGGTCATAAAATATATGAGTGAATGATAAAGAATTCTTCATCTAACTAAAAGCAGATTGACTGTCTTTATTTATCAATTTTTATAGATTTTTTTTCTTTGAAGGATTAAAGAAACTTGAGAAATAATGTGCCAACTGTGTTGAACTTTGAGATGAATATATAGAACAGCATGTTTCATGGTTCCTTTGCAAAAACCATCAACTGATTTATCTTAGTAGCATTACCAAGTGATATAAAAAATCATTTAAATTATTCAGAATTGCTAAACATTTTTAGGTGAAGAAATTATTTTATATATATATTTTTTTAAATCAATGTTTTCAAGCTATTTCTTTTATACACACACACACAAATAGAGATACAATACCTACAAGGCAAAATTTATTTATCATTTCATTTTTATAATATTTTACTTTTAAGTTTGAGATGTTTTATTAAAATGTGTTAAATTCTTTGTTTGCATTTCAAAAATTTAAGAATCTAAAATAGTTTTAAATTTTTTTTCTGAAACAAAGTAGAATATTAATATTTAAACAAATATGCAAATCTTTTTGTTTAGAATAAGGAAAAAAGATACCAAGATGTGTAGAGAGGGTTGAAGACTTTTTAGAATTTAATTCTTTGCTATTTTGCACTATTTACTGTATCAGTTAAAATGTCTATCAACCCTGAGTGATATAATAAAAAGCGATGATGAAATGGATATAAAATAGTAATAATGAAAGTGTTAATTCAAAATTACAGACAGAATTTTTAATTAGCTTGGAAAGTAGTTATAAAATAGAAAACTAACATTTGAATAATTTCTACTGTTGATATGAATGAATGGGCTTATTATTCATTTATTATGATATCATGGCTTATTGAAAAGCTCTCAGCCTGACCAAGAAGAAAATGAACTAGAAACAACCATGCTGTTCTCTGTATTCATCCCAAAATTCAATACACTTGCCACATTGTTTCTCAAGATTCTTTAATTCTTCAAAGAAAAATCTATAAAAATCTGGAGAACAAAAAAGTCATTCCATTCTTGATTGGACCAAGAACTTTTCAGGACTTCCTCACATATTTCATAATCACGGTGTTGTCAAAATTAAAAAGGAGAATGTATCACTGGAATCTAGAACCTAAAGTATTGAAAATTAATAAAGAAAAAAAAATTCCCCCTTTTTTCCTTTAATTTTTGAAAAGTAAAGATTTGATATTTGAAAATATTTTTTTAATTTTACATTTATTTTAATGTAATTTTCAGAAGGAAGAATGAAATTCTTTTTCAGGTAATAATTGAAGCAACATATGCTATTGTAGTTAGCTCTTGGGGAAAATCTAAAAGCTTGAACATAGATCAAAAACATTCCAGCAGTCAAAAATCATTCAAAAAAAGAAAAGGAAAGCTTCTTAATCGAATTATCGTAACCATGTCTATAATCATATCTCATGGCCTGAATATAATACCACCTTTTAAGAAAAAAGAGTATCAGAAGAAAATATTTATAAGTGTACAAAAATGTGTTAAAAAAAGCAAAACAAAAATAGTGATTGTAAGCTTAGAATCAACAATTTTCAAATTCTGTAAATTTTAGCGAAATTAAAAAACATCTAAAGAATAAAATAGCACAAGAAACAATGTTCAAAATGTTTGATTGGAAGCAAATGAAAAGAAAGAAAAAAAAAACGAATTAAAATATGAATCGAAAACATCAACAGAAATCAATAGTATTAGAAAATCAATCCGGAAGTTGTAGACATTATTAGTGAGAGAACATAATCTACTTGTGGATGAATAATGGTAATAATTCATGACTGAAAAACATGAAGCATCAAAAGCAACAGGCAAATGATGTGGATTGTAGGGGAGGGATGTATTGATATCTTTAAGAAATTAAGGGAATTAAGCTCTAATTAATATGCAGTATCTCTCATAAATAAATACACCCCTAAAATTCTCTTAATAGAAAGTTAATTTTCTAAAAAAACTAAATTTACCAGGATTTTATTATTTTGAATGAAACACTATACTATCAAAATAGATATTATTAGTGTTTTGTAATTTGCTTGAAGCATTACACAAATTATATTATTATATTGTATAGTATTAATTTAGAGGACTATTGTAATAACCCTCTAAATTAATGCTATACAATATAAGATATTATTAGCTATTATCTATTACCAGTCTCTACAGTGTTGAAACTCTGTAATATAAGAATTTGACTTGGAGCATGGATGAACAAATACTACACTTTGATCCCAGCTTACAGACCAGGGAGTTAAGGAGTTGTTTGTTTCTAAGTATCATAACAATCTTTATCTTTGACATTGGTACACATGCACTTATTAGGTTAAAGCAAAACTTGGGCAGCATAACTTTCACTCTATCTTCTTACTGTTGACCTTCACAGTGTAGCATAACAGAAATGAATGTAACAGTACAAGAATAACTAATGTTATGTAATAGTCTCTTCACTGCTATAACTTTCCAGAAATCTGGAGATTTGTCAGACAGGTGGGCTTAAAGGTGACATAGATTGAAATAATTAAGAAAGTTTGTGCTCAGTTTTAACAGTTAAATTTCCACTGTACTACTGAGTGGACATGTGTTTTAGGGTTTAACATCATAGGTCTTAATATTTTGCCACCATGCTTTTCTTAGGAGCTTTGATAAAACTTTAGAATATATAGAGGATTTCTTCCTTGATGAAAGATGGTTTGGAAACTTACCAAGAAAACTGGCTTGAATTATTGACATCAATAAACATAGGAATCAAACTTAAATAATGTGTTGGTGTAATCTTTTTTTAATCATGATCAAGTGAAAACATTTTCAACACCGATGTTACACTTAAATCATGTGTTCCTTCAATGAGTATAGGTGAGCGTGAGTGATGCCCATGGCATTAACAACAGCTCTTATTGCCAATTCTATTTCTTGAATTGTTCTCAACCATTGATCCGCCCTGTCAGCTGGGGCTGTAGAATACGCTGACTGCACCTCTGCAGAGGGGTAAAACCCCCCCAACGAGGCTACCTGTTGGCCGTGGGTGGCGACCCGTGATGCTTAAGGACGGGATCCTGGTGGTTGAGCAGTACTTGGCCTGAAAATCGAGTGGTCAAGTCTCTTGCAACACACCACTTTGGCCCTTACTGGGCTAGACGGGCGGTCGGAGAGGCCCGATCCGATCAATCGGCTGGTCATGACAGTACTCTCTTAGATTTTTTTTTTTTTTTTTTTTTTTTTTTAAATCTAAATGAGGACGATGGCTGTAGGGTCAATCATGCTGTGGAAAGACTCGTAGTCCTTTCTGTCCCTGGGGAAGTAGTTATCTTGGGAACGAAAACCCAGGGACAAAAAATTAATTCGTCTATCACCAGCATGAGTATACTGAACATGTAGCCCTGGTGTTGCTAGGCGAATGGGTTTTCCCCTAGGCACATCCCCATATGGGGCTCCGAGGTGGGTGGGGAGCATGTTCAGTGAAACTCATCCAACACTTTTATGGCTTCTGTTAAAACAAAAACCCAAGCAAAAAGACCTCATATTGAATGTGATTCAGACAATGATGAGCCATATCCAAGGTTCATCATTCTAGAATCAAAAGAAAAACTACCGCTAACAAAAATATCCCCCTTCATCATAGAAAAATGTATTTCAGCTCTAATATCACCCAAAACCGTAAAAAACTTGAAAAACGGAACCATCCTTATAGAGGTGACAGGAAAAAAACAAGCTGAAATAATATTAAAGCAAAAAAAAATCCACAACATAGATATAAAAGCTTACCCCCATGAGAGATTAAACACCTCTAAAGGGGTGATAAGAAATGGAGAGCTATCATTATGCTCAATAATGGAAATTAAAAATGAACTAAAAAAACAAAATGTAATAGACGTCAAAAGGATAACAATCAAAAAACAAAATGAAATAATTGAAACCAATACCTACATTCTAACCTTTGATAACCCAAAACCCCCTTTAGAAATAAAAATAGGCTATACAGTGGTTAAAGTTGAGACATATATCCCAAATCCCAGAAGATGTCATAACTGCCAGAAATATGGACACTTGAAGCAGCACTGCACAAGAAAACAAGTGTGTGTCAAATCTGGAGAGCAGGAACCAAACCACATAGAGGAATCCTGCAAAAACAGCCTAAACTGTAACAATTGCAAAGGGAATCATAGAGCAGACTCAAAGTACTGCAAAATCTGGGAAAGGGAAAAGGAAATTATCAAAATGAAAATCACCAAAAACATTACCTTCCCTGAAGCAAGAAGACTCATAGAAAATCCCTTTAACAAATTAACTTTCTCTCAGGTAACCAGGACTCCCTCAAACCAAGTAGAAAACGAAGCAAAAACACAAATAAAAACAACAAAAATAGAAGAAGAATTAACAAATTTGATAAACGACCTACATGAACTAATCAAAACCCTTAAAACTATTATACCCAATGTACAACTAACTCCAACTGACAAATCAAAAAACATCCCTTCAACCTCTAGCCAAAAAAATGAAACGCTAACTATCAAAAACAGAAACCGATCAACCTCAAGAACCAGAGAAAAAGAAGAAAAACAAAAACCTACTCAACACACCCCTTCAAAAACCAAAAATAAATCCAGAAACATAGAAAGTATGGAAACCGAAATGGACTCGACACCTAAAATCGAAAATACAAAAATTAAATAGTACACCCTAAACCCAAGACACACACTGCATAAATAGTTATGGCCAAATACCAAAATACCCACAAGATAATCCAATGGAACTGTCGTGGCTACAAGGCAAATTACAACGAACTCCAGCTGTTAATAACTGAACAAAATCCTACCATTATATGTCTCCAAGAAACATTAAAAAAAAGCAATGATAAAACAAGCATGAAAAATTATGAGCAATATGACTATATACATGACACAGGACTAAGAGCTTCGGGTGGTGTATCAATCCTAATAAGGAAAAACATTCCCCAAAGCAAAATCAACATCAGCACCCCCCTACAAGCAGTAGCAATTTCAGCAACTTTACACAAAACCACCGCCATCTGCTCTATATACATTCCACCTCAAGACCCTATAAACGAAGAACAGCTAAATAACTTAATAAATCAACTCCCTAAGCCATATATATTGATGGGAGATTTCAATAGCCACAACATTTTGTGGGGAAGCAGGACAACGAACAAAAGAGGTCAGACCCTTGAAAAAATCATTAATAACAACAACCTATGTCTCCACATTCGGAAAGCTCAAACCCACCTAAGCTCATCCTCAGGTACATTCTCTGCTATAGATCTAACACTCAGCGATCCAGCCACCTTTATAGAATATAACTGGAGGGTACATGAAGATTCCTGCGGCAGTGACCACTTTCCAATCATAATAGAAAATACTAAACCAGGAAAATCAGACCCACAGACAGTCTCAAAAACCCCACGATGGAACTTCAAAAAAGCAAACTGGCAAGCCTACAAAAAACTATGCCTTGACACCCTAATCCCAGAAACAAATACAAACCAAGAAGAACCTATAATACATTTCACAAACACCCTAATTAATATAGCAAACAAAACCATACCTAAAACTACAACATCCCCAAAACATAACAATCCCTGGTTTACAGAGGAGTGCAAAACTATGATCAGAGAACGCCAAAGAATCCTCAGGAAATTTAAAACCAACCCTTCATCAGAAAATCTAGACAAATATAGACAACAAAGAGCTAAAACTAGACGCACAATTAAAGAAGCTAAAAGGTCCTCCTGGAGAAACTTCACTGCAAAAATAAACTCAAATACTAATCCCAAAACAATTTGGAACTTTGTAAAGAAAATATCAAATAAAACTGTCCACACTCCTATAAATCATCTCTCCCAAGGAAGCACAAAAGCTTTGAGTGAAAAACAAATAGCTAATCTGATGGCAGAAAACTTTGCCCAAGCATCATCTACCAAAAAATATTCCAACAAATTTAACTCCATCAGAATCAAAGAAGAAAAGAACAAAATAAAGTTCACCTCTGACGATACTAAATGCTACAACCAACTTTTCACCCTAGATGAACTCCAAAATTCATTATCCAAATCCAATAACTCAGCTGCTGGTCCAGATGAAATCCACTACACATTTCTTAAAGAATTACCTTCAATTTCCCAGAAATATCTCCTAAACATATATAACAATATCTGGATCTCAGGCAATATCCCTACTTTATGGAAGCAAGCTACAATCATCCCCATCCTCAAAAAACAAAAAGACCCAACAAATCCCACCAGCGATAGGCCCATATCCCTAACTAGTTGTGCATGCAAAACTTTAGAAAGGATGATAAACCAAAGACTAATATGGTTTCTTGAATCAAATAAACTGCTCTCAAACCTACAAGCAGGCTTCAGAACAAAAAGAAGCACAATGGACCAGGTGGTTCATATAGAAACTCTAATCAGAGAAACATGCATAAAAAAGGAACACCTGGTGGCAGTCTTTTTTGATCTTGAAAAGGCCTTAAAAACTTTGGGTTACAAGGTAGACTTCCCATCTTCATCCAAAACTTTCTTGAAGACCGATCTTTCAGGACACTGATTGGCAGCACATACTCTGATTCGAAGCCACAAGAGGTGGGAGTTCCTCAGGGCAGTATTTTATCAGTATCCCTATTTATAATAAAAATAAACAGCATAACATCCTGCCTCCCTTCAGAAATCAAAGGGTCATTATATGTAGATGACTTCCTCATCTGCTATAATTCAAAAAACATGACAACCATAGAAAGGAAAGTACAACAATGCATAAATAAAATCCAAAAATGGACCACAGAAAATGGATTTACAATTTCAAATAGTAAAACAAAATGTGTACACTTCTGTCAAATCCACAAGATGCACAACCACCCTAAACTTACA
This sequence comes from Sepioteuthis lessoniana, assembly GCA_963585895.1. Lineage (NCBI taxonomy): Eukaryota > Metazoa > Mollusca > Cephalopoda > Myopsida > Loliginidae > Sepioteuthis > Sepioteuthis lessoniana. The sequence goes on from OY757913.1 coordinate 43,014,135, forward strand.
TTAAATAACACTGAAATACCCATAACAGATGAACATAAATTCCTTGGCATTATCTTTGACTCTAAATTATCCTTTATCCCACATATAAAAAAGCTAAGAATAAAATGCAATCAAGCCATGCAACTATTGAGAGCCATAGCCCACACAGACTGGGGTGCTGATAGAAAGACACTTATCAAGCTATATAGATCTCTAATAAGATCAAAACTTGACTATGGCTGCTTCATATACGGAGCAGCCAGAAAATCCTACTTACAACGACTGGAAACAATACACCACCAAGGACTTCGCCTTACTTTAGGAGCCTTTAATACTTCCCCAAAGGAAAGTCTATACATAGAAGCAAACGAACCCCCTCTCTATTTAAGAAGACAAAAATTAGCACTACAGTACTACATCAAACTCATCTCCTGTCCACAAAATCTTGCTTATGACTACACCGGCAAAACAAAATATGAAAACCTGTATCAAAATAACCCAAAAAAAATCAGACCTTTTAGCTTAAGAATAAGTGACCTCCTCAACGAAATCAAAATCAACACTAAAATAGTACACCATACCATACTCTCCAAAACGGCACCATGGACCATAAGGCAACCAACTATAAACTTAGAACTGGCTAAGTTACCCATCACTTATCAAGAGAAACTCATAAAAATACAAAATAAGTTCCCAGATCACTATCACATCTATACAGACGGATCCAAACAAGGAAAAAAAGTAGGTTGTGCTGCTATTTCTCAAAAAAAAGAAACCCTAAAACGCCTACCTAATGAAGCTTCAATTTACAGTGCAGAAACCACAGCCATTGATCTAGCTATGAATATCATAGCAAATCATAAAGCTTCCAAATTTATCATATACACAGACTCCAAATCAGTCCTACTAGCACTACAGAACAGAGATACATCATCCCCTTGATCACAAAGCTCCTAAACAAACTAAACACCCTCTCTAAAAATAATAACATCATATTCACCTGGATACCAAGTCACATTGGCATCCAAGGAAATGAAAAAGCAGACAAAGCTGCAAAAAAAGCTCTTCAAATTGATATGTGCAAATCAAAAATCCCATATACAGATCTAAAACCAACCATAAAGAAATTTATATCAGACAAATGGCAGAAATCATGGGACAATCAGACCCAAAACAAACTCCATGAAATACAAGAAGCTATCGGAGAGTGGCCAACAGGCTACAGAAGCATCAGAAGAGAAGAAGTAATACTTGCCAGATTGCGTATTGGGCACACCCACATTACTCATTCACACCTGTTAAAAGGGGAGGATGTCCCAGTGTGCCCATCATGCAAAGTACAACTCACAACCAAACATATCCTTCTAAATTGTAACAACCTTAAACATATCCGTACCAAGTACTATCAAGCAAGAAACCTGAGGGACATCTTTAAGAATACAAACCCTGAAAACATTTTTAATTTTCTAAAAGAAAGCAACTTTTTCAGCAAGATATAACCAAACATCTCTATAGAACTGCTACTTTAATGACTGAAATTCAAAATAACCTTTTTGGCATTAAATGACCCACAGGGATTGATATGCCGTTAAACAAAACTCAAACTCAAACTCAACCATTGATAATTTGTGTTTCCAGTTGTAATAAAGCTGAAGAATTGTTTGGTTTGACAGTATATCAGCTCCTTATGGGTTATTTGATGCCAAAATTTGATTCATTTGTAAATGTTTTATCATAATCAGAACTATATTTTCAAAGTTTGATTGCATTTTAAAATAGTGTTTTTTATATTTGTCTATAATCCTATAATATAAAAAGTAATTCAATTTAGTATGATGGTAAAGACATGGTGAATGACAGTATTAAGTATTTATAAGCGACAAGAAGAGAGAGAGAGAGTGTGTGTATATATACATATATATGATTTTATTATCCTCCTGCCTTCTGATCCAAAGTATATTCACTTCATGCATTGATTTGCCACAAATCAATGCATGTCTGCTCCACCTATCTTCAATGAAACTACCATTGTGTTATTCATAATTTGAAGTACTATGATGTTCCTAATGTTCTGGTATGCCAAGGATTCAAAATAATGTTTTCAGTTTGCACATCTGGTTATGGTGGTACATTTACCAATTTAAAAAGCATACACCATACATGACATTTCTAGGGTGTGTGTAAAAGTTCTCAGTGACATTTTATTTAAACTATACACTAAATGCACAGTGGTAAATAATTTTATTCTATTTATTTATCTGCTTAGGAGCAGAGGTAAAGAAAAGATTAGACACTTTTGCACACACCTAATATATATCTGAATTTAAATTAACTATAAAATGAATGCAAGTTTAATTGATAATTCCTACCTGTGATATCATGTTACCTAAATAGTTTATGGAGATGCATAATGTTAGGGTTATTTTCATAGGAAGTGAACTTGGTGAGTTGAATTCAAACCATGGATGAGGCTGTTTTTATTTTACTCAGTACTAATGTCCTTGGGAAAGGCATAAATTCATCTCTTCATCTTCCAGCTATGTGTATATAGTAAGTCAGACTTAAACCTTGGTAAGGTAACAAATCTAAGAGAAAGAAAACTCAGAATTTAAACCAGCTCATCTCCACTTAAAAATTGATCTTGTATCACATCTTACCTATGTCAGGTTTGGGCAAATATATACCTAAATAGATTGAAAGGAAAAGAAAGTGTTATCAAAACACACTTGTATGTGCCAGTGTGAATTTAAAAGAATATCTCCCAGCTTTAATAAAACTTTATACAAAACTGCATGCTTTATAGATATGAATAGATTTAAAACCTTTGAAAGGATTATCTACAGTGACAGTAAATTGTATTTTAACTTTATCTAAAACACCAAGAAAAAGGGCTTGCTATTAAATACTGAATAATTCCAGTGAATTTGCAATGAAAAATATTTTGATTTATGTTTGATAAATGTTTCAGTTTATCATTTCAATCTTTTTTTAAAACTTCTGGGAATGGTGATTTTAGGTAATGCTCAAAAACTTTTTGATGCCTCTGTATATATAATTAGATCACAAAAATATTTGCATGGTTTTTCAGAAATAACAAGGAAATAAAGAAAATATATTCAAACAACATGAATAAAAGATTTTATCAGTGTGAATCACCTTTTCTAACAAGATACAATCTTTTATAAATGTTTTTCCTAAAAAATAAAAACAAAAACTCTTTCATCATTGAAGTAAGGAACTCGTTTTTGCTCTGTGCTTTCTCATTTATCTGTCACTAAAATTCTAACCCAGAAAAAATTGCATGCCATAGCAAGATTTTTATTTGAGCAATATACTTAAAATGCTCTAACTTAGAGAATAAAGCAATTTCCAATCAAATGATATTTTTGAACTCTGAAATGTAATACAATATATTGTTGAACACTCATTGTACACTTACCTTAATTTTAAATTGAAAAAGCAGACCATAATGTTCTGAAGTAGTTTTATTATAGTTATTTACTAAGTTTAACTGTGGTACAAGGCCTGAAATTTAGGACACCCAGTGAGAAATTAACTCACTAACAATGGTCTGCTAATCTAGCTTGCTAAGTATTACAATACATGAGGTGCTTGAGTAAATTTTAATGATAATTATAAAAATATTTATAAAGTTTTAATATATATTTCTATGAACACTCATCATCTACTTACCTCCAAGATAAATTTAAAAATTGGAAAAAGCAAACTTGAATGATCTGCAGTGAGTAATTTTTTAAAATTTTCTTTCACATGAGGCCCATGGTGGTTTCTGATTGGTTCACTTAGGAATTAAGTTTTTTATTGAAAAGATCATTTTACCTGAGAAAAAGAAATCATCTTTTCCCTATTTCTAAGGTAGATGTTTACATGTATAATCTTCTATAGTAAAAATGGTTGTGGTTCCTTCAGTATAAAATTACCTTAAATTTTTTTAGTAGTCTGGCTAACTTAATGATGAGCTATGTCTCATACAGCCTACTTCATGAAAAAAGTTGCCTATGCCTATTTTAAACTAATGGTTTTTACCAGCTTTTTAAAAAGTCTATTTATGTTTCATTGATATTGAGATTCAGTTATTTTTTAAATAATTAAAAATTCTATGAATAAGAAATGACTGGATATTGAACTTAATGGCTTGAGTTAATATTTATTTTAAAAAAATAGGTTGGAAGAGATTTAAAAATGTTTTTCATTGAAATTTCCTGTTTTAAATAAATTCTAAAAAATTTGGACTTAATTTACTGCTACTGAATGGCAAAAGGTTTGTTTTCTATCAGATGAAAATCATTAATAGATATTCAAATTGTTGGGTGAGTTGTAACAAACAATACAATCAAAGTATATTCAGGAAGTAGTACATGTACACTCTGGGTCCACAGGTAGTTTTTAAAGGAAAAAAACAAATTCAGCAAATTTACAGGGATATGAATATATTATGTTCATGAATGTAGGTAAATCAATAAATCCTCAGTCAGATGTTGAAAAAAGGAGAAAAAAAAGATTTTTTTATAATAAATATTTACTTTATATAATTTCTTCTTTGTTAATACAATTAACTCAGTTGTGAATATTATTAGATAGTATATTATAGAGTGAAATTTTTGAATAAAATTCAATGAATAAGTATGTCCGGTCTTACTGATCTACCATGTGTGTGATATATATATATATATATAGGTGAACTGAAAAGTTCATATGATGATGTCATATCTGTAATTGATGACTTTTTTTGGCTAGTGGGATCCAAGCACTGCAACTTCAATGGAAGAAGTGTGTGGAATGCATGGTGGATTGTTAAAAAATAAACTTCATTTGGTCACATTCCATGAGAGTATCTTCGTCAGCATATGAACTTTTTGGCCAACCCTCTTATAGTCTTGGACAAAAAAAGGTACATGAAAAAACTGAACCCTTTTTTTATTATTGCCACAAATATTAATGAAACTTCCATGGCTTAGACACACATAGGAAGTGATTATTTTCCTTGATTATTGTTATCAAAGTTCCCTTAGTCATAGGAAAAAATTCATCAGCAAAGGACTAATCACAAATTAGAATATCAAATCAAGGGGAAAAAATTCTGCGAAAATTGTCTTTTGACAACTATATATATTTTAATTTTTATCATACCACATGTGAAAACACTTGTGATACCCTGTCCTCATCAACCACCAACCAAGGGTGATGTCACAGTTTTGGTAGCTAAGGTGGAGTCATCTCTGGTTGGTGGCTGATGAGTTGTAGTTGGCTTTATTTATAAGTAAATAGAGATAGAGTATATAAGATATTAGTGATAGAGTATATATATATCTTAGAATAGCATTGACACAATCTACAGGATTTATTGACTGTTGTTTTCTCACCTATGTTAATGATCAGACCAAGATATATACAATTATGATTAAAATATAATGTTGAAAATGTTTTTAACCAGTAAAATATTTATAGAGCTCTATGCATGAAAAAGCAGCGCAATATTATATTTCAAGTATAAAATAGAATAATAAAAAAGTAGGATAAAAATGAATGATTCAGAGTTTCATGAATCTTCAGGACCATGAGCTAGTATTCAACACAGAATTTTTATAGATTTAACGGAACAAATATATCTTCTTTTTTTTTTTTAGTCATGACTATTACATGGTTGAAATACTAAGTCAGATGGCTCAATCAGTTGCCATATTACGAAGTAAATATTTACTTTCAGGGTGGCATTTAGCTACTAACTCTGTAAAAAAGCAAATTAATATTTAAAATTTTTTTAAAGAGTACACATTCATTCAGTTAAATCTAACAAATTCAGACATGTTAAATACAAGCTCAACAGAGGATCAACAACAAGAAACCAAGTTATTTCTATTCAGTTTTATTATCTTGTTTTATACTAGAAATATATTGTTATGTTTAAATTTATGTGGCTATATATGCATACCATATGTATTTTGGTATGCATACATATCCATATGTGAGTATGTTCTACCATTGGTGGATGTGTGTGTGTCTATATGAACAGAAGAAATAAAACAAATAGGAATATTATTTTTAAGTAGTTTAGTTTTGATGGTTCTCAACTAGTTTTGACCTTAGGTCTGGAGAAAAAGTTTTCATGTAAAAAAAGGTATCTTTTTTAGAAAGCTTTTAAAGGTGTTTTTTTTTTTTTTCAAATAATCTTTTTTAAAAAAATTATGAAAGAAATTTTTTTTAAAGGAGTTGATATACTATATGAAAACCAATGTAAAATGTATTGTTGGTGTAGTATATCCATTAGTCTGAAGAATGTTATCTGATCAAAGTTGGTTTTATATATGCACCTCTCGATTGTAAAAGGATTAGATGGAGTGTACTTCAAATGAGCTGTAATTTGACAGGCTTGTTTATTTGTTTATGTAAATTTGTCACAGCATTATTTTCAAGGGTTGGCCTTTCAAATCAGTAGGGATTTTTATTGTAGGTTTTATATGTTTGCATAGGTGTTTATAGTTGTCAAATTTTTTTATTATTTCCACCTCAGGTGATTAAGTTTCATATTAAATTCAAATGGCACATATGTTTTCAAACTTTTTATCCATTTGTTCTCCCACCCCATTATTGATTTCATGTTACTAATATTAGATTGTTTTGATCTATAGACTTGATCCTATGTCTGTAGTTATTTAATCTAAAAAAAAAGAAAGAAGCTGGCCATTCTGACTTTGCAACATATTGTTTTTGGCAGTGTGTAAATAAATTACCTTTTTGCTTTGGCAATTTGATTTGTGGTAAATTTTAAGTCATTTTAGCTGTGAAACTAGTGAATGAGTTGGTTATTTTGAGATGTTTACAGTAGAAGTTGATTCTTGATATTGCATGGTTGGTAAAATTTAGTGGATTTTATTATGGATTTCTGATAGATTACTTTATTGTTTTGAATATTATTGCTACCAATCATTTCTCTAAGATTATTAGGTCAACAATAGAATAAGTATTCCTAGTTCTTGAAAAATATCTTAAATTGGGGTTTACTTTCAAAATATCCCAATGGTTCATGATTATTTGGGCTAATGGTGGGATAGTGTGGTTAGATGTTGTTATGAAAGGGATGTGATTTATCTTTATTTCAGTCTAAGTTTTAGAGTGTCTTGCCTAGGGGTGGAGATTTGGTTGTCTGGTTTTCGATTAATGTATGGGGATATCCATGTGCTGAGAACTGTAGTTTAAGTGTATCATTTTGATTTTGTCTTTTTAATTCATTGTTTTCTGTGTAAATTCTGTATAGTCTAATTGTTTGTGAGTAAGGAAATGGTCTGAAATGTTTGGGGTCAGAAGATCTGTAATGGAGATAATTGTGTGTGTTTGTGGGTTTAGATGGCAATGTTTGTAGTTGTCTATTTTTATCAATATATATTAAAGTATCTAAAAATGTAATTGAATATGTAGACTTTTCATCATCAAATTTGAATAAATTGTGCATCATATTGGTTAGGAAATTATTCAGTTTTGCCTGTCAATCTTCAGACCCATGAGCTAATACTCAACACATATGAATTTGTTAGATTTAACTGAACAAATATGTACTCTATTTTTAAGTCAGATGACGATTACATTATATATGTCATCAATGTATTTTACATAAAAGATGCAATCGATCTTAATTTCCAGATAGATGTTTGTGTTTTAAATTTGTCCATGTAGATGGTTGTGTATAACGGGGCTGGAACAGTACCAATAGTGCATCCTTTTGTTTGCAGTGTCCACTGTTGAAGTTATTTAATGTAAGTATGTGTTGCACTCATGTTAGTATTACTTCTGTGGGAGAGTTTTTTACTATTCCCTTGTTGAGATGTTTCCCCCAAACTAAAAGTCCCTTATTATGTTTGATATTGCAGTGTAGGGATCTAGCATTCATTGTGACTAGAATTGCATTTTGTGGCATTGTTTTGATGTCGTTGATTTTGTTTATGAAATCTGTTGTATCGCATATATAGGACTTTATTTCCTTAGCCAGTGGTTGTGTGTTGTGATCTACATATTTGGATAATTTGGTCGTGTTACAGTTAATTGAAGAAATTATGGGTCTTGTAGGGTTGTTCATTTTATGTATTTTTGGTAGCAGATAAAAGTCGGTAGTTTTTGCATTGCTGGATTTTAATATCTCTGATGTTTCTTTGTCCATAAAATTTTTCCACCGATATGATTTAATAAATTAAAATGGTGTCTTGATAATTTAAAAGGGGTCTGTTGGAAGTTTGTGGTGATTTATTCAGTTGGTTATCTTCTTTTAAATATTCATCAATGTCCCAGATGACTAGTATGTGTAATTCTTGTTTTATATCATTTATATAAACCTATTCCTGCTTTGTATATATTTATTTTTACACTTAGAATGAAACCTTTTAATTCAATTCTGACCTTTCTGTTCTAGTTGATGGATCTCTTCATCTTTGGAGATTTACTGCTTCATCCCCTCCACTTCCCACCTTTCAACTCATTTGTATAATGTAGTTTAAAAAAAAGAAAAAAAGTGAATCATTATATATGTTCATTTAATATCATTACTAAATAAAATGCATTAGTTTTGGAAATGACAATATTTGTTCAATATTAAATCTCTTGAGCTAATTTTATATAAAGTATTGATTAAAGGGATTCACTTTAATCTTGTCTAAAGAAGTAGCTCAGTGGTGTCTGAATTAGACTGAAACCTGAATGCTTTTTAAATGAAAGTGGGTGAGGAAAAGTAACAGGATATTTTAGAGTTTGTTTTGCCCTTTTTTTACAATTCTCTTCAGAATGTAAGAATTAGAAATTTGTTAACAACTGAAAATATATATTAATGAATACATGAGAATAAACTGAGCCAGGAATTTTGATGCATGTTACTTTATTGTAGAAAAGAACAAAAGCTATTACATTATTCTTTAAGAGAAAATAAGAAATAACACCATTCTGCTAGTAATATAACTGTCAATAATTATTTTTTCCTTTCTTTACCACAATTAGGACTCATAAACTATTCTTCTCTCATGCTTTCCCTCAATATGTAAAAGTGAAGCATGTTCATTTCTATAAAGAAGATATGTTCAAAAAGTATTGAGAATGAAACTGTATTGGCCAAGACAGAAATGAAAAATCAATGAAATATTGATTTTCTACATTCATGGTCCTGTCAGCTGGGGCTGCAGAATACACTGACTGAATAAGACTACCCCAATGAGTGTCCTGGATATGACATTAAACAATCTGATGGTGAGGCTCCAGTAATGCTGGAACTTTGGGGAATGCAGAGTACTGCTTTATTGCCATTGCTCTCAGGTCCTCTGGGGTGGTAGCACTTGATAGAGTCCTATCTATGGGTCAAATAGAACTAAACTGTATACTTAGGCTAAACTGACTTGAGTTTAAGCATCTGTTTAAGATCTCTTTTGATATGGTTTGAAGCTGTGGAATAATATTTATTCTGATGAATTTTGAGATGAATTTTCAGTTTACGAAAGAAAAAGTTGTATGGAGCTATGTCTAGTGTATATGGATTGTACTGCACTTACACAATCTTGTGTTTCACTGAAAAAAGATTCCATTCAAAAAGCATCGAGACTGGTTTCATGATATTTTTCTCAAATTGGCACTGACTTATCTAGACTTGATTTTATATTAGCTGCTCACATCTTAATTACAGCCTAGTTGGCTGGGACTGTAGAATACACCAACTGCATCTCTGCTGAAGAGTAAGACATCCCACCAATGAGTGTTTTTGGTATGATATTAAACAATCTGATGGTAAACTTCCAATAATCCTGGAGCTTTAGGATTGAGGAGTACTCTTTCATTGTCATTACTCCTAGGTTCACTCTGATCCAGCCTGGTAGAACCTGATAGGGTCCCATTTATGGGTCAAATAGAACTGTTGGACCACTTACCTATGTGCAAACAAATGACTGGTGTTAAATTAAATTATTAGTATTTCAAAGCAATATTTTGAACCATTTAACTGTGTGCAAATAAAACTGTTGGTGTTAGATAACAATACTTGAAGCTACTAAAGTGTGTGTAAACAAAACTAAACAGAATTATTCATGTTAGAGAGGAACACTTGAAACCATTTCAGTGTGCTAATGAATGAATAGTGTTGAGTGGCAATACTTGAAACCATTTAACTGTGTGCAAATAAAACTATTTGTGTGAGCAATACATGAAACCACTTCACAGTGTGCAAACAAATGACTTATGTTAAATTGAATTATTAGTATAATATAGCGATAGTTGATACCATTTAACTGTATGCAAACAAATTAGCTCTAATTCATTTAAAATTGAGATTAACAACAAACTATTCACTTGCAAATCATATATGTAAAACCATTTAACTGTGTGCAAGCAAACGATTGATGTTAAATTAAATTGTTAGGGTTAAATAGTAATACTTGTAACTCTTTAACTATGTGCAACTGGCTTGTTTAAAGATGTTACCAACAAATTATTTGTTTACAAATCCTATATATTCAATATATATATATATATATATATATATATATATATATATATATAAGGGTTTGGTCTTAAATAACCTACAAAGGTTGACATACCATAAAACCTAACCAATAAGAATTATCTTGATTAAAAATTTAAAGCTTAACCCTTTAAGCCCATTATCATATTGACCAACAGCTCCGCTCGAGCAGGATATGACACAAGGTCAATTTTTAAGCGGAGTTTAACAGGTTTGAATTCAGAGTTTTCCTTCTCCTAGACTAGTTGCCTCACCAAGGCTGAAGAACCTAGTCTGCCCTACTATTTATCCATAGCTGGAGGGAGAATAATTGGATTTATATCTTTCCCAATGGTATTAGTGATATGTGAAATGCAATCAGTCTTGTCTAGGATTTGAACTTGTGTCGCCGTGTCCATTTCTTACAATGATAACCATTACACCACGGGCACCTCTTTTGAGCCCATTATACTGATATACTAGTAGTACTTTTATTTTCCCACACACCATCGCACTGGTTTAGCAGTGTAGAGATCATGCTCAAATATAGTGATTCTTTAATTTGAGCCTAGTTTAGCTGAAGTGTGAGGTGTAACAATTATTGTGATAGGAAATAGAATTGGCAACCTGAGTTCAAATCTTGGAGAAGTCTGTTTCACTTTGACTTGGGAAAGATATGAATCCATCTATTCTCCCTCCAATGATGGATTAATTGTACAATAGACAAGGTTCTTTAGCCTTGCTATGGCAACCAGTCTAGGAGAAGGAAAACTCAATTCAAACTAGCTTTACTCCATTTACAAATTGCTTGTACCAGAGGAGTTGGGTAAATACATACAAGTGCGGGGGCACCTAGTGAGGTTTGAACCAGAAATAGTCGTAATGGTCTATTAAACTAGCTCATTATCCAGTACTCCATACCAAGGCACCCTAATTAGTACAAAGCAACTGGTTTAGGGCACCCAATGAGAAACAAATTCATTCAGTAATAATGATCAGTGAGATTATTTTAATGCTACTCCATGTTAAAAAAAACAAATACACACTCACACACATACACTCATACAATGTAGTACTGATTTTAGTTATGTGTTCTTTCAGTGTTACTGGGTTAATGACTTTGACACATCAACAAAGGTCAAATAAATGCTAATCCTTATTTTATCTCTTACAGAATTGAGTCATGTTGAATATATTACTCAGTTCTGTTCATCACTCAGAGTTTTTTAATGAGTTCTTACTCTTCGAAGATCTTTTATGATGTTAAAAATAAGGTATTTTATTTATTGGTGAAAATATTTGATGCATAATACCTTTTAATGTCGACACTTACAAAAATCCTTGATACTTAAGTCTTAATCATAGCCACATGCTGAAGAAATGTTTTGTTTTTTTTTTTTTTTTAAGTTAAGTTTTCCAAAGAAGTGTTTTGAGTTTTAATTTTTTTTTTTTATTTAAATGAAGACATGTTCAGAGCTGGACAATCTATATTATTAATAAAGTGTTAATTTCTATGTATTTACACTGATGTCTGGACGTTTACACATCTCCTATATGAATCATTACTTATTTGAAAAGAATTATGAAGCCAGTCTCAGTATTCTGTGAATAACATTCAAGCAAAAAAAAAAAAAGATTGTGCAAACAGCCTCCATAGTCACCAAGTTTGTTTGTCTTTTCCTTAACTGAAAATTCATCTCAAGGTTAAGATTGAAGGATCTTAAAAGAAATTTGATGGTGCAGCCCCACACAATTCACAAGAGATGTTTCAGTAATACTTTGATGAATAGAAAACTTGCTGGAATAAGTGTTTCAGTTGAATGACAAGGGAACTATTTTGAAGAAAACTAATGTTTTTTTTTCATTGTTCATTTCAGTCTTAGTAAATACAGCTTCAGATTTTATTTTTCTTGACCACACTGTTTATAGTTTCTAGCATTCTTTTTGCTATGTTAATTAAATCGTTTCTGGTTCTGTATCAGTTTTTAAATAGGCATATGAAAAAAAGAATTTCATGTGAATGATATGCAGTCATTGATAACAATCCTATTATACTTGTTAGATGATTTTTTTTTATTATCTTCAAGTCACACTGACAGCACAATATTCTGTGACTCTCTCTCTCATCATCCATCTCTATTATCGATTACTCCTGGCAGGTCTTCTAGATTGCATCCTGTATCCATACAGAGCTGATGTAAGTCTTTGCTAGTTGGCCAATACTGACATAGCCATGTACAGGAGGCTATAAGAGAATATCACTTTAAGTTTGTCCTTACTTCTCAAGCTGTGCCCTTAATGTCTTTTTTTGTCTTACTTGAATGGTTTTTGAGATGGGAAGCAAGTGGCCATCCAGTTTCTGTTTAGTGGGGTGTTGTTTCCAGGATTTATTCAAGACAGCATGCAGCATTGTGTAATTCCCATCTTACTTTATCTGTATGCATTTTGTTAGTGTCTATGTGGTGCATCCATGTAGTAGTATGGACACAGCTAAAGCATGGAAAAAAAATCTCATTTTATCAGATAGATTAGATTTCCATATGATTGATAGTCTGTCAATACTATTCCACGCCTTCACTTGGTGAAAGATTTCAGAAATGGAAAGATCATTTCAAGAATTTGCTTGGAAGCCCTTCTGAAATTACTAACAAATCTATACCAAAATTTGTTAATGGTCAACTAGATGTCAAACTAAGGCAGCAAATAAAGTATGAACTTGTGTTATATATTGACCCTCAACCGAGCCGTCAATTAAGAGATGCATCTGCGTAAATAAACGGAAGAACATTGGAAGCAGGTGGGCGTTAGAAAATAATATAACCAGGTGCCTGGGCGGTTCGAGTTAGTCAGAGACAGGATGCCAGCGTGAGAACCAGCTTGCAGACTAAAGGCTTTGTGGCCCTCAGTGACCTAAGGTTGAGCAACCCAGCCAAGATGAAAAGAAGTGCTGCTATGGTCGAGGAAGAACTATGGTCAATATAGCAGTCCGTCCTTGTCTCCACTCATTTCTCACACACAACAAACCTCACCCTTTTGAAAATAAAGTGTGAGAGATTTATATTTTTATAAAGAAGTGTATTCGTTCGTTATTGAAGTCGTCATTATCAGTTGATTATGTTCCCGTAGTATATGTATACGTGCAGTTGTATGTGGCTATACAACACTTGACACACTATTGAAAAAAATTAAAAATAGAAAAGCTGCAGGTCTTGACAAAATACTTGTTGAAGTTTAGAAAACCAGAAAATTATGCAACACAGTCTATAAACCAAACCCAATACAGAAATATATGAAAGGTTGCATCTGTAAAGTCTTTATATCTGAGTTAATGGATACTTGCTAGGTATGGACTATTACCAAGATGAATCGATAAGATGAATGATGATTAAAGACAGAGGGAGAACAAACATCTGCTGCTATCCTGGTACATTCCTTTATTGACCAAATCCCCCCCGGATGTAGTAGGGGCCGTAACCCCTGTGGCATCAGAGGTTATTTCCCTTTTGTTAGTTAGGATATTACAGCATCCTTTCCCAAGAAAGGTGACCTTGTTATCACGAGGAACAACAGAGGCATCACTCTTACTGCTATAGCTGCTAAGGTTAATAATACCCTGCTTCTTAATTGTATCCAATTGGAAATCTAAACTCTGGGAAATTGCCCAGTCGGCTGGGGCTGTAGAATACACTGACTGCACCTCTACTGAGAGGTAAGACCCCACCCCCCATGAGTGTCCTAAATATATGACGCTAAACAGTGATGGTGAGGTCCCAGTGATGCTGGGGCTTTGGGGAATACAGAGCACCTCTTCATTGCCATTGCTCTCAGGTCCACTCTGGCCCGGCATGGTAGCACCTGATAGGGCCCTATCTGTTGGTTAAATAGAACTAATGGCATACTTATGCTAAACTGAATTGTTTGAAAGAAAAATGTTTTTGACAATTAAACCATCCTTACATTTAAACAGTGTGCTTATGCTAAACTGAATTATTTGAAATAAAACTGTTTTTTGACATTGAAACTGTACTTACACTAAACTGAATTGTTTAATATAGAACTGTTTTGACATTTAAACTGTGTACTTATGCTAAACTGAATTGTTTGAAATAGAACTGATTATTTGTATAAAATGGATTTGGCATTAAATGACCTACAAAGATTGATATGCCATAAAACCCAAACAACCAAACCAATCTTTGGAAAAATCAGAATGGCTTTTGAAGGAATTGCTTCTCAACTTCCACTAATTCTGACAAACAGTTGACTCATCAAAGGTTTATGAGAAAAAGAATCTCAAGGCAACACTACTGTTTGTAGATTCCTCCCAAGCATTCAATTCCATATACAGATGGATGATGGAACAAATACTTTGGTCTTCTTAAAGAAATTGTTACTGCTATAATTATGCTTTACAAAAACATCTGATGGAGACACAGACTTCTTTGACATTGTCACTTGAGTCTTGCAAGGAGATACCTCAGTACCAAACTTGTTTATACTCCACTAAGGTTAGATACTTTAGACATCTATTGATCTAATACAAAAAAAAAAAAAATGGTTTCATACTGAAAAGACAAGAAGCAGATGATATCCCTACAGAAACTATAACAGATGCAGACTATGCAGATCACATACCATTTTTTAAAATAATGATGATTAGATAATGATAAAACAAGGATTATCCTTGTAGAACATTAATAGTTGTCATTTCTTTCACTGTTAGACTTTTACAATATTATTATCCTTAACCTTTATTTCCTTTGGCTTTTTTTCCGATTCATGAAACTCATATTTTTGCTTCAAGATGCATGCATTAATAATTGGATAGCTGTTATCCATTTTCATCACTTTCTTTAATAAAGAAAAAGGAAAGGATAATAAGAGACTTGTCAACGAATTCTAATTTTCATTTTTCACTCTGCAATTGTCATGAAATAAGTTTGGTTGTTCAATATGATTTTATTAAAGAACTGCCTACAAGCATCATAAATATTTATCAACTCGCCACTCAAAAATCTTCATTCTTTCTTTTTGTTCTTTCTCTTAGACTATTTTTAGCTGGGATTTTGTAAATTGACTGAATATTGAACATGTACTCTCTCTCATATTAAATATACTCTTGAATATTTCTGTAGATGATGCTGAAATGTTCCTATCCAAATGTTGCTGCTACCTATTAATAATATGACGCTGCATAAATAATTAACCCAGGACGAGAGTTCATTTTATGCGCATGTGATGTCGAGGACAGTTTGTCACTTGACCATCTGCAAAATAAGTCCCAGTCAAGATTCCTATTTTGGGCATATGGTAAACCGCAAAAAAATTTGGAGGTTAATTTGGGGCTAGACTGATCTCAGACCCGGGTAAGGGGGCACCAATTCACTTTCACATACACCACCAAGTCCTTTGTCTTCCTACCCCCTCAGATAGCAGAAAAAACGGACTTCGAGGTTAGAAAATATCAACTGCAGTCAAATTTCCAAAATTCTCTTGTAATGTTTTAAGGTGCAATAAGATGTTTAGTGAGAATTAATGACAGCGATACGAAGCTGAAACAAATATGTGCAACAGAAGACGAATTGATACAGGAAATAACACAACTAAAAGATATCAACACAAGGGTGCATTTAAAATATAACAAAATTTTAATAGGTGACAACCAAACAAACAATGATAAGATTTAAGAAACAGTTCCTTTTTCTTTTCTCTCTTCTTTTTAAAATACCGGCAATATTAAGCCAACGGGAAGTATCAAACATAAATGTCTCTCAACAGTCTTTTTCTTCTTTCTCCTTTTTTCTTTTACTTGAGAAAATGTTTAAGTCGCTGGACTGAAGCATGTAACAAAGTTCATTCACTAATTTACTAATGATGAAATAGAATCCTTTCAGTTTCTCTCTTTCTTTTTTGAATACATGTAACAGGAAAACAGTTAAAGTTGTACTTATCTTTGATGAGGCTTAATGTTCAGGTTCCTTTCTCTCTTCTTTTATGGGCAAGTGACATCCCTGGAATCGGCTGAATCAGTGTCTTTTTCTTCCTGACTTCTGTCCAAAAACTAAAGACTCTTTTTACGGGAGACTTTCCCTGGAGTTGGCTGTAAATCAGCATCTTTCTCTTGTCGACTTCTGTCTCAAACTGAAGATCTTTTCCAAATTTCTCTAATGGAAAAATGGCATTTTGGCGCTAAGGGTCTATGGGCCAATCATTTGACTTTTTCCTTCTCCCACTATTCCATCCGGTCATGATACCTGAGTGACCTGGATTCCTTTCTTTGTTCATCAGGCTGCAGGTCATAGAGTGCGGGTAGCTTTGACCTTCATTCTCCTACTATTTTAGCGGTCAGTCCTAATGCCTGTTGATTCAAATACAACAGGGTAAGGGAATTGACCTCCCCTTCCCTCTCTCTGTAGCATACCACATCACAATAACTTTACTAGAAAAAAATTAATATATTAAATAGTTCTTTAATAGCTGTAACCATTTATTCACTTAGCATGTTTTTAGTATATGAGGGTCACTTGATAAATTAGGGGATCTTTTTTTGACTGAGGAGGGACCTATTACATCTATAAAGGTTGTTCAATAAAAGAGGGGAATTTTTTTGACTGAGGGGAGGGACCTATTATATATATGAGGGTCATTCAGTAAATTAGAACTTAAAAAAAAGCAATATATATATATATATATATATATATATATATATATATATATATATATATTCCATAAATGAAAAACTCTGCATTGCTTATAATTGGTTTAAAACAAAAATATATTCTGAATGAACTAGGCCATTGGCTTAATAGGTAGAGTGTTTGCCAATAGTCTGGGAGACTGGGGTTCAATCCAAGGTTGAGTAATACCAAAGACTCAAAAAATGGTACTTGATTCCATCTTGCTTAACACTCAGCATTATAAAGTATGTATCAAGGGTAAAGTGGAGCAATCCAAGGAATGGAGTAGTGCCCTCCCCTATGCTTCAGTGTTGTAGCTATTGAAAAGGAAGCCTTCAGGTCACTCTTGACTATGGTTGCGAAGTTTACTTTTTTTACTTAGTCTGAACGCAGCTTTTTCATTTAAAAAGTTGATTTACATATTTTTTTTTTCTGAATGGTAGATTGGTCAGCTTTAAAAAAAAGAGATTAATTTGTTATACATTTTATCTGCAACAATGTTTGTATGTTTTGCAAAGTATGACCAAAAAAGTATCAAAACTGAATCTTTACATTTTTTTTAATTTTACAATTTAAATGAAGACATGTGCACAGCTGAACAAGTTATAAAATAAAGTGTTTATGTCTAGATATCTGAACTACTGTCTAGATGACTCAATAAATTCATATATATATATATATAATCTTCAATACTTTCATCACCCACCCATGACCTTTATAGTATAATTTCAAGAGATATGTCAAGTGTGTGTTAATATAACAGTAAATAAGTCTTTCACTGCATAATCAACACAAGTTAAATACAATTCTTTTTCTCTCAATCCTCAAAATAAAGTGTTTATGTCTAGACTTCTAAACAGGGCTGATTTGGGGTAGGGGTATGAAACCAGTCTCAATACTTTTAAAACAAAATATTTTTAGCAAATCACAGCACCTTCTAAACTCAGCAGACCCCATAGCTCCATGCAACCTTTTCTTCTTTCCTAAGCTGAAAATTCATCTCAAGAGTAGGTTTTGAGGATATAGGGGATACTCATAGAAATATAGTAGTACAACTTACCAACATTTATCAGAAAGATTTTCAGAGGTGCATCAACCAATGGAAAACTCGGTGGAATAAGAGAGATTATTTTGAAAAAAATCATTTAATTTATTTCTGTTTTGGTTGATAGAGTTTCAGCCTTGCTACTTCTTGAACACACTTCATATATCAGAGTAATAACCTTTTGTAAACTTAATTTATTCTTCTAACAGAGAACTTTATGGATACAAATAAAGTATTTCATGTGTCATGTGAGTCAGTGAGATTATATGCCATACACAAGTATTTACAGAAGGAAGCCTGAAAGGGACTATATAAATACAAAGAATGTACACAGAAATCAAAATTACATTAGTTATTTACTGTTATAGGAAGAGTAGTGGAAGAATTGAAAGTGCTTTCCTTTGAAAAAAGTGTAACCATTTATCATAGTACAGAAGCAGAGCAATATCATCTAAGAAAAATGTTGTTTCTATGGAAACTAGCTGAGTACCTGTCAAACATTACAGGATTAAATATGGATTGGCAATTCAGCTTAGGATCAAAGTATTTGCTCCCTTAGGATCAATGTCTCTTTCTCTGCTTAGAAATGGAGCTTTACTCTCTAGCCTTCCAGTTTGGATGAAAGTAATATCTGTTCTTTTGCTTTAACCATGTTCATATATTAGTAAATAAATAATTCTATTGAATACTCAAACACAACAAGTTATCATACTATTATACTTTATTATTACACAAACATGACTAAACTGGATGATCATTGCTCAACTGTCACCATTGAAGTATCAGTTGCCAGAGTCTTTCAGTGATATTATCTTTTAACAAGCATGCATTTCCAACATTGCCTGGGTGCCATATATGTCAAAACAGTTTGGTTTTATTACACTTAAATGACTTATAAAAAAAAGGTTGCATAAAAATTTGCATGTAATTATGTTCTTTTTTTTTCAAATTCCAAAGCAGATACATCTCTGAATTTGTATTTAACTGATAGTGAATAAACGAAAGCATATTTTCATAATTTGCTTCATTATTATCTATATTTTTTTTATTGTTCTATATTTTTGTTATTCAATAGCTTGCCAATTGTTGTTGAGGGTGACCTGAAAGCTCATTTTTTAATAGCTTCTACACCAAGGTGTAGGAGAGGGCGCTAGTCCTTTCCCTGGATTGCTCCATTTACCCTTGATCCATACCTTATAATGCTGAGTGTTCAGCAAGGAGGCATCAATATCATTTTTTAAGTCTTTGGTATTACTCTACCTGGGATCGAACCTTGGTCTCCCAGGCCATTGGCAAACACTCTAACCATTATGCCAATGAGCTGGTATTATCATTTAAAAGAAAGGTAAAATTTATTTTCATTTCAAACTGAAAAAAAAAGAAACTATTGAAAAAATCTGAGAAAAAGTGCTTCAATAAATATATTTATTAACAATCTATTAACAATTTATTTCCAAAAGAAAGAAAATATCATCTCAACCAAAAGTTTCATTAAACTTTACATTTTCTCAATTACTCACGGTTTTGAGTAATAAGTTTCAGAATTTACCAATTATGATAAAAAGAATTTAAAAACATTTAAACAAACTTGTGAGATTTTGGCAGAAAAATATTTTTCTTCAGTCATTTGATATTATTGGTTTTGACTAAAACAAATTTTAAACACCAAAATAATGAATTAAATTTCCCTCCATTGTTTTATTTACTGTAAGTTAAACTAAAAATTACTGATGTATGAACATTAAAATAACATTCAGGACTACATAAAAACTTGCCTGAAGTCATTAAATCTAACAAAAAAAGTCATTTTTGAGCTTTCTTCTTGGTTTCACTCGAAAGATAATATCACAAATTATAAAGAAAATAAAAAGTTTTCATTAACATATTATTGGACTGTTTTAAAGTCAATGTTTTCCTTTATCAATAAATATAAAAAATTGTTTTGTTTCCAACATATTTGGCAACTGGGTAACACCAGTCCTTAATCTAGTATACTAGAAAGCCTCCAAAAGATGTATCATTTCATAATTGGTTTAGCACTTGGAATTTGTGGTGGATGAAGAAAGCATGAAAAGCACACAGATAACTGTAACATATATTTGATGGATATGTGTTCACAATGAAACTTCAAGGGTTCATAATATGAAAATTTAGACTTTGCCGAAGTAACATAAGGTACTTGTTGATGCACTTTTCTTATTTGTATTGCGCATATATATATATATATATATATATATATATATATATATATATATACACACTTTCTTACTTTTTAATATTTCCCATTTTTTTTTGTCTGCATTGGGTTTTTTTTTTAATTCTTTTTTGTTTATTATGCAAATATATATATTCAGGAGCAATAACAATGTCAGTTTTCAACACACATGAAATTTCCACAGGTGCACTTAGTTAATCATTATTATTTAACATAACAAGCCATGTTCTTACTCCTTGCAGCTATATAAATCATAAGCTTTTGAATCTTTATTGAATTTTTAAACGCACAAACTATGCTTTTTATATGATGTATACAGGCTTACATTATAAATTATGTGAGTGCATTGCTCAAAGTCTTACTGCTTCTCTATGGGTAGTTTATACATTTAAAGACGTGGCCCAAAGTAATATTCAACTGCTTTTTGTTACCTCAACAAATGATAGCACTTAGGTTTAGAATATCCATATTAACAATAAAGTATTGCTTTTATAGCAGAAAAAAACTAATTTCTTTCTTTTTTTTTTTTTTTTACTTTATTTTCTCTGGGAGCTGAAAAACATACTGCAACCTCATTTGCATTTTAAGAAAATACAAAGAGAACAAAAGAAAAAGAAATATCTATTAAAGTGCCAAAGGCTATTATTTTCTTAGTATTAGCTCCAATTTTACTAAGTGTCCACTAATTTGTTAAACCTTATAAGCCTGCCAAGCTGAAATAAGTCAGTGAAAGAAAACTAAATCAATATTGATAAGTAATTTATTTTGAACCAATGATAGGTTAGAATAGTTTGTTTTTTTAATATTCTTTTGACATTAATTCCATTATACTTATCTATATCTAAATAGAAAGATAGAATCTTGATTATATTTAATGCATAAACATTATAAATATGAGGTCTCAATTCAATGTCTACCTGTTTCTTTGTTATTGGCTGAATTCCTAAATGATATCAAATTTATATATTACTAAAATTTTGATTATATTTGTATAAACATATGTAACTGTAACCAAGCAAAAATGGCACATCATAGAAAGATTTTTGTTAGTTACATTATGAAAATTGAATCATAAAAAGTAAAAACAGTACCTTTAAATTAATATCTAGATAATCAAAAGAATTAAACTAAAAATAATTTAAGATTAAAATCCTTTTGAAACTGTACAAAATGTAAAAATATTTTAAAATGTGATCTAAAATAAAATTAAATTGCTTCAGAAATATTTTTATATTAAAACTAATAAAAACTTTTTTTATTCTAAATAAACTAAATTTCTTTGAAGATGTTTTGAAACTGAAAAATATCTTACAAAGCTTTAATGAATATTTCCCCAAATTTATTAAACTGGAATTATATTTGCTTATTTAAATCTAAAAAAAAAAAAAAAGTGAATATTCTTCCAGTCATGTAATGTTCCCAAGGGGTAATGGTTGAAATTTTTCAAATTTTTAATAAATGGTTAGAAAGCCATTTGAATGAATAAGATTGTAAACTTGGCTCTAATTAGAAGAGAATTGCTAAACTACTCTAAAGGAAGAGAGGGGGAATCAAAGCATGAAGTAAAAAAAGGCCCAAAAAGACAATGTGTAAAAGAAAAACATACCATGTCCATTCCTAATGTCACAGTCAACTTCAAATTCTACTCATACACCATTATAACCTTTCTCAACAACTGAAGAAAGCTTTTTATTCTCATCATTTCAAACCTTGTTGGCAGGGACTGTAGAATATGCCAACTGTACTGCTGCAGAGGAGTAAGATACCTCCCCATCAGCTAGTGTCTTGGGTATAACATTAAACTACATCTGATGGTGAGGCTCCAGTCCTGAAGCTTTGAAAAATGTGGAGTACCCTCTTCATTGCCATTACTCCTTGGACCACTCTGACCCAGAGTTGTAGTGCCTGTTAGGGTCTCATCTATTGGGAAAATAGAACTATTTAACCATTTACTATACTTGAGACCCTTTGATCAATAATAAATTGATTTATTAATATTAGATAGCAATACTTGAAACTATTTGACTGTGTGCAAACAATTGATTGATACTGAATAGAGTTATTAATATTTGGTAGCATTTCTTTAAACAATTTTACTGTGTGCAAACTAATGCACTCTGAATCATTTTAAAATGTTACCTACAAAATATTTACAAACAAATCATATATATATATATATATATATATATATATATATATATATATATATATATATATATAAAACAGGATTTGACATTAATTACATATCAAACATTGTTGGTTATTTAAACCAAATAGCCAAACCAAATCTTCTCATTATTTTACCATCCAAACAAAGTCTGTTATTGTTTTTCAACCAAATTTCTAAATATTCTCACCTCTTCAATTTTCTTATCAAAGATTCTGTTCTATGCATTAACAACTGAATTCTTAAAAATTCTTGTCACTTTGATTTATGATGCCTTCTCACCAAAAGTTTCTTTGGGGATTTTATCTCTACTTTCCCTTTTCAAGTTAGGTATTGCCTTCTGAACTCAAGAAAAAAGAACTCATTTCAACCTTTTTAAAAACTTTTCGAATACCTCAAGTTAAAGGAATTTCTTATATAACTCCAGTACTGGATCTAAATCAAATTTGGGCTTCACAAAGGAAAAATTTGTATTGCTGTTTTTCTCATCATAACTGTTAAACTTTTTGATTAAATTTTGATCTAATATGATCCAGTTTTATCAATGAATCTTTTATAAAGGAGTTGAAAATAAGTGTAACCGCTTCTTTTTTCTTTTCTGGGTGTTAAAGTGAGTGAACTACCCAAATGCTTACTGACCAATCTTTTTTTTTTCCTGCTAACCATTCTGGTCTACCAGTGACATGAGTTTTCAGTCAAGATATCTATAGCAATAGAACAGTGCAAGGAGAAACAAATTCAAGACTTTCCTATGGGTATTACTGCAAAGTGATTGCACAGTCAGCTGGTGCTGGTGCTGCAGGATACACTGACTGCATCTCTGCAGAGGGGTAAGACTCCCCCAACAAGCATCCTGGATATGACACTAAATAATCTGATGGTGAGGCTCCAGTAATGCTCGAGCTTGGGAGGAATGGGGAGTACCTTTTTATTACCATTGCTCCCAAGTCCACTCTGACCCGGAGTGGTAGCACCTGATAGGGTCCTATCTATGGGTCAAATAGAACTAAACTGTATACTTAGGCTAAACTGAATTGTTTGAAATTGAACTGTTTTAAAATTTAACTGAGTATAAACAAAAAGCTGTACTTATGCAAAACTGAATAGTTTGAAATAGAACTGTTTATATGTATAAAAATGGATTTGGCATTAAATAACCTACAATAGTTGATATGCCATAAACCAAACTAATGCTGCAAAGTGAATACAAATCAATCTCAATCTGAATTTAGTTAGTAGATTCCATTTCCCATGCTGATAACTTGTTCACTATATAAAATGTAAAAAAAATTAGAATCAACCCATTTTCCAATGTCTTTTTTTCTTCATATAATATGCCAACCATTTTTGAGTGATTAGCCATGGTCCACTGAATAATTTTGTACAAGAGAAGTAATATAGAATATCAATCTAGTCACAGGAATGGAAGGCAGTTCACTTCATAGAGCTATTAATAATGGAACTGTATTGATTTTTTCCCCCTGTTATTTTTGACTAAGCAGTCTCTGATTCATTAACTCATTTAACACTATCATATTATTAACAGAATTTTTAATTTTCAGTCACTAGCTATTCCTATATAACACAACTTGGAATTTTTGCTTTTTTTCATGCGTGTTGATATCCTTTTTCTTATAATAAATTCCAAACCATGATTTGCAATAGATTAGATTTTTTTTCACTTTCACATGATTAAGTGATAATGTCAATTGGATATTTAAACTGATTTTAATATTTGATATTTAGTGATTTCTTATCTCTTAAAGTATTGAAAATGGAGACAATGAGGTCTGTTGTTCAATTCCAAATCTATAGTTTGTTTTTTTTATTACTCTATTTGACTGTCTAAAAACATTTTACAAGAACATTTTTTACAGTCCCCCCAGCCCCTTATCTGAATAGTTCAAGTTTTAACAATCAACCAGCCATCAATTATAGCAGTACATTAGACACTGTACTGTATCATGTGGATTTATTATATAATAAGCAAATTAGATAACTTATTCAATTTTAAAGAAACATAGACAACATACATGGCTTCTTTTTCTATTGATACTTACTTTCAATTTATTCTCTTTTGAACCTTACCAGACTACTTATTTTCAAGTGGGGATCAGATGTTACTTTGAGTATTATTTTATACACTATACTATCAGTTATTCATTGTATCTGATAATGATGTTCTGATTTTTTGCCTCCAGTTTTTGTTAATTTTTTTGGACAGGTATTGCTAATTGTCTAAAGGATTGTTCATGACCCTCAGGTTTCTTTTGGTAATATCCTTATGTCTGAGTTTTGGTCTACCTCTTTTACATGACCCTTCTCTAAGTTGAGAGAATAGGATCTGATTTGGCAGTCTGCTGTCCTTAAGTCTGTTAAAGTGTCCTGCCCATCTTAGGTTGCATCAAGTGAGTATATCATACATGCCAGGGAGTTAAGATTTCTTTAGGATGAATTTACGTGGGATATGCTGTCACCACTTGATGTTTAGTATTTTGTGCAAGCAACACATCATATAGACATGAAGTCTTTGGTTGTCTGCTTTGTATACCATTCAAGTTTCTGTGCCATACAGGAGAGTTAAGAGAACTACCATATGATACACTGCACATTTAGTTTTCATGGAGAGGTTTTTGTGAAGCCAGACTTGGTGCCTCAGTCCATTAAAGCATTTGACATTTGTGTATCTAGTTCCACATCTAGTCTGTTGTTGACTGTGGAGCCAAGATATTTGAATTTTACTTGAGTTAGTACCTGGCCCTGTATCTGTATAGATTGGCCAATATCATGAGAGAGGGGGTACATGACCTCAATTTTCTTAAGGTTAATTTTCAGTGCAAATACTTTTGCAGTGTTGTGAGCAAACATGAGCGTGCATATCAGCACATTCTACTCTTTCTTGTGGATGTAAATTGACTGACATTGAACAGATTTACTCTTAGTCTACTCTGTATCCATATGCCTTGGGTAGAATCAGTAAAGGTATCAAACAAACCATTGAAAGAAAAATCAAGAACATTGTGGGGGCAAGAACACAGCCTTGTTTCACTCCATTCCAAACCTCAAATGGTTCCAAGAGTTCTCCTTTAAAGCTGACTGATGCCTTCATTTTTGTATGCAAAGCAGATATAAGCTTGATGAAGTAGTCAGGGCACCCTAGTTTCCATAGGGTGTTCCATAGCACTTCCCTGGTTTGTGCAGAACTCACATTGTGCTTCAGGTAAGAAATCCTTTGCTAGAGTCGATAGTCTGTTGAGCAGTATGTTGGCGAACACTTTCTCTAGTATGGAGAGAAGTGTGATCTCACAGTAAGTACTGCAATCTTATCTGTTTCCCTTCTAGAAGACGGTGACTAGTTGGGTATTCTTCCAATTTGCAGACACTTCCAATTTTTTCCCAAGCATCTCTTTTATGATGATGTAGAGTACCTCAACAAGCCTCTACCTTCTTTCTTAATAACTTCTGCATGCAGTCTGTCTGCTCAAGGAGGCTTTCTGTCACAAAGCATAAATATAGCCTTACTCACTTCATCTAGGTCTGGGCATTTACACATCCAGTGTTAGGTTAACCTTTGTTCAATTTTGTCAAAACACATGTTGTTCTACTGTTGATGGTTCATTGGGCAGTGTGGCAAATTAGTTCTTCCTCTTGGCAAGAAGCTTGTGCTTCTCTGGGATTATTGTTTTGCTGTAAAGGACTAGCAGTTGTTCTGAGTCATTCACTCTTGGCCCTGACACTGCCTTCATGCCTTGATAAAAACCTTTGGAGTCATTAGAGTCTGCAAGTGTCTGGAGTTCAGCCACTTTTGTCAGCCACCATTTATTTATGAGTTCTGTACATCACTGCCAGAGATACTGACATCATATTCTATATCTAGCCTTAGCAAACTTGGTGTTCTTATTGAGTATATTATTCCTGGCTAGGTTCCTGTTATGGATAAGCTCTTCCAGCTCCATGCTGTTTCCGTCAAACCAGTCTTTGTGCTTCCTTATTGCTGTGCTGAGTTTCTTGTGTAACTTGTACACGATTGATTTGGAGGTGTTCCAATTTTCTTCTACAGTACCTTCAAGATTTTCAGCTATCCTGTCATTTAGTGAAGCCTGCATGTCATTCCTGACTGTTGATCTTGATCATGTTGGGTGGAAGCTTCCTGATTGGTATTTTGTCTTTCCTCATTCTCCACCTTACTTGTAGTATGGTTGTGGACTTGATCATAACATGGTCAGTACTGCAATTGGCTCCTCTCATTGCTTTTGTACTCGGTAAGTCAGGCAAATCATGCTGCTGTATGATATAGTAGTCAATGAGGTGTCAGAGTTTGAATCTTTGGTGCATTCAGGAGTTCTTTTGGATTTGCTTGTGTTTGAAGTTAGGGTGGGTTATGACCAGCTGGTGTTCAGTGTAGATGGATAGTAATAGATTGCCATTGGTATTAGCCTTCCCTGTTCTAAACTTTCAACCAGGTAAAAGATGGGTCAACTTGAGCATTAAAGTCTCCAAGAAGGAGCTAGTTATAGAAATTGCTTATTTTTTTCTGGGCTGTCAGTTATAGTCAGGGTAAAAGCAGTGATCAAAGTACAATATCTACTGTCACTAATGGAAACCACTGTGTAATGAGTCTGTTACTAACTGGTTTGGGATCCTCAGATATACTTAGCAGAAGATCATTCCTGACTGCTAAAGCCACACCAGATTCACTTCTGTCTGTTGAAGTTTTCTTGCTCCAGTAGAAGGTATAGCCCATCTCGTCTTTGATGTTGCCATTTTTAGCAAATCTGATCTTACACAGAGCTGCAATGTTGATGATGTATTTTTGGAGCTCCTTAGATATTATGCTGCTCTTTCTTTCAGATCTGTTTGAATTAGGTTTGTCCAGCATTATTCTTATATTTCATATTACTTGGTTGAGGTTGTCAGTTTGTTGGACCTTTTTATTCTGGGCAAAATCCTGCCAGTATGGGTATTTTTATTTGTTGGGAAAGCTGACAAGGATTTCTTAAGATGCACAAGGGTTTGCCAGTTGCTTATGCATTCCTCTTCACCCCTGGGAAAGTGTTGAGCTGACAAGTATGATCCAAGACAAGATCAGCATCTCAGTGATTGCAATAGTACGTCCACCCTCACAGGTTGTCACAAGTTTGGTTTTTTGTTAAGGTTTTTCCTCCCTTAAATGTGAGAACTAGATGTCTGTTGACTCAAAAGAGGGTTCTTCCACCCTTGGGATGATCTCCCTAGGGTTCTGGCTGCCCTATTTTGTAATGGTCTAATTAGGAAGGTACATACATATATATTACTCAATATTGGCTGTGGAAGTAAATAGATCACTGTCAGAAAAGATTCATTATTATAATTATTAACCATGGTAAATTATTTTTAAACTGTTTAACTGATGGATGATAAAGTAATCTTTTATAATGAATAAACAATAGAAATAAACCATAAAAATATGTCAGAATTTGGGATCTATTCTGTTTACTTATTTTTGTATTTTATTCATTTAGTTAATCAAATTATATGCAGGTTACACATGTTTGAATTACATTCAGGTTTATGTTTGCTATTTGTTTACTTCTAAATTTGATAGAAAATGCTTGTTAAAAAGTGTAGCTTGGATAAGCTTATCTATAGTGGATTTAACTTAGTTGTAGATTTGACTTGTGAGACAAAGCTTTATATATTTATTAGACAATTCACTTTATCTACTTATCTATTTTCCTTTGTTTATTTTGTAAGTCTATATAGAAAGAGATACTTAGCATTTGTACATTGATATCTGCAGCTTTCTTTTTTTTTTCAAAATTAGACAGATGTAAGTTTTGCAATAATTACAGCTCATGTCTTAGATTACGCTAAAATATTAAACTAAATGATGCTAAAACTTGTTAAGATAAATAAAATATCTGAGACAATATATTTATCTAGTTTTTCCTTTATTCATTGTTAATGTAAGTTCATAAGTTATTTTAATACACTTGAATGATTGGTGTCTCAAATCCTAATGTACAATATACTATAACAAGTGGGATACAATGGATTAATATTGATTTAATTTTTTTTCTTTCATAGATCACATATTATCTTTCGATAATTTTTTTAACAATAAACTAGTCTTGGAATGAGTATCTATTCTTTCACTATTTCCATACCCCAAAGTGTTTATTGTAGACACTTAATACTTGAAAATTCTGCAAATTTAGTATGAGATATCAATTTTATGATTTGTGTTGATTCTTTCAGTTCTTATTTTACAGAAAATAATTTTTTTCTAAATAAACATCATCCTGCAGACTCCTTGAGAGGTGAAGGGCTGCTGCTACACCCTATCTGTGATGGTGCTGCAGTTTCAGTCAAAAGTAGCTTTTTAAGGGGGTTTATTTGCTAGCCTCACAACCAAAATTTTCAATTCAGTTTTCCTTCTCTAAGATTAATTGCCTTACCAGAGTTAAACAGCCTAGTCTATCCTACTATTAACCTTAGCTGGGGGTGGAAGTATAATCAATGCCTTTCCGAGAAGTATTAGTATGAAGTGAAATGCAAACAGCCTTGTCCAGGTTTGAACTTCGCTTGTCAAGTTCATTTCCTACAACAATAACTGTTATGCCACGTGCTCCCCTTAAACCAAACAGCAGGATTTTAGTATTGGCACTGTGGATAGTGTTCACCAATGGTCTTAGGAGACTGAGGTTCAATCCAAGATCAAGTCATACCAAAGACTCAAAAAATGGTACATGATGCCTCCTTGCTTAACACTTGGTATAATAAGGTACAAATCAAGGGTAAGTGGAGTAATCCAAGGAAAAGAGTAGCACCCTTCCTTATACCTCCATGTAGAAACTATTGAAAAGAGAGCCTTCAGGTTGCCCTCAAGTAGTTGGCCAACTTATCATATATGACTAAACTCTAAAGGATAAGAATTTCTCTTGCCTAAAGTAGCAGCCAAAAAATAGTATGCCTTTTATATAAATAAAAGTTAATTCAAAATATTTGTTGTGACTGCTTTTTTTTTCATAACTGCTTGTAGTTTTGATGACTTAAATAGATTTTCAAAAACAGTCATCAGAATGATTTTCACTCCTTACCTAACAATGTACCATCTCCAGTGACATTTCCTGGAAATATGTGCATTGTCTCCGATAGTGAGCTAAGTGCTTCTTGACGATTAAGACTCGACAACAAAGTTAGGGTTTGTTGACAAGTTTATTGACCACCAGGAAAGGATGAAACAACAATGCTCAAACATCAGGAAGGATTAAGATAGCAACTGCATGCTTTAAAGCCCTGGTCCTTTTACTCAATAAGAAAATGAAACTGGAAATTATCTCCAAGAGACAAGTATCATCATCATCATCATGATGTCGTGCCGCCAGCACGGATATCCTTGACCATCTCTCGCCACTTCTCCCTATCATTCATCGCCTCCGTCAGGTCTTCTGGGTTACATCCTGTGTCCTCACATAGCTGCTGTATGCAAGTTCGGGCTGGTCGTCCTGCTTTTGCTTGGCCATATGTGGGGGTCCATAGGAGTACGTCACTTACGAGCTCGTCCTTGCTTCTCCAGCAGTGTCTGGCATGTCTAGCTCGTCTAACCTGTATAGTTTTTGTGATGGGAGGCAAGTGGCCGTACAGTTGGCATCTCGTGGGGTGTTGTCGCCAGGACTTGTTCAATATTGCTCTCAACATTCTTGTGTAGTTGCCGTCAAGTTTCTTCTCCAGCCGTTTGGTTAGCGTCCATGTAGTGCATCCATATAGCAGTATCGATACAACCGCTGCCTGGAAGAAACTGCGCTTCATTTCATCAGTCAGGTCTGATTTCCATATGATTAAGAGCCTATCTATAGCCGTCCATGCTTTCGTCAGTCGTGTGTCGATGTTGTTTTCTGTTGATGAGACGCTACTTCCTAGGTAGGTGAATTTGTCCACTAGCCTCAGAGAGGCTCCGTCTAGTGTGGTAATGTTGCCCGTTTGGTTGTAACACGTATATTCAGTTTTGTGCGCATTGACATGGAGGCCAATGCCTGCTGCAGCTCGTTCCAAACTATACACTAGTGTCTCTGCTTGATTAGGCGTATTCACCAGTAACGCTAAGTCGGTGTCTGTGATTGTTTTTGCAGGGTACCTTTTGCTTCTTTTCTTAGTCAGCTCGAAGCCATTTTCTCTGATTTTATCTATCGAAGTTCTAAGTCGGTGTCTGTGATTGTTTTTGCAGGGTACCTTTTGCTTCTTTTCTTAGTCAGCTCGAAGCCATTTTCTCTGATTTTATCAATCGAAGTTCTAAGCACGTAGTCTAGACAGATGATAAAGAGGTATGGGGCTAGCGTGTCTCCTTGTAGTACTCTTGCAACAATGTCGAAGTATTCCGTGTCTCCATCTGGTGAACGTACTTTCACTTTTGTGTTTCTGTAGAGGATCATTATTGCTGCTACGGTTTCTTTTGGTAGGCCGTATGCTAGTAGGATTAGTTCCATTTTCCCTCTGTGGATGGAATCGAAGGCCTTGGTAAAGTCGACAAATAGTAATGTCGCCTGAAGGTTTTTTGCCCGAACGCCTTCTAGGATTCTACGGATGATCAATATTTGTGAGGTTGTGGATCTATTTCTCCGGAAGCCATTTTGGTTTTTCCTAAGGATGTTGTCTATTTTGGGTTCTATGCGGTTTCGTAGTAGGGCATTGTAGATTTTGGCTGCTATGGATGTAAGTGTTATCCCTCGGTAGTTCTTGGCTAATCCGTGGTCGCCTTTTTTAGGGAAAGGAAGGATCCATCCCTTCATCCATCTTTCTATCCTATTTTGATTATGAACAGCGTTGCATTGCCGGAGCAGTATATCATCGAATTGTCTAGTCTTTCACACTTCTGGAGGGATCTCGTCCAGCCCTGCAGCTTTCCTATTTTTAATTTTTCTAAGAACCGAGTCGAGTTCTTCTTTGGTGAAAGGCCCTAGTTTAATGTCTAGTTGCTTACTGATAATTCTGGTGATCTGTTCATCCGTTATTTTCGTTGGGCTTCCTAGTAGATTTTTGAAATGCTGTTCCCACAGTTTTACTCTTTCTTGTTGGCTTGCAGCTTTCAATTTTGCTTTGGCTGTGCTCTTCCTTCTACTTACTTCATTTATTGTTTGCCTGGCTATCCTGGATTGTCTATCTTCCACCGAGTCTCTAATCTTATCTATCTGATTTTGTATGTATTCTGCTTGTTCTTTTAGATATATTCCTGCTAATTGATATTGTGCCTTTTCTAGTTTTCGGGCATTTGTGTTTGTTGGGTTCTTCTGATAGCTTTTGGAGGCAGTTTTCACGAGTGCACGTTTTTCTCTAACCTCCGACGTTTCCCAAGGGACTCTATATTTAGTTCTAGGTTTTGTTGGGATACACTTTGATGCCGCCTCTAGGTGTGCTTCAACAAAATTTTCATATTCGTCATTTGGGGTAACTTTTTCTGTCTTCTCTTGTAGTGTTTCGAATCTGTTTCTTAATTCTAATGCATATTTGTCTCTAATGTCTCTGTTGTTATGTAGGGCCCAGTCATAGTGCCTAGTTGTCGCTGTTCGTGTGGCGTTTTTTCGTAGGCTTAGACGTATTTTGGCCGTGACTATTCGATGATCGGAGGACACACCCTCGAAAGTGGAGTATGCCTTGCAATTCATCGCACTATTTTTCCATTTTCTGTTTATAAAGAGGTAGTCTATCTGTGCTTTACTCTTGTTTGCGTATGTGTGGGTCCATAATTTTCCCTCCTTTTTTTGAAAGTTTGTATTGAGGCATGTTAATCTATTTTCTATCATGAAATCAATCAGATGTTGTCCATTCCTGTTTGTTGTGTTGTGTAGGCTGTATTTGTTGTTTCTGTTTTTCCCGATTTGTGCATTCATATCTCTGCCAATGACTAGCAGGTTGTGTTTCGGAATGGTACGTACTAGGGAGGATAGCTCCTCGTAGAAGGTGACTAGTTCGGTTTCTTCGCTAACATTGGTAGGGCTGTAGCAGGAGATGATCGTTGCTTTGGGGTTGCCATTAAACGTTGCGACCATCATCCTAGGTTGTATTCTCTCAATGCTATTAAGTGTTTTTAGCACTCTTGGTCCTATAAGCATTCCCACCCCTCCTACCGATGCATTGACAGAGTTTTTCCATGCCGATACAGTCACCAGCATCCATCCATTGCCAGTTTCGTGATATTTGATATCTTCGGTGTGAGTGTATCGATGTTCTTGTATACAGATTATGTCTATCTTATGTTCTACGGCTGATGCAATTAGCTCTGGTAGTTGACCTATTCTATTTAGGGTTCTAACGTTAAATGTCGCTATCTGTATTGTTTGTTTGCATTTTAGTAGTTTTTGTTTGAGCTCTGTAGCTGATTTTTCGAACACTGAGGCCAGGGCTCCAACCTCAGCAGGACGCGCCCCCCTTTTTTTTACCCGCGCGAAGAGCGATGCGGTTTGTGTATGTGGTTTGAGTATGAGTCATGGTTATCTTTCGATGGCTGTTTTTATTCTCATCTATAGAAGCCACTCTTATAGATGAGCAGCAGTAGTTCCCCGATTGAACTGACAATCCTGAGCGTTAAGCTGCAAGACTCACACATTCAGGAAATGTTAGGCATTGCGAATTCGAACACCTTCACGTACATGATGCTGCTTCCCATGTGTACGTGAAAAAAAAAAAGAAAAAATAGAAAATAAAAATAAAAATAGAGAATAAAAGATAGAAAATAAAAGATAGAAAATAAAAATAAAATGAAATAAAAATAAATCCTTTTACCTTAAGTTTTAACTTAGTTAAAGTCCAGGACTGACGTATATTCAAAGAAATTTTGGGGTATATTTTATCTTGTCATCTGATACAGGCCCTACCAGGTTTTTATTTTATTTTATTTTTTTTTTTATTTTTATTTTTAGTGGAGGTGGAATGCTAAATTTCTAAGTTTGGCGCGGTAAATTCAAACAATTGTTAAGTTGACTCATGATAGTTGCACCTGGTAAAACAATTTAGTCGATTAGAAATAAATCAAGATTCTTAGATTAAAATATAACAAAAATTCACCAGCAGATTTTACAAGTCATAGAAAATCCAGTGTTATTTTTAAAAAAGAAAATTGTACTAACCTCTACCCATCGAGTCTTTCTTCACAATTGTTTAGTTTTTTTCTATATATCCACGCGCCAAACTTAGAAATTTAGCATAAATTAGTATAGAATCTTGTGCCGACAAATGCAAACACTCCCAGTTATCACAAATTAATCCCTCCACCAAAAAAAAGAAAACGGCCAAACCAAACGCTAAAGAAATATTTGGAATGGAACATTCTAGAATCAGGTGGCATTATAAATATAAGGAAAGACATAAAAGCTTCATAAATATGTGGATATATAGAAAAAACTAAACAATTGTGAAGAAAGACTCGATGGGTAGAGGTTAGTACAATTTTCTTTTTTAAAAATAACACTGGATTTTCTATGACTTGTAAAATCTGCTGGTGAATTTTTGTTATATTTTAATCTAAGAATCTTGATTTATTTCTAATCGACTAAATTGTTTTACCAGGTGCAACTATCACGAGTCAACTTAACAATTGTTTGAATTTACCGTGCCAAACTTAGAAATTTAGCATAAATTAGTATAGAATCTTGTGCCGACAAATGCAAACACTCCCAGTTATCACAAATTAATCCCCCCCCCAAAAGAAAACAGCCAAACCAAACGCTAAAGAAATATTTGGAGACAAGTCTAAAAAGTGTAATCTAAGACTCAAGGGTCCACTAGGGGAGTAAAACAACAGGGAATCTAATGGGGAACACAACAGTAGCTATTTTTTCAAATCTTGTCTTATTGGATAGTCATTGCTTTTCTACTTTTCATTCCAATCCATTCTCTGTGTGTGTATATGTGTGTGTGTAATATATATATATATATATATATATATATATATATATATATATATATATACATGGTGCATTCAATAAGTTTCCAGACTTTTTTTGTACAGGCATTTAGATTTGTCATAGACTCTTGAAAATTCAGTATGTTATTGCTATACATCTTATGAGATGACTGACCAATTTTTATGATTTCAGCTTCAAATGAACAGCTACAGAAGGAATTCAAATACACCCTACTAAAGCCTGATTGTCACAGCTGGGGAATTTCAAAAATGCAATCTGGATATGAGGACACTTTAGAAGAACGATATGGAATAAAATTCTGTTTTTAAACTTGGAAAAAATGCCACAGAAATGTATGGAATGCTTCAGACTGCTTTTGGACCATCTTGCATGAATTGAGCATCAGTTTTTGAGTGGCATAAGGGATTCAAGGAAGGCACAGAGTCTGTCAGGGATGATGAGAGGTGTGGGGGGGAGTAAGGAAGTCAATACACCAGAGTTGATTGGCCAAAGGGTTAGGGTTAGGGTTACTATGTTTAGGTTTTAAGGGAGTTCAGGAAGAAGTTCGCACTCTTCAAATCGAGTCAGTGGCATTTCCACCAGGACAATGCCCCAGTCCACAACTCTATCCTTGTCACAGACTATTCAACCAAGATGGGCATCAAGACAGTTCCTCAGCCTCCCTATAGTCGAGACCTTGCTCCCTGTGACTTTTGGTTATTCCCTAAGCTCAGAGGTTGTCGTTATGAGACAATTGAGGAGATGAAAGAGGCTGTGATGAAGGTCATTGACATGCTCACACAAGAGGACTTCCATGGGGCGCTGCAGAAGTTGTTGGAACAGTACAACAAGTGCATTGCAGCCAGAGGAGATTACTTCGAAGGGGACTAGAGTTTCATGTGTGTATTATCAATAAAAGTGTCCATACAAAAAAAGTCTGGAAACTTATTTAATGATCTTGTATATATATATATATATATATATATATATATATATATATATATATATATTGTGTGTGTGTGTGTGTATATATAAGTACTTATTTTTATACTATTACATATATCTTTTTATTACAGTTTCCATACTGTAGAATTAGCTAATGAGTAATACCAAATAATATCCATATTGATTTTATAATGTTCCATTAAAAATGATAAAATCCTGGTATCATTGGTTTTGTTGAAAATGAACATTTTAT
The DNA here is from genome assembly GCA_963585895.1 of Sepioteuthis lessoniana. Taxonomy (NCBI): domain Eukaryota; kingdom Metazoa; phylum Mollusca; class Cephalopoda; order Myopsida; family Loliginidae; genus Sepioteuthis; species Sepioteuthis lessoniana. The sequence continues at coordinate 43,049,781 of OY757913.1, forward strand.
TTTAAAAGAATGTTAGATGTGTATTTATTTATGAGCAATATAGAAAATGTGTTAAACTTTGAACTTGTTGTTCCAGCCTCATATAATTTAAAGTAATTTCAATAGTTCCTATTTGGTTAATTTTACAGGCAATTTAATTGATAATACGGTTAAGTTTTTACTCATACAATGAAATAATGTGCAGTCTTGATATTTTCAGTTCTGCAATTTGAAAATTCGTCTTCGAAATAAAAATCCATTATAGAATAGAGAAATATTTTAATCTTGTAAAAGAGATTCAAAGCAGAAAGTTTTAATTTGTTATGTAAGGTTAATGATGGTTTGAGTGTTCACCAATGGCCAGGAGACCTGGGTTCAATCCCAGGTCGAGTCATACCAAAGACTCAAAAAATGGTACTTGATGTTGCCTTGCTTAACACTCAGTATTATAAGGTGAGGATCAAGGGTAAAGTGGAGCAATCCAGGGAAAAGAATAGCGCCCTCCCCTACACCTCGGTGTAGTAGCTATTGAAAAGTGAGCCTTCAGGTCACCTTCGACTACAGTTGCCAACTTTACTTTGCTATAAAGTACAAAAATATTTTTGACCTATTTAAACAGTTTTTCACATGACCAGCTATATGTTAAATGTTCAGTAGAAAAGGATGGTAAACCAAGAAATATTATGTATAAAGAGGCTCTGAGAAACTAATCAGAATTTTTCTTTGTTTAAAACTCTTTTTGTTGTGTATTTATTTCATGTTCATATTTTTGTATATATAGAATCTTGTTAAAATAAATATCAGAACTATTTCATAAAAACATTTTGTCTCATTGTTTTCATAAAAGAATGTTGGGAATCTTGGCTTGTTTTGAGATAGTTGAAATTAATGCTATTGGGATATAATAAATAATTGTCTCTGTTGGAGACTTAGCATGTCGATTAGGGGGCCTCATAGGGAGTCACATGACAGTTCCAGAAATCCATTCTCAACCTCTCTTTGCCTCTATTCTTTGTCCCTGGCCAAGACAGCTTTTTTAAAATTTTATTTTTGTACCCCTTTTACATATTGCTTGTTCAAGAAACAATGTGTATAGTTTTATCTGCTGGGATACATTAATGTCTACTTTCTCTTAATTCCACTGATATGTTTATTGTAAATGTTAAATGTTATTGTATGTGTAAATGAGTTTCTCTTGTCTTTCCTTCTATTGTGTTCAGTGTTAGTATATCATAGATATACTAATGCTGATATTGGTCTCTGGTGAGTGGAGATTATACTAAATATCTCCCTACCATCAAGCTCTCAAGTAATGCAATAGTGGTAATTGCATAGTACTAGATATGTAGATTTTAGACATTTAATAGGAAAATGCCCTTCTTCATTGTTTTGTCTTAATTATATCAAGTCTGATTACTTGAATGTGTTTTACAAGTTTTCTGCTTGACAGTGAGCTTGAGTCAATAATTGCTTGGGGTTAACATTACAGTCAGATCTGGGGGAGATTTTTTTTAATATTGCTTTCACTCTTGTACTTGATTTGTAAAAAGAAATGTCTGACAAGAGAATTGAACAACTTGAAATCTTTTGAGGAGGCAAGTGGTCTTAAATCAAGAATTTCTGATCCCAATAAGCGTATCTTTGTATCAAGATCAATATAAAATGAAAAAATTCGGAACATGTACAATAATCAGACATTTTTTTGGAGGTAGGCCAAAATCTATTCCAGCAGAAACAACTTGGAAATAGAAACCATATAAGTCTTAGTCATGAGTAATTTCAAGATGAAGCTTAAAAGGTAAATATGATGCAGTTTGCTTTTTATATAAATATTAGTGTATTGGTCCCTACAAAGGCAGCTGAATTCTCTAAAAGATTTGATATAGTAAATTGTATATTACACATTTCTTTTTGTTCTTCATTGGATTCAATTTCTTTCATAGCTGGATATGAGACTTTGTATCAGTAGTCTTCATCATTGTCCTTAAAATTTCACTCCAGTTATAACGGGTAATTTTCACTGAAGATTAAGTTGATTACAATTCTTAATACTCCAGCATTTTCTTAATATTTCAGCCGATTGTAGTAACTTTATTTGAATGGTTTACATTTTTTCCTTGGATCACTTTCTTTCTAAATCTCTTTGCAAGGTTCTTTGGGACTATCCCAAGCATACCAGTAATGATGGATATAATTGCCATCTTTATGTTCCATGATTTTTTTTCCTTTTTTCTCACGAATTCACAATAGTTTTATAGCTTTTATTTTCACTCAATTCTATGCTCTGTCTGCTTGAACAGCTCTATCCATAATCTAAAAGATTTTTTACTCTTGGATATTATAATTAAATCTGATCTTTTGGTCTGGATGGAATAATCTCTTGGCATTCAATGTTTTTCTTTTCTGGGACACTTTCTGGTTTTGGTATTGATTTACATGGACAAATTCCAATTATTTGCACAATTCCCAATAGATCACCTTTTCTCACCTCACCATATTGCTGTATCTTTCTTAGCTTTAATATTCTTGTTTTTTATAGAATTGTTCTTTCTTATCTACAATGCTTTTTATGTTCTTGACCTACCCCCACCCACCCAATGGGGCCATCTGTTAGCTGTGGGTGGTGGTTAGCTGTGGGTGGTGATGCTTGAGAACAGAATCCTGGTAATTGAGCTGTCCTTGATCCAGCAACCAAGTGGTCATGTGACCTACAACACACCCCTATGGCCCCAACTGAGCTAGCAGGTGATCAAACAGATCTGATACTATCTATTGGCTGGTCATATCAAACCCTAGCATCTATATGCTTTGTCTCGACCGTATGTATTCAAATTGTACCTGTGGCAAACAAACACCTAACCCTTTTTATCATATAAGTGCTAGGTGATGGTTGAGGGTCAATCGAAAAAAAAAAAACAATGTATACCAAATAAATTACTCAAGAGATCCCATCCCAACATGCACATTCGCAGACACATACAGTGACAGTGATATAGAAGTGTCCACCTCTTTTCCAAGCTTTATAGTCCTCAAATCAATAAAAGAAAAACCCATCACCAAGCTTTTCCCTTTTGCAATAAAAAGATTTCTCTCAGCTAATGTAGCACCTGATAAGTAAAAACAGCCCACAATAACACCCTCATAGTGGAAGTTACAAAAAAGAAATATGCAGATCTCCTTCTAAAAACGACCACAACATAAAATTTAAGGCCTCCCCACATAGATCACATCTTGAGGTGTGGTGAGAAGTTCAGAACTATCTTCCAGCTCCATCAAAGAAATCAAACACAACCTGAGAAAACAACAAGTATCAGAGGTAAAAAAAGATTACCATAAGAAAAAATGACCAACTTATTAACACCAACACCTACATCCTTACTTTCAATAACCTTAAACCCCCTCCTATACTTAAAATCGGGTACATGATAGCGAAGGTTGAAACTTATATTCCCGATCCCTGCCATTACTACTACTGCCAACAATTTGGGCACCACAAAAGTCATTGCACAAGAAAGAAAATATATAAAAAATTTGAAGAGGATGGTTCTGACCACCAAGAATCTACCTGCAAACAGTTTAAATATGCTAACTGCAATGGAAATCACTCAGCTGACTCTAGACTATGTGCAACATGGAAAAGTGAAAAAGAAATCCTGAAAATAAAATACTCTCAAGACATTCCTTTTCCACGGGCAAGAAAAATTGTTGAAACTGCTCTCCCAGCTTGGTCCTACACAAGAGTAACACTGCCCATACAAAACCCTTCCACTCCAGAATTCCATAAATGCAGTCTCCTAATAGAAAAACTCCTTCATCTGAAACAAGAAGAATTCACAACGTTCCTAAAGGAACTATAGAGTTTCATACCAAACAACCTCCCTCTTTAGAACCAGATCCAAAGGAAAACCTCCAATCACAGACCAACAAAACTGAATACCCCAAAAATCAAACCAAACAAAAAAAACTCATGGCTTTCCTACAATTACTACAAAAGCCAACAATATCCCACCAAAATAATTGGGTAACAATAATACCAAAGACAACCCAACCGAAAATGAAACAACAAATCAAAAAAAAAAAAGAAAAAATTAAATACAAGCTACAAAAAGGAGATATAGATCAACTTTAAGAAAGAGAAGAAAAACAAAAACTAATTCCACCACCACCACCCCATAGAAATTAAAAACAAATCTAAAAATACAGAGCAAATAGAAATTGAAATGGACTCAACCCCCACAATCAAAAAGCCAAGGCAACTTAAACAGGAAGCACAGGTTTCTATTTGAATGGTGAAAGACCAGGAGGCATATTCAAACTAACCCCAGCCAAATTTGATGCAGTCTTCTCAACATCAGGGACAAAGTCGCCTATAGGAATGAATAAACAATGCAATGTTCAGAAATCAACAACATTCCTATAAAGATCCTATAGAGTAGAAAGCATGAATAGTGACACAGACTGCATAGTTGGCAACCTTGATCTAGAAGGTATAACAAATAACTACAAAACTTTAAACCATTTAGCTGTGTGCAAATAAATGAGCTCAATTTCTTTTTTAAATGTTACTTACAAACCCTCCTCTACTGACTAACTTATCTCTTACATATCATGTATATTCATTTAAATGTGTGCAAGCAAATGACTGATGTTAAATTGTTGCTGATGCATAGCAGTGCTCAAGACTTGTCTGACTGTGTGCAAACAAATAATCAAAAGTAAATAGAAGGATTTGTATTATATGGAAATACATGAAATCATCTAACCATGAAGAAAAATAAGCTCAGGCTTAAGAATGTTATTAGTAAAATGTTTAAAAATCATATGTATAACTATATGACTATGTGGAAACAAATTGCTGATGTTGGGCTGAATTTGTTGGTATTATGTAGCAGTGCTTGGAGCTGTCTGTGTGTGGGCAGATGGGCTCTGGTTTGTTTGGAATGTTATCTACTAAGTATTTGTTTGGAAATCTTGGGTTTAACATGTGTATAAGCAAGGTTTGGCATAGTGGCCTATAGGGGTTGATGTGCCATAAAGCCCAACAAACCAAAGAAACCAACCAAACCAAACTAGAGAACATCTTGAGTTTTCAAAAAAAAAAAGACCTTTTCACCAATATCTGGCCAAATATGATCAAATACTATCATAAAAACCCATACTCTAAACCTTAAAACACACATAAAAGACAAAACCAATCTAACCTTTCTGGGCATTAAATGACCCACAGAGATTGATATGCCATTAGACAAAACACAAACTCAAACTGAACAGTTTTTTCTATCCTATTTTTGACTTCATATGTTAAAGTTTTTTAATCCCATATTTGTTTTAATGTAACATATTGACCTTCGACCCAGCCGTCAATCAAGGAACAGGTGCATCCGGTCGAAGACATCAAGATATAGCCTTGACCTGTGGACGGGTTGAATTCGGTGCAGATGCGATGTCCACAAGCAGCTGGTGCGCGTCAAACAATTATATAACCTGGTGCCACAGACAGTCAGTTAGTTGAAGTTCAACTTGCAGTTCGAGGCAATGAGAACCAGCTCCCAGCAGAGGGCTTAGGGCCTCAGGACCCCTGGTTGAGCAGCTCAGCAGAATGAGAAAAGAAGTGCTGCTATAGTCAGAGGAACTGGGGATCAATATGTTGCAGTCTGTTCAGTCTCCAACTCACCTCTTACACACAACCCTTTCGCATAAAGTGTGAGAGGTATATTTTTCTAAAGAAGTGTGTTTGTTCGTCATTATTGTTGATTATGTTTCCGCATGTGTATGTATTGTGTGGCTATGCTACATTGATATTAGTTTTACTAAACCTTTAGGCTAACATAATTAATCTTTAGTTATTTTGCCCTGTGAAATCCTTTAGTCTTTTGATAGCAGAGTTGACATGATCCTCAATACTAATGAGTTGTCTTCCTTTCTTTTTTACATACAGTCTATTGATATTCTTTGGGTGTAGAACATTATACATGGTCATTAGTTTCTTTGTTCTTTTATCCAAATTTTATAAATATAGAATTGGTTTCTGTCTTCAAATTTCTACTTGTCAACCACATTTATGTCATCTCATCTGGAATTCAATTTCTCAAGTTGAAGTTTTCTATTTCCGCATTTCTTCTCTGGTTACCATAATCAATCTTTCATTATTCTTCCTAATAAAGACATCAAGTTCTTTAATAGCAGAGTTAAGACAATTCCTCTTCTCTCTTTCCCTTTTCTATGAAATCCATCAAGATCACCTTGAAGTGGAAGGCTTTATAAATTATCTTCAATTTCTTTTGTTACTTTTTCCTATCTTCTTCACTTCAAAACTAAACTAGACAAGTAGTTAAAAATGAAATCACTCCATTATGGCAAGATACTAAAGTTGAAGTAAAAACCCTTGTTTTACACTTTTCAATACTCAATATAATCAACATTCAAGATCTGACAAGTCTGATAAAAAATTTTCATTATTCATCTGGCAATACAAAATACAGCGAAAACAGATTTTTATTGAACAAAAGTCTGTCAAGTTTGATTATTACAAAAACAATGAGAGAAAAGCCATATTGTTATGTTTATTCATTTATGAGAACCTCTTTGCTCCAAATATGATCAAAGCAAGCCAGCAAAATGTATCTCTTAGTGATGTTTCATTGTTTTACCCAACATGTAAAATAAGAAAGTGTACTTCCCAAAACCCAGTAGGCAGTATTTATATTTAGATCAGCTTATTTTCCTGAAGGAATTAAAAATATATCAACCACTGGGCAGAAAAGTTCCTGCAATTAACAAATAGAAATTTATAAAAATCTCTCTTGTTCAGAACATAGCCAAATATATAACATGTGAAGACCATGCCAAAAACCTAGTAAGTGGTTTGATAGGTTAAATAGCCACATAATCTGTTTGTGTTTATATAATCTAATACAGTAGTTCTTAAACTGGGGTACATGTACCAGTAAGAATATGCAAGAGAAATTATGGATGTACACAAGACTGGTAAAAACATGGAAATTTTGAAGTAATCACAACCAACCAAATGTAACTCTGATCATAAAATTGGCAACATCTCTGGTTTGCACATCTATTTGTGATTGTTAAGAGCACTCTGTTGTGTAGATGGTTAGAATGCTACTCTTGCAGATTAATTACTTCTAAGTAGTGACTTTGATCCTCATTAAGTGCTTCATACTTGTTTTATGTCAAATCTAAGCTACACTTTGTAGATACCTATACTCATGCTCATTTAAATTAGTGTTTTGAGGAAGGTTTTTTGGCAATGTAAAAAAACAAATTCATATGAGACTGTCAACTGACAATGATAATGCAAGTGTGTACCTTGAATTGAGCTCCTTGTTGCAAAGAGCCAAAGTCATTCATATCATTGAAAAAATATTGGGTTGCTTGGTGGTAGGGAAGATATTTAGTCAAATCCCCACTTACCAAGGACCAATTAGTATATCCATGATATACTAATATTGAATACAACTGAAGGAAAGATAATATAAGCTCATTTACACATACAAGAATACTTGTTATTTTATAGGCACTGTATATATATATATATATATACACACACAAATAGTAGTATCAAAAGAAAGAATATACACACATGTCCCATAGTTGAATTATATACATATTCTTCAATGAACAAGCTGTATATAAAAGGAACACAAAATAGAAACAAACTTGACAAATGTGGAGAATATAACCATGTGATTTTGCTAATAACTGGCAGGGTAAGAGACAATGACTCTACTGTTTAAAGAGAGGCCGAGAATGGGCTTCTGGACTATCATTTGACATACTACAGAGCCCTCCCTAATGAACATATCAATTCTCAAGAGGAGAGAATTATTTATTGTATCCTTACAGTAACATTTAATTAGATAAAATTACTAATTTCAAATCTATTCATATAGTTTACCCACCATTTCTTTTTTTTTTTCTTCTTCCACTATATATTTACATTTGTGTCATTTTGTGTATGTGTGTACAGATCATTTGTGTATGTGTCCTTTCTTATACAGTGTGCGCTAATCGATTTATATCTATTTATGTGCCACCTCCTCATCCTGTTTAGCCACAACTGATATTCTCTAGATCTTCCTCCTCACTAGTTTTCAGCAACCAGGTTTTTCTTCATCATTCTCATCTATCTATATATCTCAGTCTGTTTATATATATATATATATATATATAATTGATCTCATTATTTTTCTTTTCTATTTATTTATCTACTAGGTGTTGTTGAAAAGTTCTTGGTGCAATCAAGAATGGAATAACCTTGTGCTATGTAACATACACACTATTCCACATATTCATACAATAGGTCAACATACTTATGTTATTTATGAAGTTTATGTCATTAATAAAGTAAAAGTATTTCTTTTCATTGATGAGCCAAGAACTTTTATGCACTATCTTGGTATCTATCTATCCATCTATACTCATTGATTCCTATCTATCTTTTTATCTCTCTCATTCTATTCATGGCATTATCTATTCATATGTATCACTCACTCCTAATCAGTTTATCACACTCATTCTCTTCTTCAGTATTGTCAACACCAGTAGTTCCCAATGTGGGCTGCAGTAATATCTTGGTGATTCTTGTTTAGAGACCAAGTTAATGGCCTTTTAAGCTTCCTTCATGTGAATTGTTGTAAAATTTGAATATGTAAGATTTAAATATTACAAGGGAGGCATCAGAATTTTTAAAATACCAAAGTGGAGCGTGACCCAAAATCGGTTGGGAACCACTGGTCTACACACAATTGTTTCCACAATATTCATATATGAAAAAAGTTCAGCTTCAGGTTATGTTTACTGTGCTTTTAACCAGGACAACGTCAAATATGATTTTAATTTTTTTATAAACACCAATAGCCATTTTGTGGCTCAAAGACCTGATTTTTAAAAAGGATTTTTCGCCCCTCTTATTTTTTTAATTGTCCTATTTACAATAAAACTTTTATACATTTCCAAATCAAAGATAGAAAACCTAATATAATTATTTAACTTATACTGAATTCTAATAAAATATTCTTTAAAACTTAGAAAAATCATGTTGGCAAATTTTTGAAAGTCACTAACTTTACAAGTCACTTAGAAACAAATGCAAACTCATTTTTTTTGCAAAATAATTTTACTGATCAACTTTTTAGGCAGATTCTCCCCATTAGGATGGGAGGCATAATATAATCTTTCAGTGTCTTAGTCCTCACCCACCATCATTTAACCTTAAACAGAATTATTATTGATATTATTTGGGATAGTCACCGCTCTATGATTCAACATTTTTTAATATAAAACTATCTTTTTAAGGATTTCAAGTGAGATATTATATTATTTATTTTGGATCTTAGTAGGTATTTTGTATTTGATATCTCCAAGACTATAAATCGAATTTTAAAATTCAATAATATGCAGACATTAAATGTAGTTTGGAGGACCTCCTGGAAGCAATGGATGATGGGGAGAGAGAGAGAGAGAGAGAGAACTCAGTACTGTCAGAATAACTTGATGAATATTGAAATATCAACCAAAATGTTTTACTTAATTGTCTATTTTTTATTATTGGTAGAATACAAAATCATACAAATCTAGCTACAATAGAAGTTTAGTTTAGCACAAAACCTGAAGTATGGGGCATCCAGTGAAAATCAATAATAATGATCTGCTTGCTTGAATCAATAAAACACTAGACCATATGAAATGCCCCAAAACTAAGTATGGGGCACTCATTGAGGGTCGAAGTCACAATTCAGAAATAATGCTCAACTAGGCAACCTCACTAATACATTGACAAGGTGACTAATTGGCCACAGTAGTTGTCATTTATTAAACTTAGTTTAGTTCAAAGCCAAAAGAATGGGAAAACCACTAAGAATCAAATTCACTAAAAATGATCTGCTAGATTAGCTTGCTAACTGTTACACTATGACAAGATTGTCAATTGGTCAGAATAGTAAAATACTTTTGACTTTGTTATAAATGAACTTTTTTTTATCTTTGGTTTTTACATTACCACTTCGATTTTGTTCCTCTCTCGTACTACTTGTAACAAACTTGCAAATACAGTTTCCTTTTTATTTCATTAAATTTTCTGTTGCCAAGATACTCAACTAAAATGTCTATCTTCAGTTTAAAATATTAATGGTTTGAAAAGCCATGTTAAGCCAGAAAATATTTAAATTAAAATTTATTGATTATTTTCTGTACTGTGCACAAAGTGATATAAAATGTTAAAGGAAGTTTGTGTATTATATCATTTTTGGACTTTCACAAAATGTTTTCTATTCATAATATGAAAATTCAATTCTTTTTAGAAGGTGAGAAATTTTATATAATTTATTCTCTTGTAGAATTTATCTTCTAGGAAAATTTGAAATGACCAATTCTTAATATGGTGAATTTGTAAACAGCTAAAAACTTCTTTTTAATTCTATTCATTGATATTAGGAATCTTGTCTATTGAGAAATAAGAAAGTGAGTCCAAATTTACCATAATAGTTGAAGAACAGACATACTAAGAAATTAGTGAATAGAAAGTACATAAAACAAAATTATAAAAACCCATGAAAAGTATCTGATGATTTAATATATCAAGCAATATGGGGATTGAGATTATTATAGTCATAAAAATGTTCAGCAAATCAAAAAAAGCCTGAAATATGGAGCACCCAACAAGAATTGAACTCTGTGGTCTTCCAGCCTAACTTGCTAAACATTACACCACACAAAGTGCTTCTGAGTCAGTGAAAACTTTTATGAGATGAACTGCTGTCAATAGAGTTTGGTATAGATATTGTAGTTAGTCTCATGAGGAAAAAAAGCTGACAGGAGATGCATATTAATAAGTTATTCTTCTGTTTATTTTGGCAACACTGTTTCTTAAGGCAAAGTAGATCAAGAAAAGGCAAAGTTAAAGACTGATTAATCAGAAATATATTGATGAGGAATAAAATAGTAACATTTTGAAAGATGATGTTGATTTTGACTTGGGTTCAGCATATGCATCTTAGGACATAGCAGATATTCTTATAACATTTTGTGATGTAGGAATACTCACACCAGTGTACCATTTATGTATACATGGGAGAGTACAGACTTGTTTTAATTTAAGAATGATATACACATGGGGTCTAAGCATTATTGACACACTCCATATACTGTAACAGGCATATATTGAGATATATATATATATATAATCATTTATTGTAATCCAACTATTTTCCACCCTGTTGGCTGGGTCTGTAGAATATACTGACTGAGGACAGGATCTTGGTAGCTGAGTAGTTGGTGACTTGAGTACTAAGTGGTCACATGATCTGCAATACTCTACTTCGACTCTTACTTGGGCTTGACAAATAGTCAAAGA
>OY757913.1:43068630-43228630 GCA_963585895.1 Sepioteuthis lessoniana
TAAGTGAATTGACATGTCAGGTGACATTTTTACTCAAGATACTCATTTGTTTGCATCTAACTCTCATAGTTTTATTTGAACTCAGTTAAAAAAGTTTTAAGTATATTAAATAATTAAACTGTTCTATTTTACTCATATTTACAACCTTAACAGGTACTAACTTTCCAGTTCAGAAGGGACCTGAGAGTAATGGCATTGAAGGGGTACTAAATATTCCCCATTGCTCCAGGACTGGAGACTCACCATTGAATAGTTTAGCATCATATCTCTGACTTTCATTGGGGAGGAGTCTTATTCCTCTGCAGAGATGCAATTGGCATATTCGACAGCTCCAGCTTACTGGGCTATTGCCTGTTTTAACTATCAGAAATGAGATCATACAAACAAATATTTCATTAAATAAAAATGTAGAAAAAGGAAGAAAAAATTGATACCTCCATTAATTCAATAAAAATCAAATTGCATTGATATGAGTTAGGGAAATCGTTTAGTATTTCCAAACTGACAATTTTTGTATTATTTCATGATATAACAGAACATCTCCAATTTACAATTGTTGAAACTTAATACATTTCATCAATTTGTGTTCAGATCAGTGGGTACACATCTTTTACTCCACTTACTTGGGGCAATTTCTTCATTCTCTCAAATGTAAACTGACCCAGTGACATTCTTCAAGTCTGAGGTGAGTAAAAGTGATAGTAACTATAATAAAGAAGGGAAAATAGGAGGGTCCCCATGTATTCCTTTTATTCTTGCAGTAGGAGAGTTGTGAAAGGGATAAGTAGCTAGCTAGTTCTTTTTAGTTCATCTTGTAGTATTCACTCTAGTCTAAAAGTACATTGCTTTAAAGCACACAAATTTGATGACAACACATCAACCTCCTTTCATTTTACAAAGCTGCCTCAGGGATGCAGAATGAAGATAAAGGCGATACATTGCCAAGTGTCTATCATCAATGATCCGTTTATGATCTCTTCTCACACACCAACCCTTACTGACTCATTCCTTCTTTCTAACCCTAACCCTCTACTCTATTGGGATATTGCCCATCTCCTTCCAATTTGTTTCTGTTTTAGTTATGCCTTGGCATTATCATTTGTACTTTTTTTTTTCTTTTTGTGATAATCTTTTAATCCTACTCTTCCTTGATCAGATTCTAGATATAGAATTTTAGTTCGGTCTGAATGCAACAAAAGCATGATAGCTGAAAATTTAACACCTTTTGCTGTTTAGTATTTACAGTCTTGTTTATTTCACATTGTATATATTTTTATTTTTGTGTATTTATATATAAAATCATGATGTAACAGTACCAAAATGGAATTGATAAACTGAGTTTGAATTTCAGCTGTTTGTGTTCATTTCATGATAACATATTTTATAATAATTCTTTTTGAAAAGACTATTTGTGTTTGTTAGAAAAGAGTGAATGAGCATTAGAACAAACAACTCTTTGATACATACCTTATCTACTAAGGCTGAATTATTCTTTACTGAGCTTTGCATAGTTGTGGCACAAGGCTAGATTATGGAGCATCTAATGAGACTAATAGAGTATCTAATGATTTCATAGTATGGGAGACATGCAAACTCACTAGTCATGGTTTGCTAGTCTAGCTTGCTAACCATTACACCATGTCAGGCACCATATCTGCATAGACTAAAGCATGCATGCATGCACACACAAAAAAAAGGCTGTTATTCCTATTGTCAACTTTGACATGTAAACACTATAGTGTGTATGTTATGCAGAAGCAAGTCATACCCACTGAGGACAAGTGTTTTATGATGAAATATGAGTAGTGTACACAATTTTGTTTGATGATTACTTATTAAAATTATTAGGTAGAATATCCGCCCCCCCCAAAAAAAATTCACTGTATTTCCCCAGCATATAAAATGTACATTTAGCATTAAAATAATTCTGTGCTGATTTCACACGCCATCTCTGGTATTATAACTACAGAAAGATCAACAGCTTTGGAGCTTGAAGGAGTGAGTGATAATCCTCCAAATACCTTTGTAAACCATGCATCTTATATGCTGGTTTGGTTTGGTTAATGACATATCAACCTTTGTAGGTTATTTAATGTCAAAGCCATTCTTCCAGAAGAATGATAGTGGTACATTTAACCCATAGCTAGAATTGAATTTGAATTAGGTACTTGACATTTTTATTTCATATATATAAATTGGCCGACTGCAGTCAAGGGCAACCTGAAGGTTCCCTTTCCAATAGCTACTACACCGAGGGCACTACTCCTTTCCCTAGATTGTTCCACTTACCCTTCATCTTATAATGCTGAGTGTTAAACAAGGAAGCATTAAATACAATTTTTTGAGATTTTGGTATGACAGGACCTGGAATTGAACCCCGGTTTCTCGGGTCACTGGCGAGCACTCTGACCATTATTCCAATATATATGATTATATAATTATATATTGTATATAGTGCCACATGCATATATCTGAGTGGTGAAAATATTTACTAGAGAAAAGTTATTTCTTCTATAAATTAAAGTCAATTTTCTCTTCCATGAGTGTGAGGCAATTTTTTTTCATTATTGTTACAATTACTGCTAAATCAGCTCATGTCAGAAGATTTTTGTTCTGTTTTTTTTTTTAAGATCAAGGTTGATGCTGGAAAAAAAATGAACAAAATTGAATAATATCTTTACTCACTGAGTTTGTTAATGCTTTTTTTTTTTTTTTTTTAAATAAAAGATTAAAACATATTTTCCTGAAGACTTCTAAATCCAAAAGCTTCTTTTTGTTCTCTCTTAAACAGAAGTCTGAATGCCTTGAACAAGACTGATGGCTGAAGTCCTATCCCAAAAGTTAAATTGAAATCCCAAAGAATATATATATATATATATATATATATATAGTAAAAAAAAATGTAAAATTGCTCAGTATACAAAAAAAGAGACATAAGAACTAAAATATAAAGTATTAACTCAGGTTCGTGCAGGGGAGGATGATCATCAAACAGAGATTGGAAATTTGTTAATTTTTATATCTCAACTACCTTAAAAATAAACAAATATATATATACACATACTTTACCAATCTATGTATGTCAATTCTTTTTCAAGTGAAATGTAGAAATTGCTGATAACACATTTATACTTAAATAACTATTCACAATTCAATCCCAAATTCAGCTCTTGTCATTATTTATTTAATATAAGTTTCATACAAATAAGATCAATCATTGACTATATGCAAGTTGTTTTTTTTGTCTACATAGAAAAGAAAAAGTAAAAGAAACAAAATAAAAACATCACTAATGCTTTACAAAACTAAAAACCAGATATCAGTCATGTATTTATGAATGCTTTTTGACTAATATTTTACCCTACTTAATTCAACATTATAATTACCAAATGTATAGTGTCACTAAATTTCAAATCAGTTACCGACCTATATCCTTCCCCTATGAAGCTGCTATTAAAAAAGAAAAACAAATTTTAGTCTTCATATCTTTGCCAAAACAACTGGCTATGGAACAAATGACAATATCTTCATAATAGCATATTACATCTGAGCAAATCTTTTGTATATAAATACAGTTTTGATGAAACTGAATAGGAGGAATCCCTGTGGCTTATTGGCTCACATGTTGGATTGTGACATTGTTGTAAGCAAGTTCAAACTCCAGTTGCACTTGTACATTCACTTTTAGACTAATCCCCCTTATTCCCTTTCCAGCTATAGGTTAAATAATACCAATACTGTCCTTCTACTAAGATAGCTTGAGCATTAAATAATCCATCATGAATAGGAACCAAACCAAAGGAATAGATTAAGATTTATTTAGAATGGGAACAAAATCAGACAATTGTGAAAAATCTTTGTTTCTCTTTATCAATATCATTTAAAAAAAAAAAAAAAAGAATAAAAATGATTGATTATTTATGTTGGTATTTATTTACCCAAACCTTCAAACATGGGCAGGATGCAACATGAAGTCAATTTTTAAGCAGAGTACAGCTGATTTGAATTTAGTTTTCCTTCTAGTATTGAATAGTCTTCTGCTATCTTCAGACAATGGCAATGGTCATTTCAACCTCCACGCTGTTTCCTTATGATAGCCCACCTTTTGTTGGGAGGAAAAAATACCATGATTCTTTTGTGTGCACACACTTTTATTTGCTTATTTTCTATGACTTGTTCTTTTCCTTACATATAAATTGAGTTGCACATCCAGAGAGTTAACCTTTGTAAATAGATGAAAAAATATGAGCACACCTTTTTTCTCCCATGTCTGTATCTCAGTTCCTTGGGAACTTTCAAACTATTTTTCTAAATTTTAAAATTCCTTGGTCACCTGACTGAGATTATACAATCACAGCCAAGTTCTCTCAAACCCATTTGATCTAAAGTCTTTGAATAGGATTTTTAATTCACTTTTTCAAATTGTACACTACTTCTCAAATAATAGGTACAGCTAATCTATTACTTAGCACTAGACTGGTTGCTGTACCATTGCTAAAGAACCCAGTTTGCCCTATTTTATCTAGAGCTGGGAGAGGGGGAAATAAGTTAATCTTTAACTCTTAGAACTCTTCACCTCAAATACCCAGTACCTAAGCATGCAAAGACACACACAAGCACAAAATGCATTCAAATTTCACTCCTGTTTACAGATATATTTGTTAAAAGCTATCCCAACTTGCCTTTAAAAGAAAAGCTATGAATGTTCATCTGACATCATCCCCTGAGTCTAAGATATGTGCATCCTCTGTAGAGGAGTTAGATCCACCCAAAAGGTATAACCCTAAAATGCATCTGATGGTGAGGCTCCAGTCCTTGAGCTTTGAGGAATGTAAAGTACCTCTTCATTGCCATTATTCCCAGGTTTACTCTGATCCAGAGTGGTTGTACCTGCAGCACTGACATAACCTATGTAGGTGAACATCATATTTATTAGGGAGACAACCATATATAAAAAGATACCAAGTTAGATAACTAAAACTTCAACTGACCCAGTCGGGTGGGGCTGTAGAATACACCAACTGCATCTCTGCAGAGGGTTAAACGAGGGGTCATGGATATAACACTAAACAATCTGATCGTGAAACTCCTGTAATACTGGAGCTTTGGGGAATGTGAAGTACTCCTTTAATGCTATTGCTCCCAGGTCCACTCTGGCCCAGAGTGGTAGCACCTGATAGGGTCCTATCTATGGGTCAAATAGAACTAAATTGTGTACTTATGCTAAACTGAATTGTTTGAAATAGAACAGGTTATATGTATAAAAATGGATTTTGCATTAAATAACCTAAAATGGTTGATATGCCACTAAACTAAACCAAACTTCAACATTAGGGTCAAATAGAAGTGTCCAATCTTTTTACCTGGGAATATTATTGATATCAAAGAATTATTAGTGTGATATAACAATACTTGAAATCATTTATATATGTGCAAACAAATGAACTCTGGCTCATTTAAAAATAATGTTATCTACAAACTATTCCTTTACAAATTGTATTTATAATATATATGTGTGGAGGTGCCCGTGGTGTAATGGTTATCGTCGTAGGAAATGGACACGGCGACACGAGTTCAAATCCTGGACGAGACTGATTGCATTTCACATAACACTAATACCCTTGGGAAAGGTATGAATCCAATTATTTTCCCTCCAGCTATGGGTAAATAGTAGGGCAGACTAGGTTCTTCAGCCTTGTTGAGGCAACTAGTCTAGGAGAAGGAAAACTCTGAATTCAAACCTGTTAAACTTCACTTAAAAATTGACCTTGTGTCATATCCTGCCCGAGCGGAGGGGTTGGTAAATATGTATATATAATATATACATATAAAGAGGATTTGGCATTGAATGAGGGTTGATATGCCATAAAACACAACCAACCAACTAAACTGCATCAGGTGGTGAAGCTCCAGTTTTGGAACTCTGGGGAGTATAAAATCACTTCTTCATTGTAGAGCAAAAATGAAAGATTCAGATGAAGTCCTTTAAGTTGGAAGCTTCCTATGACTGCCAGACCTTTTCCTACACTTGATGCATGAAAACCAGTCTTTCCTTCATGAACCTCACTGATCACTGGACAGCCTTCACTAGATAGGAAAACCTCTCCTAAATCTTCATTCAAAAAGTCAAGCCATGATATTAGCTTTCTTTGTTTTCAACTTTTCCCTCATTCGTCTCAATTTTTCTCGGTCAATTTCACCATTTATCATAATTACTTTAATTGCAACTAATTAAATGTCAATTTATACATTCAATAAAAGAAATTAAAATTAAAAATTTGCAGTGGCTTGCCTACAAAAAAAAACGGTGATTCATTTACAGAACTCTAGATAGCAGACCATTTATCTGGCTTCCAGAAGAATGGCTACTTTTGAAACTAGTTATTTTTCAATCTGCCAAGTTTCATTGTACTTTCACTCTTAGCCTCTTTGTCAAGATGACCACAGACCTGTTGTGAAATTGACACCATTGATAACCTACAATAGTTGATAATGCCACAAACCAAAAACATTCTGAGAAAATCAAGTGGAAATTTTTTGGTGCTAAATTAAATTATTTTCTTGCATTTGAAAAATCTACTGAAGTTTAATTAATCAATAGAATTTAAGAAAACTTTCTGTAGTTATTCATTGATGACTAATTTATCGATGAAAAGGTTACTTGATATTTAAAAAAAAAAACGGTAATTTTTTTTTTTCCATGTATATGCACCCAAACTTATTTAATTTTATGATATGTATACCAGTCTAACAATCAAAACTAAAATGTGTTTATATGATAAAAATATAAATCCCTAAAAAAGTTTAATTAATTCAAATCTGTTTCTAAAACTAGTTTGATGAAAGTTAGTTAATTTAAACTGCAATATAAACTAAAGTATTGCTTTGTTTATTGCCATTTTATTTATCAAAACATATTGTAGAATTGTAGTATATAAAATAATGTACATTTTGATTAAAAAAGATTTTCAAAGGATTTAACTAATTTTTGAAAATACATTTTTTATTCTATATAAAACATTTACCCTCCAATATCCATGCCTTCTCTTTCACAACCTGTCAACCCCTTTTTCCCAAAGTTTCTTCAGGTTAAGAGTAGTAGATTAAACAGACTTAGTTTTTGAAGAGAGATGTTGATGGACTGAAGACTTCTTTATATGACGTAACTTCTAGAATCAAAACTGATTCTCCAAACAAATATGATTTTCTTTTTCTCCTTCAGCAGGTTTTCATTCAATATATTCTCATAGATCGAATTAAATAGTTTATTGATAAGGTTTTCTGTCAAGATTTCTTAATTAGCCAGTGCAAGAGTAATTTGATATGAATATTGGACAACAGGTCTGAATAAGTGCTAAAACATTGAATTTGATAGATTATCAATATTAGTTTTCAATACATATATTCTCTGGATTATTATGCTCACAATAAAAAGTATAGAAAATCAATAGACTGAAGGAATGAAGTTAGTGAGGTTCATGGCAGAAAATCTATTGTTCTTTTCTGCAAACTCTCATATTGAATTTGATTCTTTTTGATAGATTTCTGCTTCAACTTTCCACTTTAATAGATTACTGTCATTAAGCTCATTGCTTTTATTATAAACTAAATATTGGGTTGAATAAATGATGGAGAATTTAGAATACATTATCACAAAGTATTATTATTGGATATGTGCTGAAATTTTTCTTTTTTTTGGAAAACCATATGCTAGATGTATTTACTCCATCTTCCCTCTGCGTATGGAATTAAATGCCTTGGAGAAATCAATAAACAAAAATGTTATCTTGAGATTTTTGCGTACACTCCTTTGATTATTTCACCTATACACATAATCTGAGAAATTGTGGATTAATTTCTCAAAAAAATCATTCTGATTTTTCATAAGAACTTTCTCAACTACAAGATGGATACAATTGAGAAGCAGGACATCATATACCTCTGTAGTTCTTGGTGATTCCGAGGTCATCTTTATTTAAAAAGAAGAAGTTGTAATCTTTCATCCATTTCTTTGATTATGCAATGCAGTATACAACTAAACACAAATTTCCTTGTCTTCTATACTTCAGGAGGTATTTTATCAAAACCTGCAGCTGATGTGAGCGAATTATACACAAAGGGAGGGGGAAAAAAGGGTGTTGAATATTGGTGGGTTTTTTTTTAATTTCCTCATAAAACATTGGGGAAATATACAAAACAATACATTTATAATCAACATTGATAAGCAATTAGATAAATCAATTTCCTTTCGTTTAATGTATGGTTTGACAGGATTTTATGGGTATATAGCAATTTTCAGATGGAACCCACTGAAAATGTTAATGTCCATGACATTTTAGGGTACAGTGAGCATTCTTAGTATAAGACCAAAAATCCATTTCTTAGTGGGTGAGAGGGTATCAAAAGGAAGAGAACAAAAACAGTTTTGAAGAATATTGATAACTTTATTTGATAATATTTCTTATTTTGTTTTGAGCCAAACTCAGATTGTCTGGATCTTTTAAATTGCCATTTTTTTTTTTTTTTATTTAGGTTGACATTACATAAATAGATGACTAAATATTCAAATTCAATTCTTCTCTGATGATAAAGAAGTTTTTTTTTTTTCTTCAGCATCACTTTCTAATTATTTGAATGAATATTTTAAGTTTTTCTTTTTAAATCCTAACTTACCTTATTTTGATATTTTTTTCTTTTTATTGCAGCTTTTATTTATGCAACAGGTGCACTGGGTCCTGTGGTTGGTTATGCATTAGGAGCTCTTCTTCTGCAATACTATGTTGATCTGTTCTCATACGATGTCTCCCTAATACCTGGAGATCCTCGATGGATTGGTGCCTGGTGGGGTGGTTTCATCATCTGTGGAGTAGTTCTCATCCTCATGTCGCTGCCATTCTTTGCGTTCCCAAAAGTACTGAGAAAAGAAAAGCAAAAGATCTTGGAGAATAAAAGTAAAGAACTTTTGCTCAGTGAAGAAGATCAAAGGGCCAACAGGGAATATGGTCGAACAATAAAAGGTAAGGAGATAAATTTTTCTTTTTTTATTTTATTCATTATTAGTTGTCTAAATTTCTGAGACGAAGCTTGTTGATTTTTATCATAAAGGTTTTTCAGACTACTGTCTTCATCTTTATTGTTATTTCCACAATGTTTCGGCCAATATGTCCTTCAGCCTTCTTCAGATGTTTGTCGAACTCGAGAACCTTCACGGAACTTCGAACTATGTCCTTTATTGAAACCACGGGGGTTGCCTGTTCTGATTGTGTTTGCCATAACCAGGTACAAGTGTTAAGTATTCCTGTATATTACTCACCTGTAATGAGTAATTCTAGCTAAAAGTAAGAACATTAAGTTTATAATACCCAAAAATTCACTCTGAATTGTCCAGCAGGACACATAGCGTAACGGTTATAGGGGTTGGTTCCCTGAGCTTCTAAGAAGACAATCATCTGAAGGTTACAGGTTCAATCCTTACTACCGGCGAGTAATATACAGGAATACTTAACACTTGTGCCCGGTTATGGCAAATGGAATCAGAACAGGCGACCTCCATGGTTTCAATAAAGGACGTAGTTCGAAGTTCCGTGAAGGTTCCCAAGTTTGACAAACACCTGAAGAAGGCCGGAGGACATATTGGCCGAAACGTTGTGGAAATAATAAAGATGAAGACAATAGTCTGAAAAACCTTAATGATTTATTCATTATGTTTTTAAGTTAAAATACTGATCACAGTTCAAATTTTGCAACATTGAAAAAAAGATTTCTGAAGCAAGACATATCATGGAGATGATGCTGAACTGCATCTACTGGTGAGGCTCCAGTTCTGGAGCTCTGTTGAGTATGAAGTCATCCTTTTTTCACCATTATTCCCAGGTCCACTCTGACCTGGAGTGATAGTACCTGTTAGAGTCTCATCTATGAGTCAAATAGATTTGCTTGAACATTATTTATGTTAAAGAGGAATACTTGAAACTGTCATTACTTATTAATGATTAACTACTTGACAAATTTTTTTTTAAAAAATAGATTGACATGCTGTAAAGCTAAACAGGTCAAAAGGTAGCAAATATAATAATCCTGAAGCTGGGCTCCCATATCTATACTAATAAATGAGCCTCCTTTTGGTGTGTTTATTTGTGTCATCTTTATACTAAAACAACAGTCTACTTGAGTTGCTTACTAAAATTAACTTTGTTATGGCACAAGGCCATAAATATGGGGCACATAGATTAACAGACCATTGTAAGTGACTAACTTGAAAATCATTACACCAGATATGATGCCCAACACAACCTCCATTTCTGACGTAGGCTGTGTATGGTTGACATCTTAGGTTATTTCAAGTCACCATAGTTCCAACAACAAGAATCTTCAATTCTAAGTATTTGAAATTAATTTTTATATCAGAATTCCCTCCTTTTATTATTCTTACGAATGCACAATGATTTATTAGAATAAAATTATGAAAGAAGTTTTGGGCTTTTTTCCATTGCACATTGCTTTTTCTTCAAGTAGCCTAACGCACTCAGTTTCTTTACCCTTTCTATCCTTTGTTATGTATCTTTACCCTGATTCTCTCTCCCACTCTCTACTCACCAATAAATCATTTTTCTTAAGGAAGTTAATGTAGATACAGTTGGTTTTACAATCCTTGTAATATTCCAAAGTAAGTAGTTCCTTTGGGGTTAATTTTTTTAATTCAGAGTTTTTTCTTACTAAGGATACCCTACTTACCCATAGCTTGGAGGAAAAGAGATGGAGTCATGCCTTTCCCAAGGGTATCGGCACTAAGTGAAATGTAAACAGAGATGTTTAAAATTTGAATTTGGGCTTGTTAAGTTAATTTTCTACAATAACTTATGCCCCCTCCACACACACGAGCTATACTTAGTCTAACAATTATTATCATAGGAAATGGAATAGTGATTGGAGTTAAAATCTAGGATAAGACTTTTTGCATTTCACCTTATGCTAATGCTTTAGGAAAGACATGAATACATCTGTTTTCTTTACAGCTATGAGTAAATAGTAGGGTAGACTGTGTTCTTTAGTCTTCATTAGGTAACTAGTCTTGGAGAAGGAACAAAATTCTAAATTCAAACCGCCTTTACTACACTTAAAAACTGACCTAGTATCATATCCGACTCATAGTGGAGGGTTGGGGTAGATATACAAATGTAAGGATTTTAGTTATATGGATTTAAGCAATCATGTGAGAAAAAGCGACAAATACTAAATGTCTAGTTTTATTTTCTCTTGAAACATCAGACAAATAAGTTATTTATTTGGCTGCCTCTACTGGACAGGAAATTATAGGTATCAAAAATCAATGCACTGCCATTCAAAAAAAAAAAAAAAAAAGTACCTGTCTGTAAAAAGTATAGAATTCAATGTTATTTGTTCCCATAAAGTTTACCTGTCCAGAAACTACAAATGACTTCATTATCAAGTTTGAATAAGTAGCAACATAGTAAACAGCAGCAGACATGATACTAACTATTGGATGAAAGGTGTGGGTGGGGGATGGCTTTTAATCATTCAGATATGGATGGATATCTCCCAGCTGTCTCTAAAATTGAATTATTCTGGCATTTAAGGAAAGATGCTTCCTGGAACAACATTAAAAATGCATTGGAAGATCTGCTTTAGAGTTTTAACCAGTTGCATAGATTGATAATGTATATTCATAAAGTATACTTGGTTTAATCGCTTATATCTACCAATACACAGAGAATTTGGATGAATTATGCAGGAATCTGTGATGTATAAAGTTTTTATGTACTATAAATTGTGGCATACAAGACGATATCAAGATTTTTAGCTCAAAATTCTGGATTGGACCTATACTTGCTGTATAGGTCAACTACCACACAAGAAATACACTAAAGGCTACTAGTAGAATGTATGAAACATGCAAATCTTACACATTAGAGCTTATATTCATATGAATTCACAGTCTATTAACCTATCATGAAATTGCACAGATGAACAACATACCATGGTTGTCTGGCTCTTCATCTGGGTGCTGTGACTTTCCAGTTAGTGTTTACAGTCAGTGTATCAGCTCTTAGAAACAGCATATGATATAGCATATAATACTCAATTTGTATTTGTTTGTTTTTTAATCTGTTAAATATGTTCACTAAACACGAGCTTCAGTTAGAAAGGTTTATGGCATTCTGCTAGAATTTTGGTAAATGGTGTAGATCAATTGTTATGATTACTTTCCCTCTGATTGATCAGCTTGTTGTAAATTTGGATTTTAGCCCAGCTGTCTCTTAGTTTGGGAGAGATTTTTCCAGACTTAAAAAGTCAACTTGTATGTAACAATTTACTGTATGTATAAATGTTTTATATTAATGATAGTGTGTAAGTTTTGATGTATGTGCTTGAGTTTTCATTGTCTATTAATGTATCTACCATATAAAATTGTTAGTAGCTACCAGATAATCTGGGAATTCAACTGGTTCATGTTTTAGCATTAGTCTATATTAATATTGGAAGAGCTAAAAGATTCTAATTAGCATTTCATAGTTATCATAAATATATTCCTGACTATAGAGAACACAAAATTATCACTCAGTTGGAAACTGAACTGGAAACTACTTTATTCTCTATGAGCTTTTTAAGTATATTGCTCTAATAAAAATCTCACTATAATGTGCCATTTTTTCTGTCTTATGATTACATAGACATCTGATATCTACACTATTATTCTACTTGTTTCTAGGGATGACCATTATACTTTTCTACCTATGATCAAAGTGTATTATCTTCCTAGTCCCCTGTTCTTCTGAGCTGGAATCTGTTCCACATTTTGACCAAAAAAAGCTATATGATAATATAGAGAAAGAATTTTAAAAAGTGAAAGGATGGAGGCAAAAAAAAAGGATGTGAAGGAAGGGAGAAAACGAGAGAAACACAAAAAGAAAACCAGGTGAAAGGAATATATATAACGGAGGTGCCCATGGTGTAATGGTTATTGTCATTGGAAATGGACACGGCAACATGAGTTCAAATCCTGGATGAGACTGATTGCATTTCACATAGCACTAATACCCTTGGGAAAGGTATGAATCCAGTTATTCTCCCTCCAGCTATGGGTAAATAGTAGGGCAGACTGGGTTCTTCAGCCTTGGTGAGGCAACTAGTCTAGGAGAAAGAAAACTCTGAATTCATAAACCTGTTAAACTCCACTTAAAAAATTGACCTTGTGTCATATCCTGCCCAAGCAGAGTGGTTGGTAAATATATATATATATAAGAGGGAGAAATAATGAAGATGAAAAAAAAAGAGACATAGTAAGAGGACTTGATGAAGGAGGAGAAAAAATAGATAGAAGAAGATCTTGGAAAATTTTTTTTTTGTCAGTGAAAGGAATATACACATAGAGAGGAGAAAGAATGGAGATGAAAAAAGACATATAGTAAGAAGACTTGCTGAAGGAAGAGAAAAATACATAATCTTTAATTACTATTTTGGATGTTGATACTGTTATTAGTTGTCATGTTGAACTCCCTAAAAATTAAGTGATTTTAGCTTGTTAACTTAAATGTTACCAAAGTTATACTATGATGTAAATGTCTATACTCAGCCTTTAGAAACAGTTTCTTTGATGAGAGAATAAACGAAACCAAGAGAGCAACATTTTTGATGTAAATTCATCAAGATTTGATTTACAAAAAAATAGGAGGGGTTGTTTGGCAGTTTATTTGATTCTACCCAAAACAGCAGAAACTCTTGATTTGCAGGATGGTGTTTGTGCATAGAGGTGTGCAGTGTTTTGTTTTCAAAGAAACTGCTATAAAAGGTGGAAGCAAAACAGAAACAAGAAAAGCAAGAAACATGGCAACATTGCAGGAGATAAAAGAAAAAAATTAAAAAATGGTCTGACATTCTGTAACTCCATACACATGTGTGTATATATATATATAGTGTGTACACATCAAATATACTGCTGCATATGTGGATACCTACATATCTTGTTATTATGTTCAAAGGTTGCAGTATCTATAAGAGTGTTTGATATATGGGATAGGGTATTTATGTCAGCAGTATAATGTAGAAATCATAGCCACATATTGTTATTAATAGTTGCACATTTTCATACATCAATACTACACTTAAATGAATTTCAGCCAACTTGTTCCACTTGTCAGTCTAAGATTCTTCAGAATGTAATATTGTCTGATGACTACGAAAATGCAGAAATTTACAGAACTTTTCAGCTTCCAATGTAGGTTGTTTCATTCACTGTAGTTTTATAAGTATCAAACAAGAAAGATTTTAAAATAAAATAAAAATAACAGATTGTTTCCTAAAGGAAAATTTATGGGCTGTTTATAATTTTGACAATACTTTCAGATTTACCATGAATGTGGCTCCATCGATAAATATAAAGTCGCATTCTTCAAGGAAGGTATGTATGTATATGATTGTACAGCAATGGGATAAATACATCAATTTTCATGGTGACTTCATGGAAAAGTAACATAGTAGTACTGATAATATATGCACTATATTATATTTGTATAATCATAAACATGTTAGATTAGTAAGTGCTTGCAACTTGCTTTTTGGAAATTTTTATATATATATATATATATATATATATATATATATATATATATAAAGAGAGAGTATATGATCATATATGGCAGATCCATGTAAAAACATCTGATGTGTGTGCTTGTAGCTGTTTTTGATTAAAAGATTCTGCTTTAAAACCAGTGTTTTTCCTTCTGAGTGAATGTCAGACCTCATAACCTCTGAGCCTCTAATTGTATGCCTTAATTATTAAGCCATTACTTCAAGTGCTTATTCCCTCATTATTCTTGTTATCATTCTATGAGATAATACAAGCTAATGTACTTAATGTTATTACTCTTGTTATTTCCTGGTACAAGTCAATAATAAAGTTATCAGACATAATTCAAAGGTGACAGACTGAATCAATTTGTACAAATAACACTCACTTAACAAGTTGATTACTCTGTAACAGTCTTTCAATAAACAAAATAAATAAAATCAATCACTTAAACATAACAAGTATTGTTGGAATTTTCTTATTCCCATTTACCAGAATTTGTACAGGTGCCTTGCAAAATTACCATAACTAAAAGCAGGTTGAAGGAAACTAAATGAGAATGTTTATTTTTATTTGGATTTTGTTTATATAAGATAAGCAAAATCTAAATGTAATTTTGAATAGAAAATACATATTACTAGTTCTTCAATGAAAAGGAAAATATTTTTTGTTCATTTTGCTGAAATAAATGCATTTTTCTTTCTTTTACTAGACTCTTGATGTTTACCTCTCTTTTATGAAAATGAGCCAGTATTTCCAATTTTTCAATTATTTCTCTACTATGGTCAATATTTGACCCAAAGTAAAACCCAGGGTCCTGTATATGGATTCTCCAAGCAACTAGGCTCTCCCTAATCAGAGGATTGACATAAATCAATCTTCCTATCCTAATTTCCTTCAAATGACCTTGTTCAGAACAAAGATATCAATATTTTCATCTTTGGGGCAAAAATTAGATGTCAAATTAAATTGATTTATTTAACTCTTGTAAAATTGATCATGAGTTTGTTTGGGTTTTTTTCATCCCTCCTCCAGGTTAGGACTTGAGATATTATTTTATTTTTTTTTTGTTTCCCTCCCCATCTGGATTTTCAATGAAAACCAATTCTAAATTATTACTCAAAATATATAATTGACTACAAGACGAGGCAGATCCTATATAAACATCCATTGATTAAAACAGTTGACCTGCAACTTCTGATTGGATCTTCAACACCTCAATCAGTACACTTTGTCTGATTGATTTTAATGACACATCAACCTGTCTAGGGTTATTTCATGACTAGAGGTTAGGGAATTGCATTTATTGTATAGTTTCTTATGAGTGTTTTGCACATGGTTATATGATATCAAGTATTCTCATCTAATACTAGTAATTTGCAAACAGATCTTATTTGACTCATAGATAGGTCTCTAACAGGTACTACAACTCTAGGTAAGAGTAAGCCTGAGAGTAATGGCAATGAAGGTGTACTCTACATTCCCCAGAACACCAAAACTGGATGTAATTTAATGTCATACTTCAGATACCTCTTTTTATTGGGAGAAGGTCTCATCTTCCTGCAAGAGATACAGTGTATTCTAAGCCCTGCCAACAAGGCAGTTAATTCATTTGTTTTTAATTTCTAGATTTATATATTAGACATTATATGATACAATAGAATATACAGAAAAAAAAATTCTGCAAGAGTTTAATGCTCACAATTGTTAGTGAAGCTGGATGGATGTGACATTGAGAGAAATATTGTACAGCATTGTAAATCAAATAAACGAATTGAAAATGTCCCTAACATGCCAGAAAATCTTATAAAATCATTCACTCTTTTTGGTCTGTTTATTTATTGCAATTTTTGCAAATAGAATTTAAAAAGACATGGAAAGAAAAACTGTTCAATACAAAGATAAACACCTGGAGATATTGACACTGATCACAAGCAAGACTAATGGCTGGATGGATGGATGGATATTGCTACTTTATCCTTGCATTGGGAGAAATAGCATTACTAGACACACACAACATCACTTTAATAAGCTTATCACTATTATCGGATTGTCAAAAATCATGAGTTTGGATCAATGTAAAGCAAGAAACTTGTGACCAGAGAGCAAATACAGCAAAATAGTAAAGAATTAGGAGTAACTTGAACCAATTCACTTGGTGTTTCCATGAATGACTTGCATCTTTCACCCATCATTGGCTCACAGAATGAGAATTTGAAAAAAAAACAAAAAAACTGATAGATGTCTTCACAGTAGTAGTAAATAATAAAATAATATATTTATTTTAAGCAGGTTATTATTATTTTAATTATTTTTCATATAAACTGCGATTTCTTCAAATTGAATGCCTCAAAATCTCAGCAGGGTGTGTGTGTTCAAAAATTTGAAGCCTCACTCTGAAAGCAGAGCATAGCTGAATAATTTTGTTGTGGCAATACACTACCAGTTATTAAAAACTAAAAGAAAAAAATTTTTTTTTTAGTTCTATAAGTAGTGATAGTGTATAGTCATAAAATTTTTCCACAATACTTTTTACAGGGCGAGGCTTAAAACTTTTTAAACAATCCTCACATCTCTCTCTCATATATACATATATGTGCACACACGTTTATTTTGGCAGCATTTCTTCATTGATATATATTTGATTGAATGTAATAGACATTTTTTGTCTACATATTTTTTGTTAATCCTTTTGAATTGCTGTATTGATCTTATAACATTGAGGTTAAACCAACATATATACATGTCCGACCTCAAAAATAAAATAATTAATAGCATTAGAAAACCTCAACTACCCTATTGAGAAGACTTACAATGCACCTTTCTGATACCAGTTCCATAGCACAACATCTAAAAAACATTCATGCCCAACAATAGAATTACGGAAAATTCTTACCGAAGACACAACAATATCAGAACAACAAAATAATAAGCAAAAACTACAGGTTCTCGAGTCACTACATCGTAGGAATATACAACCCAAACTTAGTAGAATTAATTCTGAAACCAGTGCTAATGTACTTAAATGTTTTTAGCTACTGATGCTATTTATAGAAACAAATTCAAAAAGTAAACGCTACGCAATACAACAGTATAAATGCTTATTCTTACAAAGTAGTAATGTACATACAAAAGTTGCATCACTTTTGTAATACATTCTCCCTTGATAACCCAAGGTTGGGCAGAAGATACTTGGGAAATAACTAATTATGGAAGGTTTATCAACCAATTCCCACCGAATATCGTAAGATTGATACAGCAATTTGAAAGGATTAACAAAAAATGTATATATATATATATATATATATATATATATATATATATATATATATATATATGAGGCTTAGAACATTTTGAACAACCTTCCTTTTATATAATGTGTGTGTGTGTGTGTGTGGTCAGAGAACTAGTCTCACAAGCCATTGCACATGAGTTAAACTGTTATTTGGTACTCTATTAGTCATCTACTGCCAGACTACACTAATTGAATAGCTATCCAAAGCAGAGAAATTACCATTCTAAATTGGAAGAGTGAAATTGAATTTAAAATAGCTTGAACTTTTTTTTTTTTACTGGGATGTCTCCAAGAAATGTAAAAATCGAGAGAGAGAAAGATAAACATGGATAGATTTTTCTAAAATTTAATTCCTCTATTATTGTTATTTTTATAATACTTAGTAAAATTATTTCTGTTGATTATCAAATTGATCTGTATGCGTAACTTATTAGAGCTACCTAAAAATGTATATAGCATTCTTCAGTACAGTATTTCAGCTGATTTCTTTCATCACCTTGTTTGATGCAATGATCTTTAACACCTCAATCTACAGACTTAATCTGCTTTGAACTTTAAAGAATATTATATATATATATATATATATATATTGTCATCCACAGACAGATCTGTTTCGTTCTATCAGAACTCATCAGTGTGGCTAGACAGTATCTCCCCGTAGCTGGGATCAAAACCCGGTTGACTGAAACACCAAGCCGAGCTTCTAACCATTTAGCTACAAGGAGAAATTAGCTACGAAGTACATTTTTAAAAGGTTATGAATCACAATTAGTATTGTTTACATACATCCGTTCAAACGGCCACCGAGATCTCAATTCAAATACGAAGAGACTTGCAAAGGCGCTAATGGCAACACGAATACTTCTTCGCTAGAGAACTCAACCCTACGGGGGTAGGGGAGTATATATATGTGTGTGTGTGTGTATATATACACACTTTAAACTCAATCCATGAAGCTGCAGCTAACACGGAAGAAAATACAATTATATTCCAGTGAAAACTCATTGAACAACAAATAATATGTGGTGGGGGGGCATACCTTTCCCAAGAGTATTAGTCCAAAAGAGAATGCAATAGTGCAGCTGGTTTGGTTTGTTTTTATGGCCCATTGACCTTTGTAGTTTATTCAATGCCAAATCCATTTTTATGCATATAAACAATTCAGCTTAGCATCTTAAATGTCAAAAACATTTCTATTTCAGGCTATTCAGTTTAGTCAAAAAAATTAAGTGGTTTCAAGTATTGCTCTGTATCACTAACATTTCAATTAAACATCAGTCATTTATTTACACACAATTAAATGTCAAAACAATTATATTTCAAACAATTCAGTTTAGCATAAGTACACAGTTTAGTTCTATTTGACCCATAGATAGGGCCCTATCAGGTGCTATCACTCCAGACCAGAGTGGACCTAAGAGCACTGGCAATAAAGGAGTACTCCACATTCCCCAAAGCTCCAGCATTACTGGAGCCTAACTATCAGATTGCATAGTGTTATATCAAGGACACTTGTTGGGGGAATTTTACCCCTCTGCAGAGATGCAGTTGGTGTATTTTACAGCCTCAGTCAACTGGGCCAAATAGTATGACTAGAGTGCAAACTCTTATTTGTATGAATGTCTGTTTGTCTAATTCTCTCTACTCTTATTTTATGTGCATTCTATTATCAAGCGCTTCCCTCATTTGTCTTCCTACTTACTTACTTTTTGGTCTATTTTTCCTTATATCTTTGGCAGAGTTGACCTCTTTTACTTATTCCAATTTGTTTTTGTAATTAACCTAATGTGGTTGTTTGTCCTTCATTCCTGGAAATTTGGGTGTACACAGTCAGTTTCAACTATTTTGATGATAATGCTTACCACATAAGCTATTTTAACACAATATACATCTTTCTGTTGCTTTCTTGTTTGGCATTTTCTTTTAAATTCAATTAGTTTTGCAAACTTATTACTCTCTCCCTAAATAGAATTATAAAGAGGACAGTTTAGTCCTCATGGACCTAATTGTTCCTGTTGTAACAATGGTCCATGAAGATATTGATGTTTCTATTTAGAAAGGAGTACAAGATTCCTATTAGCACTTTACAGTTTTCTTTATTAAATCAAGAATTTGGATGATTAAAAAATTATTACTTCAAATGCTGACCCCACCCAAAATTATCATTTGGTTGCAAAAATAAAAAATATAATGATACACCATTTTTTTCTGGGCTATGATTACATGCATGCATTCATAATGAAAATTTCAGAAATAGATATCATTCTGGTGATTGAAGACTAATTTCTGTTAGCCATTGGCCTAATGAATAGAGTGTTCGGTAATGGTCCAGGAGACCAGGGTTCAAATCCTGGACAAGACATGGGTAAATAGTCGGGCAGACTGGGGTCTTCAGCCTTGGTGAGGCAACTAGTCTAGGAGAAGGAAAACTCTGAATTCAAACCTGTTAAACTCCGCTTAAAAATTGACCTTTTGTCATATCCTGCCCGAGCAGAGGGGTTGGTAAATATGATTACAAATAAAACATATCTTTAAAAAAGACAGGATAGTTATTCATTGATAGTCATCTATTTTAAAAATTTGGGTGCTAAATCATTACTCTCTGTGTGTGTGTGTGTGTGTGTGTGTGTGTGTGTGTTATAATATTAAATTAGTTTAGATATGATTAAAATTTAATGCCAGCCCAGTTAGCTGGGGCTGTAGAATACATCAACTGCATCTCTGCAGGAAGTAAAATGAGTATCCTGGATATGACACAAGGCCATCTGATGGTGAGGTTCCAGTCTTTGAGCTTTGCATAATGTGGAGTACCCCTTCATTGCCATTACTCACAGGCTTGCTCTGATCTAGAATGGTAGTACCTGTTAGAGTCTCATCTATAGGTCAGATAGAATTATTAGTTTTACAAATACAGTATAAATTGATGAGTCAGAGACCTAGTTGAATAAATTTATTAACTAGAAAAATAAGAATTGACTGAATGGATTTTAGAAGAAAAAAGTCAGTACATTACAAAAGTGAAAATTAACAGAAATAGATTTTTAAAGGAAAAATCTGAAATAATATTTTTTTTTAATAAGAATGAGACGAAAAAGATATTTTTGTTTGTTTGCTTTTTGTTTTACTGAAAAAACAGGAGGAAATGCAGGTGAATTGTTATGTCTATGAAACAGTGTAAGGTGAAATTGAAGGTAGATTTAACCCTAGAAGTCAGGGCCTGTCAATCCCCCAAATGGCCAAGTACAATTGTTGGCTGAAACCCAGGATTTGAATATAACGTTTTTTTTTCTTTTTAATTCAAGTGTGGAAAATTTTTAAAAATGTTTCTGATGTCATATCAAGTGAGCAGAAAATTAGTAGTAATTCAAATTAGGGAAGACCGCCCCTTCTGGTAAAAAGTGAGAATAAATTGAATATTAAAAGTGCAGTAAGTCAATAGGTGCAGAATTCATTATGGAAATCCAAATTAGGAGGAAACTGATATTATCAATAGCTTTGCCAGCTACCACTCCTCCCATGAGAAGAAATGCATTTAATACAATACTTGGAGAGACCAGCAGGAGACTGGCAGAAAGTAACTACTAGACTTCATATCACTCTGGGCTCGATTGCCCAGAGTTGAAGAGAGACAGACAGAAAAAGCCTAAGATAATACAACACTTTGAAAGAGGCAAAGAAATACTGAGATAATGCATAGCTTTGTGATAACTTTGTGCCAGACTTGTGAAAGTAAGGAGGTGAAGTAAGCCTGAGATGACACAATGCTTTGAGATGACCCTGTGCCAGACTACCCAGAGTAGAGTAGCAAAGTGAAGCCTGAGATAATGCGTACCAGACTTGCAGAGATAAAGAAGCAAAGAGAAATCAAGATATTATGATTCTTTAGAGACCAGTATGAACTGGCTACCTCTGAGTTTTGACCTTCTACCAGACTGCCCTGGGTATAGAAAAGCAAAGAGAATTAAGATAATATGACACTTGAGAGAGAGAAAGCTTAAGATAATGATACTTCGAGATGGTCTTGCACCAGACTACCCTGGATATAGAAAAGTAAAGAAGTGAGGAGAAACTGAGACTCATGAAAGTAAAGAAAGGAGGAAAAAATTAACACTACTTGAAATCACCTTGTACCAGGTTATCAACACCAAGAAAAGTTGAGAGCTGAAGATTGAGAAAGGCAAACATAACCGCCATTTGAGATTGCCTTGTGTCAGACTATAAAAATTGAAAATAGAAAAACTTAAAACTTACACAATAAATTGAGAGGCCTTGTGCCTGACTTTTAATCCTGGGGAAATTGAATGACTGTTAATTAATGAACTGACTACAAACTCCCAACCTTTGGGATGGGTGAGATATTTTTAAAGATTGGGGAAGGTGGGTGTACTGCCACACAATACTTGAAACCATTTAACTGCGTGCATTCAAATGGGCTTTGGCTTATTTAATAATGTTACCTACAAATTATTTGTTTACAAATCATATATATATATATTTATATATAAACAAGATTTGGTATTAAATAACCCAAAAAGCTTGATGTGCCATAAAGCACAGAAAAGTCTAAAATTTTAAAAGTGCTTTTATATCTGTAAAATCTTAACAGTGCTCAATACATGAAATTTCAGTACATTATATTTTTCAAGTATAAAAATGTGTTGAATACTTGCTCTCCTGAAGATCGACAATGTGAAACAGTAATGATTTTCTCTAGATTTTATTATCATCCTATTTTATACTAGAAAAATATTGTGATATATATGATTTTTATTTGTATATATGCTACTATAACCCAGTAAAAACAGCATATCAGAGATTTTATTAGAGTAAGATGCTTAAAATGCTCTTTGAAACTGAATGATAATTTGGAAGAATCTTCATTTGAGCTGAATATCATATTTCTTGATACAATGAAGATATAAAATTCTCATTAGAATGTTTTAGTCCTTCTTAAACAGAAGCATCAATATCATCGACTGCAGTTACAATATATGCCTCAAAGGTTGATTAGTTCTTATAGGAAATTATTCATAACTGCAGTTTCAAAAATAGGCTCATGTGCACACATTTCTGAATGAGATAAAAGTTGCAAAAAAATATAATTAATAAGAGAATTCATGATAAAAATGCAATATATCTGTATTGTTATTTTTTAAAAATCAGATGTAAAACACATTTCTATGGGGTAAATCTATCTGCATTTCTTATCAAAGTTTAAAGATACAAATTATTAAATCTGTTTCACATTCTGAATTTAAAAAAATAATGTAAAAACTTGGAACAAAAAGTTCCCTTAATTTATTCATGAAGTCATTTTGTATGATAACAATGGGGTTTAATCGAGTAAGTCCACAGTATCCTAATCAAATGGTTTCAAAACGAATTAACATGAATAATTTGCTCTTGGGGAATATATTTGGTTACAACAAAAGAGAAACAAGAAAAGAACATTAAGATCTTGTTTGGTTGGCAATGTCTATTTAAAGTCTCTTCTGACCTAAACAAAGACAATAACTTCTTAGTGATACCTTGAAATGGTTTTTCTTTTCTGTTCATCTATCTTTGTTCAGTAGAAAAATAGCTTGAATCTCCTGGGAGGTATTATCATGATTGATAGGTCAATTTTCCAAGGCTCTATTCTGTGAACCTTCCTTTACTGTTGTTGCATTTTTCTTGACTGTATCTGAATTGTTATTTCTTTTTATATCATTTAGGGTTGAAGCAGAGAGAAAGAAAAACTATAGGAGGAAAGATTGTTATTCTTGTATTAATGCTGTTACAAGAATACAAATAAGTACATAATGTTGAGGTTAAATAAACTGGATACTTAATATGTAGCAGTAGTTCTTTTGTTTAGTTTGGTTATCTGAAGGAAAAACCTATTATTATAAAACATTTACAGAGCTTTCAGATATGATGAATTAGACTTTGAATAAATAAGGAGAGGGTTGATATCTGACTTTAACTGCTGCAGGCTGTCCACCAGAATTGATACAATATCTTCCTGCTATTATCTTTTTATTCTGAAGACTTAATAGTATAAAATTATGATAGCGAGAAATAAGATACTTGTTTGCATTTCTCCTGCAGAGAGTTTAAAATAGAAAAGGAAGAGAAAGTGGTGTATCTTATTAGTATTAACTTTCAAAAAAGAATTATCAACTCTTTTGATTGTAATAGTTTTCCAATTTCTTAGAAGAAACATTGTCTATTATTGATTTTTATAAAAAAGATAAAAATAAATACGACTAAGAAATTAATAGTTTAACTGTTTTATATGTGAACCAGGTCCTTAAAATGTATCTCAATGTTTACTTCTCTCTTACACTCATAGACAAAGGATTATGTAGCACCAATTTTTTTAAGTCAACATTAGAAATCGGTGTATGAGCACAGTTAAAAAGCATATTATTGAAACTGGTGAGGAGCACACAATTACCTCAGCCACAAAACAATCATAATAAGAATAATAAAATTCTAGTTTCATTGAAGGCAGATGTGTCAGATATCTTTGCCACAGCTTTTTCGCTAATAAAGGGTTTGGTTTGGTTTGGTTTCTTTGTTTAATAACACATCAACCTTCGTAGGTTATTTAATGCCAAATCAGTTCTTATAAAAGAACTGTAGTGATGCTATTTTACTCATAGCTGAGTACATAAAGGGAGTCCCCATTGTGTAGTCGCTAATGTGCTTGAATACGAAGTCATTGTAAGTGAGTTCAAACTCCAGTTGTATAATAACATTCACATTTGGACTAATACAAACACTCTTATCCCTCCAGCAATGGGTTAAATAGTATCACTAATTTTCTTCTGTAAGGATACCTTTGGCAATACTTAACCCATGAAGGCTGATATATGATGTAACAAAAAAGCCTAATCAACACATAAAAGTGAGTATATTTGGCATTAGGATAAATCCATTTTCATCATGTGT
Source organism: Sepioteuthis lessoniana (assembly GCA_963585895.1). NCBI lineage: Eukaryota > Metazoa > Mollusca > Cephalopoda > Myopsida > Loliginidae > Sepioteuthis > Sepioteuthis lessoniana. Next base: position 43,093,449 of record OY757913.1, read on the forward strand.
GACTATCTTGACTAAAAATAATCTTTTCCTGTGTCAAACAAAAATAAAGATGAGTGCTTAAATGCCTACCAATCATTTTTCAATATTTTCACTTAGAAACCGTTTTCCTAGTTTCTGAATTTCTAAGACAAATGACTGATCCACTTTTCATTTTTTCTCTGGTTCAATAGTTGATTGTACTGTACCTTTGAAAACTAATAAATTGGTAGAACTTTTCAGTTTGTTTTTAGCTCAAAAACCAATTTTATTTTTTAACATTGAAAACCATCTCTGACATTTACTTGAACCTTGTTACAATAAGTTTCAGAAATCCATTGACTAACTTCTGCAATTTCCTAACTTGAAAAAAAAAAAAAATGAATTATCAAGTTGCCAAAATAATATAAATTCATCTTTTCTTTTTTTTTTTCCAAACATTTCTGACAGATGATTATGATAATTTTGACCAGCATTATTATTCTTTTTTCTAATTCAATTTACTTTTTAGTGCAATTCACTTGGGTCATCACTTATATAATAACAAGGAACAGTGTGCATTGGACACTAGAATAAACTATAAGCTCCTTGTGAGATTCAAATTCATGTCCCCTCTAATAAGTCAGTGAGTTTGAATTTACTGTCATAGAAGTGATAACCTGAGAGAGTTGCAATAAAAAGCAACAAGAATTAGGAAGATGTTGGAAAATGCTGGTCAAAATTATTGCTTATGATTAATTGAGCTTCATCTTAGAATATTAAAAAAATGAAAGAAAAATAATTCCTAAGAGGTGCATCCTGAAGCAGTAAAGTATCAAGTACACCACATAAGACAGTTTTAAGATTTCTCTAATATCAAACAAATTTTTAAAAAGTTATGTAGATACACCAATAGATCCATAGAATATAGAAAAAAATCATTCATTTTACTCCATCTTTCTTTTCAGCATTTAACATCATATCGTATATGGTTTCAAGCAACTGGTGATGATAATTATTTGTAAACAATTATTGCTTCAAGTACCAATTCATAATACAAATAATTTTCACACAACTGTTTTGAAATATTCCTACCTAATATTAATAATTTGCAAACAAATCTATCTGGCCCATAGTTACCACCACTCGAGGTCAGAGTGGACCTGGGAGTAATGGCAATGGAGTAACACTACAAGAACTGGAGCTTCACTACCAGATTCAATTTAGTGTTCTACTCAGGATGCTCTTTTCATTGCTTTGGAACTCTTACTCATGCAGTCAGCATATTCTTGATCCATTGATAAGATACTTTTTGTTCAAGTCTCTCTCTCTCTATATATATATATGTATATATATATATATATATATATATATATGTATATATATATATATATATATATATATATAGTCATCCACAGACAGACTGTTTCATTGTATCAAAACTCTTCAGTATGGCTAGACATGTAGGACACTTCAAGCTGGGGTCAAAACCTGCCAAACTTTACATTAGACTTAGTATCATACCACTCAGCCACCTGCGACATACATCAGCTCAGGAATTACAAGGCATTATGTAGTAGCTTTCATTTGTTTTACATTTTGCCTTACTGGATACCAGAGTGCTCAATTCATTAGAAGAGCTTTGCATTATGCAAGTGGCAGCCGTTAATTCCTTCTCCAGAGTGCTCAACCCGGGGGGGGCGTAATTTGAGAGAATGGAAGCTTTCATGTATTTGTTTAATATATCATACCTTTAATATCACAGTTTACAACTAGTTCTTAATATCTTTACAAATATATATATGTGTGTGTGTGTGTGTGTGTGTATATATATATATATATATATCAATTCCTCCATTTCAAAATTATATATAATTATCCTGCCCATGAGGCTTATGTTATGAAGTTTCGTAACTCCGACTCGGGAAGACACAGCCCCGGAGGTGGCCATGTCCTCTGTAAGAGGAATACGTACCCTTCAAGACACATTAGGTCAAAGTGGTCACACAATTTACCATAACTTGTTAATTCAGCTTCGCTTATATGGGGCATGAACCGATGGTCCTGTGGTAGAGTTTCAGTTTTTGCATACTGTGGTTGTTGGTTCGATCTCCAGTGGTGGAGATCACGGTATACACTGCTGATGAGACCTAATAAGGTCGAAACAGCTGTTCAGTGCTCCGTATGTCACATGTAGCTGTTTGCCGGATTTTCTTGTCATGGTAATTATATGATATATATTACATGCATACACACATTCAATTTCATTTTTTGTCATAGAGTTATTACAATTATATTTTTGGTAACAAAATTTCAGGACTGTAGAGTTTGGAAATGAATAATTTTATCCATTTTCTTTCTATAAGGTTCCACTTGTTTATTCTGCTCTGCTCCCAAACTGATAGAAGGAAATGATTGCAGGGTACTGAAAATGGAAGTTCTACTGGGCTGGACTCATTGCAAGGTTCATAGACAACAAGTGGGCACATACAGCTGTCAAATAGTATTTGATAGACTAGAAACAACCCCTTAAAAGACTTCCACAATTAATAAGAAAAAAATTCTCAAGCAATTCAGACAAATGTGGAAAAAGGAGAGATCAAGAACAAAATAGAAATAGTCTGTCTGAAGTTATTATACCAATCAAATAAACCTCAATAATTTAAAAAGTTCTGAATCAATATTTGTCGAATTAAAACTTGTTCATTTTCATCTTTAGCCAAATATTTAACTAAATTTTCTGCCATTTCTAATATAGAGTGACTGAAGTTAGTATGCAGATTAAACTAATATTTGCATAAGACCTCTGAAATCTAATAACTAATTTTCTTTTTGTCCATAATATATGTTGAAACATGAGTAAAGAGAAGGATCTAATAACTGCTGAAAAACAGAAAAAAAGTATCTGAATGAGGGAATGTCCACTTCAGAGATATCAAAGGAGCTTTGCAGAGATTATTCAAAGATAAAGGAGGCTGTTGAAAATATAATTAAGTTGTAATCTTGAAAGAAAAAAAAAAGGAAGAGGCTTTAAGAACTTCCTTGAGATGAATGTAAACTAAACAGAGTTATAACAAAACAATCACTTTTGGCCAGCACTTATATCTTTGAAAAAGCTGGAATTGAGGGAGTCACGAAAGACAAAAAGTGTAGAAACTTTGTGATTTAGGATCTGTAAAAAAAAAAATTTCTCAAAAGTAAATATTTCAAAGCATCAAAATTGGACCAAGAAATACATGAAAATTTACTTTTCTCAGGTAATTTTTACAAAAGAATTTAAAATGAGTTTTGATGGACTTGATGGCGGGGCCAAAGGATGGATTTGATCCAATTCAGACAATCTAGTGGTTAAAAAAACTGGTAGTGTGAGATATGGACTGGAATTGTTGACCAAACTATTATTAGACCAATCGAAGTCAATGAAGGAGTTAAACTGAACAGTACAACTATTGTAATTTTATTGACAAAATTTATCCATGAATTCTTTGAGCAAAAAAGATTTCCAGGAAAGAAGATAATGAAATGGTCACCATCAAGTCCTGATCTGAATCCAATTGAAAATTTATGGTCAGTTGTAAAGATGAAACTACATGAAGGTGGCAAATAATATAGCAGCAAAACTGGTGCAAGGGAAACAATTAAAACTATCATGTAGGAAATTGAATCTGCTGAAGTAAAAAAAAAAAAAAAAATGTTAACAATATTAAAGAATAATAGTTTATTAGCTGTTTCTGAGAAGAGTGACTATATTAAAATCTAAAGGATTCAACAATTCATCATACGTATTTGTTATTCGTTCTTTTATAGGTGCTTATCAGTTTTTGATGATTTTGTTATCTTTTTATTAAAGTAAAATGTGTTGATTTGGTTTTGCCTAAAAACTTCAGATGACAGTTTTTACAATACATCATATAACTTCGATAAAACATATTGGTACCATCTGAAATTTTGACTGAGGCTTTATTTCAACATCTAAATTGATTGTTTAAAATCTGACAATTTTTTTTTTTGTTTCAAACCAAATTTCAGTTAGTTTATGGGACTTGCTTAATAACTTCATTGTAAATTTAATTTTCACCTATTGAAAAAAAAAAAAAAAAAAAAAAAAAATCAACACTTTTGCTAAATTATGCAACAGATAATAAACTTTATTTTAGTGTGCATTGACATCAAAGACTGCAACATTTTCTTTTTAAATGCGAATATACAACTTACTTTTTGTTTTAGTTTTTTGTTTTATGAACTTTTACTCTTTTTCCTGTGTTTTTAAAAGTGTTTTTACTCTTAAATTTTGGTGTTTTAAAAGTTCTTTCTAGTTTCATACCTGATGGGAATTTTTTTTTTAACTGCGACTCAGTTAAAAAAGAAAAGAACCAAATTTAATTTCTGCCATCAACTTTTTGGATTGTCATTAAAGTTTTTATTTGTTAGTTAAAAGCAAGTTTTGGTAGGTAAGAGCAACATCAGTGTCTTTTATGTATACTTTCATGCTTTTATATAAAAACACTTAAACTTTGTATCTTCATGTTGACTGCTTCCACCTCAAATTGGGTACCTCATGTTGTGTAATGGTTAGAAAACTAAGCCAGCAGATTATTGCAAGTAAATTTGTTTCTTGTAGGGTGTCCTATACTTCTGGCTTTGCCTTAAACTCACTTAAGCTTAGTAAAGAAGTATTTCCACATCAAATAGTCTATGTCTGCCAGGTATTTCTTACTTGTTTTTACTTTAACTAGAAGCATTAAATGCACACAATGTCTTTACTTTCTATTGTAATATATTCAACAAAGTGGTTACACATCAATGTTATTACCGACTGCTTCTCTGCAGAGGGGTAAGAGTGTCCTGGATATGATACTAGACAATCTGATGGTGAGGTTCCAGTAATGCTGGAGCTTTGGGGAATGTGGAGTACCCCTTCATTGCAATCACTCCCAAGTCCACACTTGCCCATAGTGGTAGCAACTGATAGGATCCTATCTATGGGTGAAATAGAACTAAACTGCGTACTTATGTAAAACTGAATTGCTTGAAATAGAACTGTTTTGACATTTAAACTGCATACTTATACTAAACTGAATTGTTTGAAATGGAACTGTTTTTGTATGCTAAACTGAATTGTTTGAAATAGAACTGTTTATTTGTATAAAAATGGATTTAGCATTAAATAACCTACAAAGGTTGATATGCCATAAAACTCAAACTAACATCAATGTTAAACATGGTTGAATTAAAAACAAAATATACGGTCAGCTCACATGAATTTTAGGTATGAAACTATAGAGACTGAATCTTTAATTTAAAAAAAATTTAAATGAAGATGTGTGCACAGTCGAGCAACTGAGATAATAAAGTGATGATGTCTGGACTGTTCTCTAGATAAAGTATATAAGAATCAGTGCCAATTTTTGATCAACAGTTTTTGGGGAAATACAGGATAGTGCAAGTGCAATAAAGCACTGTTCATGTTGTGACACTTAATGTTACAACTTTAAATAGAATAGGTCAACTACCAGAGCTGACAGTGTCTGCAGTAGAGCATAATATAGACATAGTATCTATGTTCTTGTACACATACTATCATAGTGAAGTAGAAATGAGATACCACAATACTGGCAATGGATAGACATTTATCTCAGCATCTGCATGGAAAATACTCTGTCAATGTCACCATATGGAGTGTTGGAATTCTTAGTCCTTCTACCCTAATATCACTTCATAGCATCAAGAAAATACAACCCAGAATGATGGTAACTATGTTTAATGGCAACCCCAGCGCAATGATCATCTCCTGCTACAGTCCTACCAATACAAGGCGAGTGATGCAACAGACCTCATCATCTTCTATAATGAGCCATCCTCCCTTGTTCAACCTATCCCTAAAAACAAAGTTCTAATCATCGAAGGAAACATGAATGCTCAAATAGTTAAAAATGAAAACAACAAATTCAGCTTACACAACTTGTCAAATGGGGAACACCTAACAGATTTCTCACTTGAAAATAGACTAACATGCCTTAATACTAAATTCCAGAAAAAGAAAGGAAAACTATGAACCTACACTTACACAACAATGCTAAAGCACAGATAGATTACATCTTTATGAATCAGAAATGGATTAATAGTACTTTGAATTGTAAGGCATATTCTTCTTTTGAAGGTATGGCTTCCAATCACTGAATAATCTCAGCAAAGATATGTCTAAGCCTACACAGAAATATGATGCAAACAACCAAAACAATACACTATGATGGTATGTGCTTACCAATAAAGATATTAGCAATAAATATACAATAACACTAAGAAATAAATTTTATGCTTTTCAGGAGATATCCAAAATACCTACTCTAAATGACGAACATGAGAATTTTGTTAATGTCCACTTGGAAGCAGTAGCAGAATGTATACCAACCAAACTAAGAGCCAAACCTTTCCATGAGAGACATTTCTTGTTAAAAAAAAAAAATGAGACAATGTGGAAACAGCATCCCTCTGTAACAAAAGGAACCCAACTAACCCCAATGCTCAAAAACTTAAGGCACAAAGTGAACTAATTAACGCATACCAAAAAGAACAGATAGAATACATTCAAGGTCAGATCAATAAAATAAGAAACTTGGTAGAATTAAAAAGTCAATTCATATGCTGCAATTTACAGTAAATCATTCGAAAATTAACATTCAGCAATATTTTCTGCATCAAGAAAAGAATTTTACACACATCATGTGATATACTTTTTATATCAGTGAGAATCAAACTCACTAACCAAATTCACTAAGATTATGCAAGTCACCCCATTCAGCAGAATTAGGTATTTACCCAACCCCCTTGCCTCAGGTGAGATGTGACACAGAGTTAATTTTAAGCCTAAACAAGCCAATCTGCCCTACTATTTACTCTTAACTGGGAGAAGAACAGATGGATTTATGCATTTCCCAGGGACATTCGTTTGAAGTGAACCTTGTCTTGTTTTGAACTCAAATCAACTTGTAGGGTATGGAGAGTATTTGTTTCAGATGAAGTTATTGACTGTATTGCTCAAAAGGGCTTCAAAAAGTTTTTAAATTATAATAAATCCCTCAAAGATCTATCTTTAGTTAAGTTTCTTTGTTTAATGGCATATCAACCATCATGGGTTATTTTAATGCCAAAGCCAGCCTTGTAGAAGGACAATAGTGGGATGCACTTTTATGATGAATGATAAAATGGTATGCTTTGATGAACCACCATCCATTGAGAATTTGCTAAATCTGACCCCTCTACAAATAATGTCAAATGCTTATATTAAGCAAATATAGGACTTTTTCTCCCGCTCCTCTTATAAATTCTATTCAGCATGAAATGTCAAAGATTGTTGTCAATCTAGATGCAATTTTCTTAATCTTGTAATCACTTCAGAAAATTAGTAGAAAGGTTTTTGCTAAAAGAATAGGCCTGGTGAAGTGACTGATGTAACTCATCTTGCTGGCAAATGTACGTGGTAACTCTGTGGCTATCCTATCATTGGGACAAGTCAAAATTAATAATAATGGCCGAATAAAACAAATTTTTATATTTTGTTTGATTTTTAGAGGTGTTTGTGATATAATAGGTTCCGTCATAGGAAATGGATGTGGAGACCAAGTTCAAATCCTAGACAAGGCTGTTTGCATTTCAAATAATCATGGGAAAAGTATGAATCCAACTATCCTCCCTCCAGCTATGGATAAATAGGAGGACAGATTGGGGTCTTTAATCTTGGTATGGCAACTGATCTTGGAGAAGGAAAATTCTTAGTTCAAACCTCTTAAATTCTACTTAAAAAATTGTGTTACATTCTGCTTGTGCAGAGGGGTTGGTAAATACGTATACTTTTAGATTCAGATTGATTGATTTGAATAGGATGTCAATCTGTCTGGGGTAATTTTATGCCTAAAGGTTAGGGAATTGTGTATATTGTACATTTATATTTTTATTTTTAGTGAAATTTCTTCAGTTTTTTTTAGCACATGGTTATGATCAAGTATTCCTATATGTCCGTGCCAATGGCCTGGGAGACCTAGGTTCAATCCTAGGTCAAGTCATACCAAAGACTTAAAAAAATGGTACTTGATGCTACCTTGCTTAAAACTCAGCATTATAAGGTAAGGATCAAGGGTAAAGTGGAGCAATCCAGAGAAAGGAGTAGTGCCCTCCCCTATACCTTGGTATAGTAGCCATCAAAAAGGGAGCCTTTGGGTCACCCTCGACTACGGTTACCAACTTTACTTTACTTACTTTATTCCTATATAATACAAATAATTTGCAAACAGATCTATTTGACCTATAGATGGGACTCTGACTGGTACTATAACTCCTGGTCAGAGTGGACCTAAGAATAATGGTAATGAAGGGGTACTCTACACTCCCAAGAGTTCAAGAACTGGAACCTCACCATCAGATGCAGTTAAGTGTCATACCCAAGACCTCCCCCTTTTTACTCCTCTACAGAAGATAGTCAGTGTATTCTAAGCCCCATTATCAAGGGGTGTATTTTTATTAAACCTGTTCTTTTGATAAACAGCATCTTATTTTGGTTTCTTTTATCTACTTTGTAAAAAAAAAAAAATAATTGTTTAAAAAATGGCAACTGCATGCAACAATCAAATTAATTAATCAACTACAAACAGCCTTCTCATCCTGTTCAGTGTTTGGTTAAGAGAAAAAAAAAAAGCATGAATCATTTAATGATAGAATGCCTAGCTCCAAAATGACTATTCTTAAACAGATAATTAAATATTTATATCTCTTGGGTATTTCAGAACAGTAATGGATAGGGAGAAGGTACAGTCTGTTACAAACACACAAATGCAAAGTTACATACACTGGCTTTTACACACACTTGTAAGTGTATATATGCATTTACTATAGTTTGTGTGAGTATATTATAAAGCATGAATGTGTGTATATATTATATCTATGTATGTGAGTATATTGATAAGTCCTCAGCTAAACACATAATTATTAGCTGAATCTTGATCCAAAATTTTCCTTTTTTTTAATGTTCAGTCTTTGTGATTAACTCAATACCTTCCATCCCGAGTTGTTTGCATGTGTAAAGAGTGTGTGGGTTTTTTTTAAGAGTTTTTTTAGGTTCTGGTAAATTCATCAAACAATTTCAACCTAAAACCAAGACACTTGAAAGGATCTTGATGAAATTATATAGACAAAATGTGTCTTTATTATTTAATCAAACATGTTTAAATGAAAGACAGCTGCCCAACTACATACACACACATATGTATATATTTCCCTTTTTGATTTCTGCTTTCTTGCACACATACATATATTACACACACTTCAACAGATTAAAAACTAAATAATCCCAATACTTAGAAAAGACCAAAATAATAAATCACTTATAGCTATTGGCCTACTGTGTGTGTGTGTGTGTGTGTGTGTGTGTGTGTTGTAAATACCTATAAACTAAATAAATAAACTGATGATAACAAAAGAGACTGCCAAAAATCTCCAGCCTTTAGGAGAGAATTGTTATTCCATTTGCATGACAAGTTTCAGACATGTTTGAAAGTGAACTTATTGCCTAGATATCCTGTGTTATATTTGTCATTTTTGATTTTATGCATTATGCCATGCAAAGAAGAAAACTACTTATTTATTTTCCCTTGTAGACATTCCAAAGTCAATATGGCTGCTATTGAAGAACTCCATCTATCTCATCACCAGTTTGGGAATCTGCTGTGAGTTTTCTATTGTTAGTGGCTTTGTTACCTTCCTGCCAAAATATTTTGAAACTCAGTTTGGGAGCTCAACCTCAGTGGCTAACCTTTTTACTGGTAAGTGAGACTTATTTTTTTTAAACAGTTGGATAACTACTGACTGATAAACATGGCTTTCAATTAATTATTCATCTGTATATATTTTTTCTTTTTCTTAGTTAAAAATCAAGCTGCAAACCTTAAGGGTTTCAGTAAACCATTTTAACACCTGCACTATCAAAAAAGAGTATTGATTGATTGAAATGACCTGTAAACCTGCTTAGAGATTAGGAATTGCATTCATTGTTTGTGCAGCTATTTTTTAAAGAGTTTTTTTAAAGATCAAGTATTCCTATTCAATACAAATAATAGGTATGCAGTTGTATGGTTTCCAGTAATTATTTCTATTTAATAAGTAATTTGTTTGCATACAGTTATATGGTTTCCAGTAACTAAATATAATGATAATAATCCTTAGTAAACAATTATAACTTCTAGTAACTATCCTTAATAGAAATAATTTAGTTATATTGTATCAAGTATTCCTTTCTAAAACTAACAATTTTTAACAGATCTATTTGACCCAGAGATGAAACACTAACTGGTAGTACCTGTTCTGAATGAACCTGGGAGTAATTGCAATGAAGGTGTATTCTACACTCTTCTGAGTTTGAAAACTGAAGCTTCACAAGAACACCTTTTTTTTGGTGGGGGAAGTCTTACACCCCCTGCAAAGCTATGCAAACCTTGAGGACCTAGTATAACATTGTAACCACTAGCAGACCAGTCAGCTGGAGCTGCAGAATACACCAACTGCATCACTACAGAGGGTGGGGAGGGGGGTTATAAATATCTTGGATATGACACTAAACCATCTGATAGTGAGACTCCAGTAATGCAGAGTGCCCCTTCATTGCTATTGCTCCCAGGTCCACTCTAGCCTGGAGTGGTAGCACCTGATCCCATCAATTGGTCAAATAGAACTGTTTGACATTTTAACTGAGTGCAAACAAATGACCTATGCTAAATAGAATTGTACATAAATGAGACTGATGTTTAATAGAATTGTTTGTGATACATAGCAATACTTGGAATCATTTAACAGTGTGTAAATGAATGAGTGACGTTGAATGGAATAATTGGTGTTAATTGCAATATGTGTAACCACTTTGTATGCAAATAAATGGTTAATATTAAATAGACTTATAAGTGTAAAGTAACAATAATTGAAACCATTTAACTGTGTAGAAACAATAGCAATACTACCGTGCTAACAAATTAGTTCTAACTCATTTAAAAATGAAATTTTCAACAAATTATGTGTGCAAATAAATGACTTGATGCTAAATTGCAGCTGTTATATAGCAATAGAATTATTTGATAAAAATACTTGAAATCCATTAACTGTGTGCAAAATTAGCTCAGGCTTGTTTAAGAATGTTGTCTACAAAATGTTTACAAATCATATATATTTGATATAAATGTATAAACAGAATTTGGCATTAAATAACCTACAAGGGTTGATATGCCATAAAACCTAACCAACCAAATTAACCACTGTACTACAAGAAAGTAGTATCTTACAAGAAATAATGTTGTGAGTTTTTTAAGGATTGAATGTTATTCCATGAAAGAGAATTTTGTTCTCATTTAGTATTAATGAGTGAAAGTATGAGGGATTAGCACTTATCAATAAAACTTTGTTCATTTCAGTGTGCTAAAAATACCTGATAGATTTTCCTTGTATGAATATTTCAAGGCTACAAGTCACTTTGGTTTGCTTGCAACATCAGCTATTTCCCTTAATGATTAATATTTAATCTTTCACTTGCATTTGAAGGCAAATGAATGTGCAGCTTGTGATTGACTTTGATCAATATAAACAGTTTTATTATCCTCCCTTGTTATAAAATCAAGACAAATATGAAAAAAACAGGTGAAGCATTTCCTCTAAGTCTTAACAAAAAAATTAAACAAATTTATATGAAAAGAATTTTTTTCTTTAAAATTCAAAATGTTGCTTATTCTTCAGTAATTTTCTATAAAAACATTACAATAAACCAGAATTTTTTTTCCTCATGGACACAATAAAAATACTTAAAAAAAAAAAAAATATCTGATTGTCAGCATCAATGTTTAGATATTTTTTAAGCTTTGCTTCATTGTGGCACAAGGTCAGAAGTATAGTGCACCCAGTGAGAATCAAACTTACTTACAATTGTCTACGAATCTAGCTTGTAAACCATTAAACACAAGCATCGGTTGTATGTGCTGGAGATTTTAAGCAAGTATTTGTCTAACATGGACGCTTACAAAACGGCTGGAGAGGAGGCTGGACGGAAATTACACAAGAATGTTGAGAGCAGTATTAAACAAGTCCTGGCGACAACACCCCACGAGACTCCAACTATACGGACACTTGCCCCCCATCACAAAAACTATACAAGTTCGACGAACCAGACACGCAGGACACTGCTGGAGAAGCAAGGACGAGCTCATAAGCGATGTACTCCTGTGGACCCCCACTCATGGATGTGCAAGAGTGGGACGTCCAGCACGAACTTACATACAGCAGCTATGTGAGGACACGGGTTGTAATCCTGAAGACCTGCCGGAGGCGATGAATGATAGGGAGAAATGGCGAGAGACGGTCAGGGATATCCGCGCAGGCGGCGCGACATGATGATGATGATGAGATTCATCAAGTTGATCAAGTTAGACTTCCTACTATGAGTCTTCAGTGCTTTCTGTATTATACATTTTCAGGAAAAACTTTACTATTCTTTTTCCGTTGTTCTTTTAGACTAGCTTTTGCTTCTCCTTTTTCATCTTTTATTTTAATCCACTTGTGTGTGTATTGATTATTGAATGACATATCAGGAAGTTGCAATAAAAAGTAAATTAAATAAACTGATAGAAAAAAAATTAACAGTAACAACTTCATTTTAACTAGGAATTTATTTTTGGTTATTTAAATTCTTAAAATTTCAAATTATATCAGTAAACTGGGTACAAAAAAATGTGAGATGTGTTGAAGAGATGATGAAAACTCACCTTGCTATAAATACTGAGCAAATTACATTAGCCACATAGGAAAGTATCCCATTTGACTTAAATGATCAAATAAAGCTATTCAATTAGCATTAACAAACTATTTCTACATATTCAAGGAATTTTCGTGTCCAAGGTGAATTTAAAGTTGGTAGAATCTTGGAGGAACACATGCAAGTAAACCAAAATGGGGATATTAACATAAAGGTTACATTTGTTACAAATTAGTTCTTCTAAACAGATTTTTTTTTTCAAAGCACTTCTAACAAAACTGTTATATACTCTACCTATGAACATTAATGGGAATGTCCCATTCATCATAAATACTTTGGACACTATTGTGAGATGGGGAAAATATGCTAAGTAGTCACCACAATCAGTGGTTACCTCCAACCTCCATTTTGGTTATTTCTCATTCAGTAAACTTTTGTTAGGTTACAACGAAAACTCTAGATAAATTAATTCTTACATAGAAAGACAAAATGAAACTAAATTATAAAAATGGAAAACAAAACACTCTTCTTGGTATTTGATTTAATATTCCACTTCTTAAAATCGACATTTTTAACTTAATATTTTTCATCAATGAAAAGACCCTTTGTCAAAAGATTAGATTTCTTTTTCAGTTGGTTTTGAACAGGACAGAAAGCAGACAGAAAAGAAGATAGGGAGGATACATAACTAGACTTGTTGGATATTTTACATAGATGAAGGAGATAACACAGGAAAATTTATTTGGCACAATAACATTAGTAGCAGTTGAAGTAGATATCTTTTGTCACCTTGCCAGAGGTCAAAAGTGACCAACTATTCAAGGGTTATTAGTTCATCTAATTCCTTTCAATTCATGTACTTTACTTTCCCTATAAGTTTATATATATATATATATATATATGAACAGTGAAAAGGAAGTTCTCAATCAAACAGTTCCTTTTTAGATTTGCAAGATTTAGTCTTCCTAATCATTGCATTTGTAAAGAAATTGTAATTTCATATTAGCCTTAGGAGTTGTAGATTAATATACCTACGTTAGTGTTTTATATATATAACACTAACTTTGGTATATTAATCAACCCATAGTTTAATAAGAAAGAACACAATTAATATATTTATTTTTCAATACTTCTATCCTTGTTAATGCACTTAATTCATTAATGAATATTATTCACAGATTGGAAATTATAGTGAAAAGTTTAGATCAAAATTCAGTTAATAACTCCATGTTTGGATACAGACTTATTGATCCACCTTCATGGATAGATTATCATTTCTCAAATGGAAATTTTGGGGGCCATTAAATTTACAAGTTTATATTATACTTGGGGAAAATATATTTTTTTCCAGTGATATAATAGTTTCTTAAATATCAGCATTAGATATGCAGATTCATATGATTAAATAAAAATGATGGTCACCAATTAGCAACATGAATTCTTCCATATTGTTATTTACTAAGCTTTTAGTCTAGGACACAGACCTCAAGTTGCTTACAGTACCTGTTGTTACTTAGTGATCACCCATCTAAGTTCTGATCAGGCTCATCATTGCTTAACTTCAATGATCTATTGGAAATTATACTTTCAATGTGATTTGGCCAAAAGTCTTATAATGGAAAAAAAGCATTTTTTTTTAAATCCTAAAAATAGATATAGGTTATATTTGGCAAAAGACTACAAGTATGGGGCATCTAGTGAGAATCAAACTCACTACTACAAAATCAGCTTGCTAACCCTGACAAGTTGTTCCTGATAATTTGGGGAATATTTTTTCAATATAGTACTTAAATATATTGTGAGACAGAAAAACTGCCTATAAATAGAATTTACAAGCCAACGATAATAAATCCTTGTAATCAATTGAATAACTAACTAACTTAATAAGGTACTTAATTTGGGGTGAAGTTCTTTACACACCTCTGCACACAACCAGCATGTGCCAAGAGAACAGATGTGTATACAACACTCAAAACAAAAAAATAATCATTGATTGACTTAGAAGTTAACACTAAAAAATATCACCATTGAAAAGTTGGATAAAATCCATTTACTTGGTTAGAAAAAGAAATGAAAAGGAAATATATCTGTGTTTAGAAGAATACTGAAAAAAGATTTACATCTGAATAAAGAGATTTCTAGGATGTTTTGGGATTGAAACAAAGTATTAACCTGAAATACCAAAAGTTTTCTTAGGAAAACAGAAGAGTAATTGATGATTCTAAGGCATTCAAATCAACTTTCTTCTAAGATATGTGATAAAGAAAATTGAACAATGAAAGCTGAACGAGTTTAATGATTGACAGAAAATGGATTTATTGCCTTCATTTGCATTTTTTATGTATACAGTAAAATATGCAATTAACAACTTAAATTAACATCATAACTAATTGACTCAGCTATCCTGTTGGTAGAGCTTTTAATATGCAGACCATATTTCTTGCTGAAAAGCCCCTGCCCCACCAAATAAAGGGGGGTGTCCTGAGTGTGACACTGAACTGTATCTGTCAAGGTTCCAGATGTGTGGAGCATGAAGCACTCCTTTATTGCCATTACTCTCAAGTTTACTCTAATTGGAGGTGGTAGTACCTATTAGGGTCTCATCTATGGGTTAAATAGGCCTATTTAAAAATTATTCATATTTGATAGGACTAGTGGGGTGGGCTCTTTACAAACAACTACACAAAAAATATAAACATACAATGAATGTGATTCCTTAACTTGTAGATATAAAATAACCATATATGGGTTGTCATACTGATAAAATCAATCAGTTGACTCATCCAGTTTGAACCTTATACCATAATGCTGTAGTTTGGGTGAGGCTATCTCATCTTAGTTTGGGGAATGAAAAAAGATTACACATGATTAAGACAGCATCCATGAAAAATGGAATTCTGAGATTTGAGTTTAAATCTCGTCATGAGCTACATTTTTTTATTTTCAGTTTTGTGTTGTTTAGTCTAGCATTTGAAGAGTGTTCAATCAGGATGTTATGTTCAAAAGTGATGATAATAAGACCAACAAAAACTAGTGATTCAAATAGCAGCAACACAAAGTATAGGATTTTTCCTATACTTTTTGTTTTATAGGAGGTTCAATTTACCAAGGTAGCTATTTTAGTCTTATATGCTCACTTGTTTCTATTTGCCTACGTGACTTGTATTCCAACTTTTTGACAAATTGAATAATATTTCTTAGACCATTGTCTATTAATGGTCTTGTCTGGGGTTTTTTTTTTTGGGGGGGGGTGTTTTTTTTTTTTTTTTAAATACAGATTTTGAAATTAACTTCTGATCAAATTAATGTAGTCTACATATGCATAATATTGAACATCTAAATACTTGTGTTAAGATATGCTTAGCAGTATTTGACACACTAGGTAAAAATGAATTAATAACTTACTTTATATTAAGATTATTAAATTCACTAACTTTTTTTGATGTTTAGTTTTGTTGGCTGGATTGAAATATTTGTGGAAAAATATAAAATCCTGTTTTATTAGTCTGTATTATATTATACTGAATGTAAACTAGAATAATCATGGCAAAAGTTTGCAGGCTGGGAAACCAATAAATGAGCCAAAGTTGGCAGATATATTTTCCATATCAATTAGAATGAAAGGATAATTCGTCAGTGAAAATATCACGTTTTAGTTTTATGCTTATATTTTGAATCCCCTGTTGTACATTGATTTAAAACTTTTTCCGATTAATAAACTTCATACTTTTTGTTTTGACTGTGAAAAGCTAGTGTCCAACAATGACAGAGCCTTATACTTGGAGATATATATATGCACAAACTCTACAGGTTAGTCTATTTCTCTCAGCACTGTTCCAAGAAAAAAAAATAAATGATTTATTTTGAAAAGAAAAAGCAACAACAAATAACAAAGCCAATAAATTTCTCCGGGGGAGTCGCCTTAGTGTAGTGGTTAACATGCTGGAGTGTGACATTATAGCAAGTGAGTGTGAACTCTAGTTGTGCTATTGAATTCACTTCTGGACAAATACCCTTAGGAAAGACATGAACCCCCTTATCCCCCTCCAACTATGAGTTAAATAGTCCACTACTGTTCTTCTACAAGGATGACTTTGGTATTAAATAACCCACAAAGGTTGATATTCCATTAAACAAAGAAACCAAATCAAACCACTTCCACACAAACTGCTAAATGCTATCCTTTCAACCTTTACCATATTATATGACACAATAGAACTGTCACTTTTTATCCACACCCTTTATAAAATAGTTTAAAAGATCTATTGAGTCTTATGTACAAAGTTGAGGTATCTAGTTTACCCAGACATCATAAACTTCCAGTACTTTTAACTAACTCGAGAATACCATATTATTAAATTTAAATGGAGAGAGGATCTTATATGCTATTATATGCTATATGATGGTTTCTACATGCAAATCTGTCAAATACAAATTACCTCCTGAAGTAGACAGAAATTGCTATATTTCTAAATTAGCAAGATTATCTCTTGAAATCGGATTTATAATAATTGAGTCATTTTTTTAAATCATCTCTACATTACAAATAAAGAAAAATTATTCCTGACTTACTGCAGTGTTTAGTATGTGCTCATCTTGCAAGTTGTAAATAGGAAAATTACAGTGAATTTGACCTTTTAACACAGTTGACATCTACAAACAAATATGAAAAATAGGTTTGTGGTCTATTTATTGAATGAGATAGTTGTATATTTACAACTGGAACTAGTGGTTACAGTTCACACCCAGTTAAAAAGCCAAGACTTTTTAAATACTAATTTGTAATGTTGGTAAGCTCACCAAATTGGAAGATGCACAATATGGTATGTCTAACTTGATTGCACTATCCACCATTTGTTCTTGTGTCAGACAAGGTTAAGCATTGTAAATATCTATTTTAGAAAAAGGTTATTAATCTCCTCTAATAAGAAGATACAAAAAGTGAGACATCTTTAGATTTGTTTTGGAAACGCATAAATTCATCTGTTCTCCTCCTTAGCTATAACTAAATAGTAGGGTAGACTATTTTCTTTAACCTTGGTTAGGCAACTAGTCTAGGAAAAGGACAATTCTGAATTCGAACCAGTTTTACTCTGCGTAAATATTGACCTTGTGTCACATCCTGCCTGTGGTGGAGAGATTAGATAAATACAGACATCTTTCAACTTACTGTAATTTATGAAATGTCATTTTGTTCAGCTGACTGTCATTGCATAACTCAATGACAGATATGATCCACAAATTTTCTGTTGCTAATAATTTGACCTCAAATTTTTTTTTTAATCAGTTTTTCTAAATTGTTAAACTATTTAAAGTTTTAGTCAAAATTTTGGTTAAGACCCAAAGTATATTATTGCTTTGTGTCTGTCAGATTAGCTGTATAAAATCTTTATTTTGTTTAACCATATAAAGTAAAAACACCAAGATGAACATTTCTTTAGCCAGGAACCAATGTTTTTTTTTTTTCTGGTCACCAGAAAATCAAGACTTTCAGTATTGTATTTTTATATTTGTAGTATAAGCATTGCATATTAGGAGACCAGAGACATTAACCTCTCATCAACATTGACTTATAAGTTCTCACAAAAAGGTAGAGAGTATCTTTTAAAATTTTGTGAAAGGTATTTAGATTAAATACAAGTTCATTTTAAATATAGTTTTCAAATAAGCATAATTCAAATCCATAATCTTTCATTTAAGCCAGTGAACTTCATTTAGGCTTGCTACATGAACCAGTTGAAAATTCTACCGGTAGAGTAAGTTTTCAGCTTGTATTTATAGTTTGAAACAAATACAAAGTTAATCAAACAAAAGTAAGTCCTTTGTTTTTTGATATTCTAAATGTCTAGATGTCTGTTTTAATTCTATTTTATTGCCCAGTCAGCTGGGGTTGTAGAATACACTGACTGCACCTCTGCAGAGGGGTAAGACCCCCCCTAACGAGTGTCCTGGATATGACACTAAACAATCTGATGGTGAGGTTCCAGCAGTGCTGGAGCTTTGGGGAATGCGGAGTACCCCTTCATTGCCATCGCTCCCAGGTCCACTCTGGCCCCAGAGTGGTAGCACCTGATAGGGCCCTATCTATGGGTTAAATAGAACTAACAGCATACTTATGCTAAAATGAATTGAATAAACTGAATAGCTTGAAATAGAAACGTTTTTGACACTTAAACTGTACTTACACTTAAACTGCGTGCTTATGCTTAACTGAATTATTTGAAATAGAACTGTTTTTCGACATTAAAACTGTATTTACACTTAACTGAATTATTACATATAACTGCTTGAATAGTTTGAAATGGAAATGTTTTTGACAATTAAACTGTGTACTTATGCTAAACTGAACTGTTTTCAATAGAACAGATTATTTACATAAAAATGGATTTGGCATTAAATAACCTATAAAGGTTGATATGCCATAAAACCAAACAAGCCAAACCTAATTCTATTTTACTTTTTTCTCTTGAAATAGATTAAGCTTGTTTTTTTCTCAAACGATAAAACTGATAATGATAATTCATTGACCAATCCTGCGGATCAAGGGTAAAGTTGAGCCATCCAGGGAAGGAGTAGTGCCCTCCCCTACATCTTGGTGTAGTAGCTATCGAAAAGGGAGCCTTCGGGTTACCCTCGACTATGGTCGCCAACTTTACTTTACTTATATGAAAACTAACAAAAATATGTTACTTACAAATATCAGCAAGTTTTTATGTTAGAAATATCAACATTTGTTATTGAGTAGTAACATGATATAAGTTCACTTGTATTATGATTGTTAGAATCATACAATTTCAATAAAGATTTACATTACACAACAGTATCACAAAAAGTGAGCCAACAAATAACTTTTAGAATATTCAACAATGAAAAGGAAAACAATTAAGAGCTTTATAACTTGTATTTATAAAGCCTTGTTAGAAAGCTATTTTTGTGAGTAATAATATTGCCCCTCACATATTCTTTTGATGATGATTATATAATTTAGACGGTATTAATAATATTAGTTTGCACGCAAAATACCCCGATAACAAATCAATGACCCTATTGAAGTCAATGCATACTTTGACACAATTGTTATCCTCATTATGAAGGAGCCATTTTGTTGTTGTTGTTGCTCTCTTTTTACAATATTGGTTCAATACTTACAAATATGTTTTCTCTCTTTGTTAATTACAAAATGCTATTGAGACTACATATGATTATAAGAATATGTAGTCTCAATAGCATTTTGTAATTAGTGGAGATATGCCAGCATCCATTCCATCCTGAGTCATAATTCTCCCAATCTCATCAGCCTTTTTCCTCAATTCACTGCAGGATTCAGGTTCTTTGCAAGATCTGTAAGAGATAAGGAGTAACAGTCCAAAAAATATTGGTAGGAAGTTTAATTTTTTTTTCTTTCCTTTTCTATCTAGACTAGTCAAGATCCTACTCTGTCTTACCATTTACTTATAATTGGTGAAAGAGAAGAATTGAATTTATGCCTTTCTAATGGCCTGAGCACAATGTGAATTGCTAACAGCCTCAACCAGAGTTTGAACTTAGCTGGCTATTATGATAAGATTTAATGTTGAGCATACTATCCTCTTGACAGAGCTTAACTTATGCTGGCATTACCCCTTGCAAAGATGGAGGTGCCCGTGGTGTAATTGTTATCGTCGCAGGAATTGGACACGGCGACTCGAGTTCAAATCCTGGACGAGACTGATTGCATTTCACATAGCACTAATACCCTTGGGAAAGGTATGAATCCAATTATTCTCCCTCCAGCTATGGGTAAATAGTAGGGCAGACTAGGTTCTTCAGCCTTGGTGAGGCAACTAGTCTAGGAGAAGGAAAACTCTGAATTCAAACCTGTTAAACTCCACTTAAAATTGACCTTGTGTCATATCCTGCCCGAGTGGAGGGGTTGGGTAAATAGGGCAAAGAGGTAAGACTCCACTCACCAAGAAAAATAAGTAATGTACTGCATATAACACTCAACTGTATCTGATGGTTAGGCTCCAGTTCTGGAGATTTGAGGAGTATAGAGTACCCCTTCATTGCCATTACTTCCGGGTCCACTCTGACCTAGAGTGGTAATACCTAGTTAGGGTCCTGTCAATAGCTCAAATAGATCCGTTTAAAAAATTATTCACATTCAATAGGACCATGTGAAAAAATTCTTGAAATGACTACACAAAAAATGTAAATATGAATGTATAAAATATAAGCCTAGATGGGTTAACATAGACATGATTATAAAAAAAATTATTTTGAAAAGGGTTTTTTTTTCTTTTCTGTCTGTATTTGTTTATATTTATTTGATTAGAAAAGAAACATTTTCTTATAAATAGGAATTCACAGAGTTTAAATGTTAAGATTTTCTAGAATTGTAACTTTCTTTTTTAATCATAATTCCTTTGCAAATCTTTTTTTTTCTCAACTTTCCACTAACTTTTTCCTGAACAATAGGGAAACCAGGAATTTAAATAAAAGTGGTCTATTAAGATTTGTAGTATAACCAATGACCCCCAAGCCAAAGTACCATGAACAATAACCTCTAAATGTTTATTAACTTGGATTTCAATTTTTAAAAATCTAAATTTTCAGAAATGTGCGTATTTGAATTTTTTTGCTGATTCAAACATTTCAACACTTTTGGTTGTCTTCAATCATACTGCAGTCAGTCTAGTCCCTATGTTCTAAATATTGGACACTACCTGATAGACGAATAGTTAATCCCTTATCTTCTGTGCTCTTATTCCATTAAATATCCAAGGTTTCATGACAAGCCACACATCGTGTTATTTTGAATTCAATCAAAAAAGAAAGAGGAAATTACCAAATGAGCCAGCCCCCAGGTGAAATATAATTTGTTTCTAGTTGTCGCAAAATCAAAGGCAAAATTGGATAACTTGACAAAGAAACAAACATGGGTAAACTATATTAAGTAAATTCAATAGTTTTATTTTATTGAGTTTGAATGTGAACCTTCTTTTGAGATTGAGGATAGTTAAATCAGAGAAGTAAGTCTTCCAAAAAATTCCCTTTTATCAAAATTCTGTGGTTCTGTGCATTAAACAAAACCTTCTTTAGAGGGATTTAGAAAAAAAAAAGAAAAAAAGAAACAAAAAACATTTGACCAGATCAAAACTTCTTAAAACATGTCTTGCCTCCTCAAGCAAGTAACCTCAACTAACCTGGAACCTCTTTGATTCCTTACTTATCTCAGTGGTCAATATGCTTGCATGATGTCACTTAGGTCACTGTTGTCAAAATTTTTCATGGCTGGTAACATGAATTTTTAATTTCTGTAACCAAGGAATCTTTTTGGGGAACTTGACCCTACTTATTGTTTGGTCAAGATGATCCTCTGAAATCAACTCCAATCTGATATAAATATTGTTTTTACATCTATACCTTATGAAATGACAATGACATTTTCAAACTAACAAACAAAATTGGTTTTATAATAATATTCTGCTATATCTGACTTGTAAAATCTTTTCCTCCCATAATTGATAAATCTTAAAATTTTTCTTTCTCTAACTTACCCACAACATAAACTGAAAATTATGTACAAATTTAATTTCATTTATTTTTATAGTATTTTTTTTTTTTTTTATCATTACATATCTAATCATTTTTCTTTTAAAAGAATCTTTAAAAAAGTGGAAATGGTTTCACCTGATCATTTATTTGAAACAACATGAAACTTGTGTAAATTTTATGATATTTTGGACAAAGAAATAATTTGTTAAATAAATGCAGAGGCATTTTTTCCAACATTTCAACATGGAGAGAAAAGCTTACACAAACTAAAATAAAATTAAACAGAAACAAAAACAATGACATTAAATCAGCTCTGACATTTACTTTATTTTTGGTAGATTTGCTGATAAAAGTAAGCACTGACTTTAAAACTGTATAATTCTATATATATAATTTAGACTATTTTATCTTTACAATAAAACCAAGAAAAAAACTTATGACATTTTAAAAATTGTAATTAAATTTTTGAAAAATTCTGCATTCATGAACTAAAGCAGTTTTTGTTTACTGATCCAGATTTTTCATCCAAAGTCATAATGAACATTATGTAATCAATTTATATCCAAAATGATAATGAACATTAAGTAATTAATTCATATCTTCAACTTGCAGAACTATCTATAAACCTAATAAGTAATTAAATGTGAATGACATTTTTGTAAAATAACTGATCATTACTTTTTCTTTAGAAGTTTTGTCTTTTAGTTTATTAAAAATTGACACTATAAATTTACCATTTATATTTTTTATATATGAGTATCTAAAATGGATATTTGTTATTCAAGTACATTTTTAAAAGATTTATGTTTACATTTTTGCTTTGGTTTGTTTATCCTTAGGTAAAACTATTCAGCTTATAAAAATCAAAGACCATCTTAAAAGCTCTGAGTAATACAAGTACTGCAAGTTTAAAGAATTATTAAAATATATATCGCCATATTTGATAACCTTTAAGGATGCCTACTTCAATCCTGCAAATAGCTAAAAATATCTCCTGGATATTAGATGCAAATTTGAGGTGGACTAATGGACTGCCAAGACTTTTACTTATCTGAATTTTAGAATGTTGTAATATTAAATGTAATTTGAGGAGAGAGAAATTGTACAATTGGACACTCAGTAGTAGAGGAAGATATTTTAGTTGAGCTCTTGCTCACCAAGAACCAATGTCAGCATTAGTATATCTATGGTATACTAACACCAAACATAATGGGATGGAAGTCAAGCTGAATTTATTTGTACATACAAGAAAATTTAAACTTTTATATAAGCAATATATCTACAAGTGGTTCTAGGAAAGAATACACAAATGTGTATCAACAACTAAAACTGCATACATTGTTCTATGAACAAGCAGTAGGTAGAAGGGCTACAAAATAGAAAAGGTTTATTTGATCTAGGTAGGTAAGATAGCTATGTGGCATTCTTTGTGAACTAACAGTTTTAAAGAAAATTTTTGTACTGTTCAAAGACCAGATATGGAAAAAGGTCAAGAATGGATTTTTGGCACTGTAGCAGTCACAGATCTATTTCCTTTTGTGAATCAATTCCCCCCGCCAAGCGATTCGGCTATACACTGACCAATCAGGGACACAGCGCATTGATTCCTTCTTCCTCTCTAGAACTATTTTTTCTAGTCCTTTTTGGTAGTCGGCCGATGGTCAGAGAGCACCTAGTTAGCAGCCAAGACAGACCTCTCTCACGTCCTCTACTAAGGACATTCCACATGGAACACCTTCCCTGAAGAACACGCTGCTACTAGCTTCACACACAGAATAACCAGTCTTGCGGTCAGTCACATGAGCTATTTGCTACAGTGACACACGCTTCCTACAAACTCAAGGACCAACATACTAACCGGTGACACCAAGAGGAACCCTTTCTCACTGACTCTTTTACTTCTGCTAAAATAATAAACCTTTCGTTGTGTTTCAAAAGAAGTTTTGTTATTTATTTGTGTTATCAAATAATTTATAGTGTTATGGAAACTAACCATTTTCAACACTAAAGAACTGTCATGTGATCTCATTTCAAGGGTCCCTACAGGTCATACAAATTATCTAAGGGAGATAATTTATTGTATCCCTATAGAAAATTTTGTCTTATCATTATAATTGTTATAAAATCTGGATGACTTGTTTTATTGATGTTTTGTTATGAGTTCTGATGAGTGTGTGTGTGTATGTATATATATATTTCTTGCATCACCACCACCCCCTTTTTAAACTAAAGACTTAATCCACAGAATAACTTTTTATTTGATAAAAGATAATGAAAACTTTTGGGTAAACTTTATATAATCTTTCTTCTTCATTGCAGGGGGTATAGGTATTCCTGGAGCTGTTGTTGGGATATTGATTGGAGGTTGTATACTAAGACGATTTCAACTTAACCCAAAAGGTAAGTAAAATTTACTTAGTTCCTATCTATGCAGTAGAGCAGCTGGATATACACAATCAGCATTTGATATTTATGAAACACTATTTAGGACTTGTATAGGTTATATATATTTTATACCCTCCTTACTGCTGCTGTTATTTTTTGAAAGGTATTGACTAAAAATATGTCAATAATATGAGAATATAAATTCAAGTTGACCAGAGTAATGCTATTAAGCATTTTAAATTTGGTTTGCATTATTAGGCATTGACTTAAGAATGTCAATAATATTATTACAATACAAATCAAAATTTATCTGGGCAGATAGCATCAGCATATCAATGTAGGGTTGGGTGTCTAAATGAAACTACCATTTTTTTTTTTTTTTTTTTGCCAGGTTGTTGTTTAACTTTCACTGTGTGATTAAATTGTAAATTTAGAAATACATCCCAATGAGCTGGTGATTTAACATACTAATCATATGCAAATCAGTTCTCTCAACACATTTTCATTGGCCAGTAAAAATAAAATGTGTGCACTACATCATATGAAATTTAGAGAATTCTGAAAAGTACCCTACTATAAAAAACAACTTAACTCAGTTCCTACATCTCAAGTGCACATGCACAGAAAGTTCAGTAAAGGTTAAAAATGAAAAATACAAGTTTATTCAGTGTAAATGCAGGATTGACAATGCATCAGAAAAAGAATCAAATTGTAATTTAAAAAAAAAAAAAAAAAAAAAAAAAAGGACCTATTCTTGTAACAAGTGAAATTTATTTCTATCATTTTATTAGTTAACAAATATTAGCTAGTAAAAAATTTCCACTGATATATGTATGAAAGATTTCCACTGATTATATATAACATTACAGTGCCATAAGAACTAAAGCTAGATTTGACAAATTGCTTATCTGAAAAAGGATACCTCCACTGTCTACATAAAGAAATAGAAAAGAGTAAATTACTCAAATCCAATTAACAATCAGTATTATTTATGGCTTAGGACACCTAATAATAAATAATTCTGACCATACTCATTCAATTGTTATTTTTGTTACTGAAGTTTCTTTTGTGTCTTCAGGTTAAGAACAGAATAGTAGAACTCTTATGATATTCTAATACTTCCTTTTTCACTTGAAGTCAAGCAGATGATTATTAGTCAGTTCAATTCTCACCAAATACCTCATACTTCTGACCTTGTGCACCTAACTAAGCTAAGCTTAGTAAATTACTCCATTTTCCACAGAATTCTATAATCACTTATCTCACTTCTAAAAACAAAACATGTTTTTTATTTATTTTTTGGTAGTAATATTTTCTCTATTTTATGCCACATAGTAAATAAATAATTCTAGCAATAATAGTAATTTTACATCAAAACATTTCAGGAAGATTATAGATTTTATTCGGGAGATGTTATTAATGAAGCTTTGCTTAGTTTAGCACACAGGCTTTAGTAACAGCAAGTACTGTAAGCAACCCAAGTGGTGCAGAAAAATTGTTTTTTTTTTTACTAAGCTTTACTTAGTCTGTTGCTCTAACCTTAGCTAACAACAGATACTGCAAGCAACCTAAGTGGTAACCCATCTAAACATTCAATAGGCTCATTGCTGCTTAACTTCATTGATACTTTTGAATAACTTGAACATAAGTCTTCTGAGATATTTATTGTGTGTATAATCTTGATTTGATCATTGACTAATGGCATTTGAAGCACTAATTATTTTCATTTGTGCTGCTTGTTGCCTTAAAATATCTATCTCATAATAATCCAATCTCTGTATACTTGTCTTTGCTATCATTACACAGTAATAAAATGATACACTGCTGCACAATATTTGTTAGCACAATAACAT
Source organism: Sepioteuthis lessoniana (assembly GCA_963585895.1). Lineage (NCBI taxonomy): Eukaryota > Metazoa > Mollusca > Cephalopoda > Myopsida > Loliginidae > Sepioteuthis > Sepioteuthis lessoniana. The sequence continues at coordinate 43,119,960 of OY757913.1, forward strand.
TGAAATGTTCTTGGACAATAAAGCAAATACCAGTCCAATTTCACCAGTTTGGAAGTACTTGTAAAATAAGATTTTTATAATTGCAGCCAAGGCATAAAATTCCATTTTTTTTTAAACTGCTATTTATGGAGATATTTTCCAAACTTTTCTTGATAAGAAGAAAATAATTATTTTCCATCAGTCCCAGAGAATAACATTGAAAATAATTTAGTAATGATCAAATTTACCAACAATCTGCATTTCCAAATGATTATAATACATATTACCTATAAATAAGTATACTTCTGCCATTTTTTTTTAATATAAAGTTAATTTCTTTTTAAATCAAAGACATCAGGATGTTATTTCTTCTGGAACACTATACAATCAAAATGGATTTTATTAGGTGCTGTTCATTGCCAAACTATCCAAAAATAAAATTACAACACGTCTACAACCAAAACTAAAATTACATGAATATATTAAAGAGATATATTTATCTTTGGACTGCTACATATTCCTTTTTGGGGCTAGAGTTTTAATGCTATAGAATTTGGTAATAGATAATATCTATTTTGACTATATAATGTCAGATTAGAAATTATAAAATAAATTCTATAACTAGAAAGTGGTGCTCTGCAAAAGCAACATTTATGCAAGAAAATAATATCAATTCTATTTTTAATTCTACATTGATTTTTTTTATGTCCTTTATATATAAATTATTTTTTTAAATAAATATCATCTTAATTTTAAGTTAAAAATTTTTTGGTTGATTTTTGGTTCAATTCATTTTTTTCTCCATATGTCCTGTTACTTTTTGTGTATTATTTTTCTTTTCTTTAATCTCAAGAAGAATACCGAAAGTAAAAATCAAAGAAATAAAATTGTTAGGGAATGGGAGGCAGAACTTGCTTAACTGATAGCATTTAAAAAAAAAACAAAAAAATTAACTTGCAAGTTTAGTAAACACATTTACACAGTAAAAGCTCTTTGAGGCTCACATTAAACATACAAAGAAAACTGTTTGTTCTTTGAGGAGGACATGAAAAAAGAAACATTAGAGATTAACAAAGTTTTCATACAGAAACATTATATAATAGCATTTTTCTTTCATATCATCTAATTAGCAAACACATTTATTCTATTAAAGAAAGTTGTTTTATGGCCTAAATTCTGTTAAAATGATGGGAAAAGCTCTTTATTCTTAATGTTTTGTTTGTTTTTGCCTTGTTCAAGCCTTGTTCTGTTAGTAGTAAGATTATATATATCATAATAGAAAGAGGAGGTACTGAAAAATTCTCAGGCCAGCCAAGAGCCATAAAATGTATATGCTATTTTACATATTGGTCCAATACACTTGGAACATTGTTTCTTTAACTCCCCACTGCAAAAAAAAAAGTAATTCCTTTTGGTTTGGCTGTGCACTTTTCAAGATTTCTGATATGTCTCTTCCAATTAAAAATTTATTATTCTTTTAGCCTAATTTCTATATTCTTTAAACAAATTTATTTGTGGTTTATAATTTTTTAATCAAATAATTAAAACTAATGACTTGATTCCTACCAGGTGCCATTCAAATGACCCTCATTCTGGATATCCTAGCTCTTGGTGGATACACAATGCTCTTCTTTTTGGGGTGTGATAATCTGAAGATTGCTGGGGCTACATTTCCTTATTTCAACAGGTGAGTTCATCTTTTAAAATTATCCTTTAAACAATGATTTTCTTTATCTTTGTTTGAGATTCTAAATTACAGTCTTGCTTTCTAATATTTTTCAAGTCAACTACAATCACTTGGGAAATTCTGAAGGATATAATTTTTTATTTAGGTTTATTCTCTTCATTATACAATTTTTTCAAGTTCTCAACACCCTCTTTTTTGAAAACTAGACTGACAACATAGTAATAAAAATGCTAGAAAATTTTGCACACATAATTTGTTTTTAAGCAAATTCCCTTCACTTTAGTTAGAAGATGAGCAATTTTACATACTTCTTGTATTACTTACAAAATTGTTTCTATATTATGTACAAATTCACTATTTTTCATGGAATATGGCATTGTTTCAACTTGATTTAAATTATTGACTTAAATAAATTTACTGCTCATAAGCATATCAATGTTATATGAAAAGTTGTTGAGACTAGCTGGGGCAAATAATTATTTGTTTATTTAACGCAATTGTTGATCAGAAAGATATAATAACCTGAAGTTAGATTATAATCTTGGATAAACATCTGTTTAAAAGATATTAAACAAAATCAAAAATAAAGTTCATTATATTAAAGCATTTTATTGCCAGAATCTTAAAAATCCTATTAAAAAAGAAACCTTAGCATCTATTACATGATACACTTCAATGAATTATTCAAATGTTATGAAAACTTTATTTGTATTTTCTGTTTATGATGAGAAATCTAAAAAAAAAACTTATGTAGTCAGCTAACAAGATATCCTGGCAATGAACAATATTGTTAAAACTTTAATAAAATATACTGTAAAAAAATTCTATTCCAAATGAAATATCTTAATATTAACGATTCTATTTCAAATGAAATATCTTATTAAAAACAGTTTATAAAAGAAAAAAACCTAAATTTGTAAATTTACAATAGTATTCACAGAAATAAACAGAAAATAATATGTGTCTATCAATATATATAGATATAATTTGCTTGCTTGCTACCTATGAACTTCTAAGTTAAATGGCCCATCATGATAAAACTGATCAGATCAGTGATGTTATTCTTTGAGAAAGTGTCATAGTTTGATGACAAATATAAGAATTTTTATCTTCAGAGGAGAAACAATCTCCTAATGAGCATAAAAAATTCATAAATAAGATTAATATTTTGTAAAGGTTTTATTTTTAAGATTAGTGTTATCAACAATAAAGTTTGATGTTTTAATTTTTTTTACAACTAATGAATCTAATGTTTATTATGATCAATTGGGGATATATGTCTACATATATTTTAATAGCCATTTTCTTCTTGTTTATAGTTTTGGTGCATTTGATTACGATAAAATAATTTTATGGTATTAATATTCTAGTTGCTATTGGTTTTATTTGTTCATTTACAATGTAATTCAGGTATATATCAGTGTCAACTCCAGTACATGGGCTACTCAAGCTTAGCCCATGTAACACAACTGCTGTCAAGTCTATTTCAAACCAACAAACAATTTCTCTGAATAGAAGATTTTTTCATTGTAATAATTTATGATCTTGGGTGATTAAGAATGAAGACATCACCAATGGTTTTAATTCACTATTTTTTCAAGGAATAGTGCTTTGTTTCAACTTCATAACTTGAAAATATTGACTGAAATAAATTCACTGTTCATAACAATGTTATATGAAAAAAGTTATTGAGGCTAGCTTAGGCCAATTCAATTTAGTTAATTGAAACTAATAAACAAACTTTCATTTATTATCAATTAGCAGGAATTGGATGAAGGAATTTTTGCCTAAACTATTAAGAATAAATTTTTCATGGTTTAATTGACTATTTTTCAAGGTATTTAACCCTGATACAACTTTCTAATTTAAAATATTAACTTAAAAAAATTTTGTATTTCATGATAATGTTCTGCAAACAAAACTTACTAAGGCCATCTTGGGCTGATTGAATTTAACTCAACCTATTAAAACCTAACAAACTAACCCCAATGTGATCCTATAGGTCAGAGGCCAGTCGAGGAAATTTATCAACCATAAAAATAAGAATTAACTCCTGCAGATGTTAAAAGAATGAACTCAGTACATTGTAAGAAGTGAAAATTAACAAAAATGAATTCAGAAGGAATAAATCTAAAATATGTTGTTTTCATGTGGAAAAAAAAAAACAGTGGGAAAAAAAATGATGAAAGGATTGTTTTGTCTACAAGCCAGAGTAAGCAGGAATGAAGCTGGAGAGTTGACCTGCAGGCCAGCGCTTAAGAACAAAAAATTTGGGAAACAATTTTTTTTTTTTTAAATTTAAGTATGGAAATTTTTTATTCAATTCTCTTACCATTATGAATGAACAGTTACTGATGTCATGTAACAGTGAACATAAAATTGTGATGGTTCCAAATTATGGGAGAACTACTCCTTTAGGGTGAAAGTAAAAGTAAAGTGGATGTGAAGTGGGTGACAGTGAGGAGGAATTGATTACTGAAGGCTGGGTCAGGAGAGGATTGATATTTTTTTGGTTTCACCCGCCACCACTTCTCCAATGAGAGATATAATGGAATATAAGAGATTTCTTCCCCTCAAAGAATAGACTTGCAAAGAAAGTGCAAAGTGACCACTAGATTCACATTGCTCTGGCCTTTTGCTAGACTGCCCAGAGTGGAGAGGCAGAGAAAAGCCATATTACATGTGGTTTGGATATGATGTAGTCTTACTGATATACTTTACTATGGAAGAACCAAAGAAAGACTGAGATAATGCAATGCATAGAGATGCTTTTGTGCCCAACTCATGGAGATAAAGAAGTGAAGAGAAATCGAGATATGATACTTTAGAGACCAGTGCAGAGCAGACGAGAAATGCCCTTGTGTCAGACTCATGAAGATAAAGAAGGAAATAGAATCAAGATAATATGATTGGAGGGCGGCTTTTACCAGACTACCCTGGGTATCAAAAACATCAAGTGAATTAAGAGAACACGAAAGGAGAAAAAAGAAGAGTCCCAAGGAGAGAACATTAATTGAATTCCTTGTCACCCTGAGACCTAACCTTTTACCAGACTACCCTGGGTGTAGAAAAAGGGAAGTAAATCAAGAAAACACAACAGTTGGTGAAAGATGGGAAAAGTCCAAAATAACATGTCAGTAGCAAAAGGCAACTCCAAGATTCTTCATCTTGCCCTTCTACCAAACTACTCTGAGTATAAAAAGTGAAGAAAGCCTGTCATTACAATATTACAGAATAATCCCAAGGATTGAGAGAAAGCAAATATAACCGCCATTGAGATTGCCTTATACCAGGCTGTTGACAGCAAAAATAGAAAAGCCTAAACTTATATAAAGAATCGACTGACTGATACTTTGTTAACTGGGTCTCTGACTTAACCCCCCACCCCCACTTCTGAGAAGGGTGAATGCTTGTACCATTGTTAAAGACTTTTTTTCTTTTCTAACTTTTTTTACTTTCTTAATTGTGTGAGCTCATCCATTTGTACGTCGACCAGAATAGCGATTGATCTGTTGTCTGGATCTAAAAAACACAATGTATGCAGGTAACAAATTGATTGTGTCATCCAAAGATATATCCGACCAGTGGAACGATCAGTGGATTGGAACTCAAATCACCCGTGTTTGGCGTGGGCAGGTGTACCCTCACACAAAGCCTGGACAGTAAACCCCATTTACTAAATCGTTGTAAATGTAAACAATTGTTTTTTTTTAAATTTTCATTCTTGTATTTAGTCAATCAGTGATGGTCTTTGTGTTAATAAGAATTGTTTAATACTTTTAGCATTAATCTCTCTAATGTAAATATATTTGAAATATATATTTCAAATATAAGAAGTAACAATGATTATAATTTTAATAACATTTACTTTATTAAGTATTATTTATTTCCTTTTTAAAATCCTTTCTACTATAAATGAAATGAATCAAAATATTACTTATATTTTACCAATAAATAAATAATTTCCTTGAAATGTCTTCAACAAAGCTAAATAATAACTAACAAATACTACAAAATATTTTGTCGTCTGGATGACACAGACAAAATATCTGAATAAATAGATACTAAATATAACAAAAACCCTTATCATTCAACTTTTTAAAAAAATAATTTAATTCATACGTTAAAAATACTATTCGTGTCATTACTAAATTTATTAAAAGAATAATTTTTCCTGTGACTTTTGATCATACACAGAAACCAAAGCTGTGACTCCTTCCTTCACATTTTAAGGTAGCAAAAGATAACACTAGACTGTAACTTATTTCCTGACTTTTATTCTGGTTCAGTAATTAAAGTTGCCATTTTCAACCCTGTTTGTCCGATTATTACAAACTAAAGCAGTTATCCAATTTAAGGTCCTAAATAAATTCAGATTAATATTTTCAAATGCTCTGTATACAAAACAATAACAGAGTATAGAAAGTTATAATTTAGGTTCATCAATTTCCTCTCATAGAAAAAGTCATTTTACATCCAAATCACAATAAATAATGATCTTGTTACAAGAGCAGGGAACATAGGATTAAAATAGCTTGAATTTATATTAAAATACGAATAAATAAATCAATAATGCATTTTTGGTTTTTAAGTTTCTTAAAGATATAATGACTATACTTATTTAAAAGGACAAAAGATTTTGTGATGAAAATTTTGATTTGGAAACATATTTTTGCAAATAATTATTTAGCAGCAGTTCCCAACTTTAGTCCCATAGGGTGAGGGGTTTGTAAACAAAAGCTTCTCAATATTAGACAGAATTCAATTATTTTATTAGAGAAATTTGCTGTAAAACAAGGTGCTCTATTTGAATGAAGTAAGCGTTTACTTCTTATAAAGTTTTTTTTTTTTTTACTGTATTAATCTAATAATAATGCATTGCTGATTTTTCTATAAAAAAAAAAAAAAAAAAAAGCCTTTCATATGGTTTCATGGAAGAAATGCATAGAAAATTAAAGAAATAAATTCTGTATTTCGTAATAATACTAAATACTTATAGTTATTACAGCTCACCATATTTTTGTCTGGTAAATAATTGTAAACAAACAATAGGGGCTGCAATATAGCCAGCATATTCAAAATATTGATATCAACTATTGAAAAAGATTTGAGCAAATTATCTTCTGTTTCTATTTAATGTAAAACAGCTGATTAAAAAAAATGGGTCAAATAAGTTGCATCCCACCTCAAGCCTTTTATTTTGTTAGATTGTACAGATAAAGGGAAATCATTATGGTGTTCCTAAAATGGAATGTTGTTGAGTAATTTCAGTGCATGTAAGCACAGATTTTTTTTCATTTGTGGTTCATTAGCTTGTAATTAAATTGTCTGCATATTAAATTTTGTAAAAAAAATTTTAAATGCAAAATTGTATGTGGCCCAAGTAACATTGAAGAGATGATCACCACTGATATAAATTTGATTTAAATAGTACAGATTTAAAATTTTAAAAATTCCAATTTTTCTTCGATTTTATGCTAACAGTAATGAACTTGAAATATTGAATGGAATATTTTTTTTGGAGGGGGGTCTAATTAAAGTTTATGAATACTTAATTCTTATTTTTCAGAAGTAGCTTTACTGTATTCACAATGACAAGTTTCTTTTTAAAACAAACTTTAGTTTCTACTAGTTGAAAAAATGATAGATGATTTAAAGAAAAAAAATACATTTCACATTATGAATGTCCTTGAGGTTCTATTCATACCAGGTTTTACCATCTTATATAATCTATGAACTTTAAAGATTTCTATGTGATTGCATGTAGACAGGAAATGTTCCCCATTCATCCTGACATCTGAAAAGGTCAACTAGTTCACCTGTTATAATCAGTTGAAGACAAAAATATATAATCCTCAAACCCACCTTCATTTTTTTTCTTTGCTTGTTAATTATTTTTGTTTTGTTTTTCTTCCCCAGTTGACATATTGGATATGTCCATGCTTATTTATATAATCCAACTTTCCCTCAGTCATAAACAATGACTCACACTATTAGAATATCAACTTGTTGAGTTGTATGGTATTTACATCTGTCATCAGAAAGATGTCCTGCAGTATTGCAACTTAATTTTTTTTTACCTTTGTGTATTCATTTGGTATAAACAAAAGACTTAGAAATTAACTAGAATCACTGATTAAATTTTTTTTATGATGAGGCCACTTAAAAGTTCTCAACCTAACTAGGTGGAGAATTGACTTTTTTTTCTTTTTGTTACTTTCATTGAATTTTTTATTTTTAAGGTTTAACCTTTAGAAGCTTAAGCTACCTCTACTGTAAGTTCCTAGCTGAAAATGTAAAATGTTGTAATCTGTTATTTAACAATCTGATTGGCCTTATTGTATCAAGACAATAGTGATATAGAAATATGGATATTCTAGTTGGAATTTAGACTGGCCACAGAATATGTACTTCTAGGTTGTCTTTACCCAACTCTTCTGCCACAAGTAGGATACGACACTAGGTCAATTTTTTTAAGTGGAATACAATTGGTTAGACTTCAGAGTTTTTCTTCTAGACTAGTTTCTATACCAAGGATAAATAGTCCTGTCTATCCTACTATTTACCCATACTTGGAAGGAAAAGAGTTAGATTCATACATTTTCGAAGAGTATTTAGCACTATGTGAAATGCAAACAGCCTCATCCATTTGAACTCTGGTCACTGAGCCCATTTCCAATGACAACCTCTAACTGACATGTACTTCTAGGTAACAGAACAAATACCAGCCATTTGGTTCTGAGTGTTAAAGATACACTTAAGTGCATAATTTCTAAAGTATGGAATTACAGGTTAGGTCATTTGGTTTTATGGTATATCAACCCTTGATGCTTATCGAATGCCAAATCCGGTTTATGTATATATATATATATATATGATGATGATTTTAAGTGAATAGTTTGTTAGGAACTTCATTTTTAAATGAGTTAGATCTCAGTTGTTTACCCATAGTTAAATGCTTTCAAGTACTGCTATTTAGTATTTCTATTCAAGTATTCCTATCTAATTTAATATTAATCATTTGTTTGCACACAGTTAAAGGGTTTAAACTACTGCTGTCTAATTAATATTTAATATTAATCAATTGTTTACTCACAGTTAGATGGTTTCAAGTATAGTAAATGATAGAATAGTTCTATTTGACCCATAGACAGATACAACCTCTCTGGGTCATAGTGTACCTGGGAATAATGATGAAGAGGTACCCCACATTCTGCAGAGCTCACCATCAGATGTTTTTTTTTTTTTTTGTCCTACCCAGGATACTCATTGCAAATGTGCAATCAGTGTATTCTACAGCCCCAGCTGACAGGGGAAAGAATAACAAGGTGAATATGTGAAATAGCATGTACATTGCATGGTCCTTGGTTACTCCCTCATAGGATTTAAAATAAACCATTATGGCTAATTGTGTTACAACTATATTTAATATTATTCAAAGAAAGAATAGACACGTGTAATGAAAAGGTAGAACCGTTTACTTAGTAAGTGCAAATCAAAAGTGGTTCTTTAATTTCAAAGATCAATTTAGAGGTAGAGAGTAGTATAATGGTATGGGGAAAAATTAAACCTGTCAACTGGTTCCAATTACTTTTCTCTTTGGTAAGGCATGAATCCATATCTTTCCCCCTAGTTATATATAAAATAGTTGGCAGATTAGACTCTGTGGCCTTAAGGTACAACCTATCTTGACAATAACTAACAACTGCTTGAAAAAAAAAAAAAAAAAAAAATTTAAATGGCACAAGCAGAAAAGAGAAAGGATATTTTCAGTAACCAATTATTCTAAAACTTTTATTTAGCCCAATTATGAACTATTTTTAGCAATTTCAAAGCCATAATGTTAATGTATAAGTCTATAAGGATAAGAATTGTTACTAGAATCATTTTCATTAAATTTTGACTTGTAAAAGACCAGTTGCTTTATCAAAGCTGGTAATATCTAAGAGAGAAAAAAAAATTAGTTTACTCATAAAATTTGATAAAAATTACTCTAGTACTTAGTTATATTATAGACAGAATACCATATTTTAAAAGTTGAAATGCTAAAAAAATTTTCATGTAATTCATTTTAAAATTTTCTATTGAAAAATTCTTCAAACCTTTAAATGTATTCAACAGTATAAAGAATAACTTTATAGACTGATAATAATCAAAAATTTATCCTTGTATTGTTATAGGAATGCTTTCAGACATCTACTTCTATACTGAAGATAGCATCTAAAAAACTTTTAAAAATGTTTCTATTTCAAGTAGAGCTCTTCAAAATAAGTCTCAATGCATGTCTAGTGCATTGATATATCTAATTTACATTTAGAGTATTATGCATTTGCCCAACCCCTCCACTGTGAGCAGGATGCAGCACAAGGTCTATTTTTTATTGGAGTACAACTAGTTTGAATTCAGAGTTCACCTTCTCCTAGACTGGTCGTTCTACTAAAGCTAAAGAGCCAAGGCTGCTCTACTATTTACCCATAAGTAAGAGAAGAGATGAATTCATGCCTTTCCCAATGGTATTAGTGTGAAATGAAACAGTCTTGTCCAGTATTTGACCTTGTCTCTTCGAGAATAACCACTGGAAATGAACTGTATTATGAGTAATAAGTCAAAATATACCTCTTGAAACAATTTGAAATGAAAAGAAAAATCTGAATTTTGAGAAATAAAATAATCAGTGCAAGGCAAACTAGACATACAAATCTGGAATTAATGCAGGATTTACCTGTATAATCCAAAAGAGAACAAATAATACTCAATATTTCTCTTTCTTCAACTGTATGGATACATATCAAATCATATGATAACTTGAAACCTTGACAACGTGACTGAGAAAAGCTAGGAAGTAATTAGACCTTGCTGGAGACAGCAGCAATCGTGACAGTAGCAGTAAAGAAAAAAAGATTAAGGAGTGGTAAAGAAAAGTAACAGAGAGGTGGTGGTAGTATCAAATATTTCCTAGATCTTTAGTTTGAAAAATTGCTACAAGTCTTGTTTCTAGCTTTGTTAATAATAAGGGCTGTTAAGTAAATCAGAAGGATCCATTATTTGAATTTTTCAGTACTGAAATCCTTTTATTTCTAAATCATGAAAATCCTAAAAATCATTTATTTGGATTATATCATATAAATCGATATTTTAAAATAAATCTTGATAAGATATTTTTCGCAATATATCTTGAGTTCATGGAAAGAAAACTTAATTACATACTTTCTAGAAAATAAGGTTAATTTTTTAGATTTATTTATATTTTTAAATGAAGCATTGTCAGTCATTGATGATATTAATTTTGATTTGTACTTTTGAAAAACTCATAACTCCTATAACATAGTTGATAAAGCAGCTGATTTTATTTAGCAAACTTTCCCGAGGCAAAAGGAGATATAAATTTGAATCTCACTGAGAGCATATCCTTTATTATCATCATCATCAATCCTCTTTTGTTTCTCCCCACTGTTAGAGAAGAGACAACTCAAAGTGAGTTAGGATAGAATTTAAAAAAATGTAAATGTTAATGTTTATTAAAATATGTATTCTGGATAATCTAAAACATTAAATATCAACAAAATATCCACCTTTTATTTCCTAATATTTTAAAATTACCTGCTTCACAAAATTTTATGAAATTTTTTCCATATCCTTCTCTTCCTAATTAATATCTTATAAACCTTCTTAGAGACTTTTAATGTTCTGTATTTTGATAAGTAACCACGTATCAACAGCAATGTGAGGCTTGGGTGCCAGACTAAATAAATTCTAAAAGGCTTTTAGTATTTAAGCCTTTTAGAACTTATCAATTTTTGCTTCAACATTCCTATAAGTGAGGTTTATTGCCTAAAAGAAAATTTTAGTTTAGCTTCAAATAAAATAAAAAAAAAAAAAAAAAAAAAAAAGCAGCCCTGTAAATGGGGCTTAGAATATGCTGACTGTATTCCCTTCAAAGGGTTAAGACCACCTCCTCCCTCCTAAAAAAGTGTGTCTTTAATACAACACTAAACTGCATCTGATACATTTCTAGAGGTCTAGGGAGTTTGGAGTATCCCATCATTGCCATTATTCCCAGGCCCACTCTTGACCCCAGGGTGGTAGTACTTGTTTTGTTAGGGTCCTATAACTGTTTGAAAATTATTAGTAGTAGAGTATTTGATACGATATAACTGTAAATTATTTGTATTAAGGATAGTTACTGGAAGCTATAATTGTTTACTCTGGATTATTATTATTCATTACTTCAAACTATAAAACTGTGTGCAAATTATTTGTACTAGATAAGAATACTTGATATTGCATAATTGTGTTTAAAAAAACCTAATAAAATAAAAACAACTCCTGAGAAGCAACATTACAAAAAATGTAAACATGAAAGTACAATGAATGTGATTCCCTAACCACTAGGCATAAAATATTGCTGGATGGATTTACATGCCATTTATATAAATGAAAATATCAATTATTTAAAAAAAAAAAAAAAAAAAAAAGGGAAAAAGTATGTGTCAGACTAATGGGAGTAAATTCACTAGATGTCCATTTTCTGTGTTGCTGTTCCTGATAGTGTAACTTATTTAATATGGTATCTAAATTTGTTATAAACAATGATGAGAAATCAATACTTATAACCTATATGTCAGTAATTTTGTTTTCATTTGCAAAGGAAGTGAAGCATTACCATTTATCATTCATGCCTGGCGATAATCTTTGATATTAAGAGTAGCAGACCATAGATGACTGAACACAGTGTAACCATACCAATCCTTTACTGTGATATATTTACCATGAACTTTTCAATTACTATAATGAGTAAAACTTTATATTTAACCTTAGTATTGTTTAGTGTAAATATCCTGCTTTAGTGTAAAGAGATTATATATATATATATATATATATATATATATATATATATATATATATAAGCTTAGTCTGGCACAAAACCACAAAAGCTACTCAGTGATAATCAAACTTGTTAGTCAGAAAGCTCAGTTTACAAACTATTATGATACAAAATGCATTGGGCTCTCTAGAGTTTTGAATTCTTAAGACCCAAAAGTCTAATGGGTAAAACTTTGTGAATGTAACCACAAAGATAAGGATACCAGTTCCTAATAAATTAAGAGTATAATACAATCAAAATAATCTGGATTTGTCATTCTCAACAGATAATGAGACATCTATTGATAGTTATTTTTTTTAATTTACAGTCAGTAACACCACTGTGTTTTTAAAAAAATAGCCTCAATGCTAGGATATTATTGGGAGATAGTAGAATAAAGTATATTTTTATTTTTAGGTGAAAAAGAAATAATTCAACAAGCTCTATTCAATGATATAATGAGATTAAACTAGCAGGAAAAACTTACTGAGTAAAACACAAAATAGGCCTTAGTACTGTCTTAGACAGTAAACAAAAAAACAAAAAAGGTATTTTCTCTTTGTTTGGGGAAATAGACATCCATCAAAGGAATTTAAGATCTTTTAAATGCTTTATTCATAAAGATGCTGGAATTAATATTTTGGAAAACAATGAGTAAGTAGTTTTTAGAAAAAAACAGAAAAGACAAAGGACAAAACATTTAATGCAAACAAAATATGATTTTATTATATGTGAATGTTAACCAATTTGAATAAAATGTATAGATTTTTATAAGAAAAACAAATTTCCTTTCTTAATTTGAATGTTTTCCAAAGCTAGCTAGCCCAGTTGGCTGGGACTGTAAAATATACCAACTGCATCTCTGCAGAGGGGTAAAAATGTTCCCACTCCTAACAAGTGTCCTTGACGTGACAATAAACCATCTGATAGTGAAGCTCCAGTCCTGGGGCTTTGGAGAATGTGTTGTACTCCTTCATTGCTATTGCTCCCAGGTTCACTGACCCAGAGTGGTAGTACCTGTTTGGGTCCCATTGATGGGTCCAAATATAACAGTTTAACCATTTAACTGTGTGCAAAAAAAAAAAAATGACTGATGTTAAATTGAATTGTTAGTGTTAGCAATACGGGAAATCATTTAACTGTGTGCAAACAAATGACCTCTAGCTTGTTTAAAATGTTGCCCGTAAACTATTTGTTTACAAATCATACCTAATATAGATATGTATAAATATGATTTGGCATTAGATAACCTACAAGGGTTGATATGTCATAAAACCAAACTAACCAACCTAATCTAGCAATAGTTTCATGGGATAAATATAACAGTTTATGTTTACCAATTAGTTATTTTATACTTATAATCAGTGTTCACCAATGGTCTGGTAGAGTGGGGTTCAATCTCAGATCAAGTCATACCAAAAACTTAAAAAAAAAAAAAAAAAGGTACTTGATGCCTCCTTGCTTAAGACTCATTATTATAAGGTACAGATCTAGGGTAAGTGGAACAATCCAGGGAAAAGAGTAGCATCCTCCCCTACACCTTGGTGTAGTAGCTATTGAAAAGGGAGCCTTCAGGACACCCTCAACTACAGTTGGCCAACTACTAATATATGTGTATATGCATGTGTCAAACCAGAAGTTTGACATAATGAAACCAAGTTATGAGTTTTTATCCTGTTTTATCATTATCCTACTTTATACTTGAAAAATATTTATTGCTGTACATTTTCATGTGTAGAACACTGTAAAGATTTTACAGATTAAAAACAGTCAGCATTAAATTTTAATGATTATATATATATATATATATAACACAACACAACAGTTTATGGTCCTCACTATCTCACTCAGTGGGTTAGTGGTAGACCAAATGTGGTATAATTTGGAGAGTGCTCAATATCTGCGAGCGAGCTATTATATAATATAACAATAAATATATATTAATTTTTATATATATCTAATAGCATGTATGCTTATCTGTGACCACTGGTTTCATGCCGTCCTTACATGGCAATCATCAGGCAGAAAAAGAAAGATTTTGGAGAAATAAAATAAATAAAAAAAACATACACAATTCTAATGTGAAATTCTTTTGACTATAAGTCTTTTGTGTGTGTGTGTGTGTGTGTGTGGATTATATTTATATATTGTGTATGGTCGTGTATGTGATTGTGTGTTTATGATGATACATGCGTGTGGTAGATTTGAGGTTATCTCATGAATGTATGTGTGTAGTGATTTGTTGCAAAAGGCAACAGAATCAAGAGACTGTTGGAGATTTGGCTGAATAAAATTTTTATTGTGTAAAGTGATGATTTTAGCTAAGGGACAAAGTTATCATTATCATTGCATCATAAGAAAATGAATTTTTGATTTAAAATGTAAGTATAATAGACAAAATGGATGCTGGGTTTAAAATGTAAGAATGATAGATGAGGTGAGAACACCATGGTGTTATGAGACCTGGTATAATGTTATTTACTATGGTGTATTATGCAATACAACCATTCATATGTTGGTTATATATCATATATGTTATAATTCATATTAGTTACCTATATCATGTTAATGTTATATTACATATACGTTATTGCAATCTATGATGGTATGATACATAGTACAATGATAATATCTAAGTAGAATCCACCATACCATACACTTCTACTATATTGTAAATAGTATATTGATGTTGATATGTTATGTAATGTTACAATGTATGAAAAAAAAAAAAAAAAGAAGAAAAAGACATATACACAATTCTAACGTAAAATTCTTTTTACTATCTTTTCGAAAATCTTCCTTTTTCTGCCTGATGATTGCTGTGTAAAAACTGCATAAAACCAGTAGTCACAGATAAGCATTCACATTATTAAATATACAGAAAAACTAATATATATTTATTTATCACACACACACACACACACACGCTAAGTGTCAGTTTGGGTTAAAAAAAAAAAAAAAAAAAAAAAAAAAGAAAAGAAAAAAGCATTAAGACATTTTTGGAAAACTACAAAGATTCTGAATTTAAAAAAAATAAAAATAAAATAAAAAACCATTAAAACTATTAGTTAATTTTAGCAAGCAGTATTTTCAATAGAAAAATTACATTTTCAGAAAATACAACTTTATTAAATTAATTGTCAGGTCTCAATTATTCCAATGGATGTTTCAAGTTTTTACAATTTCTGCTATTCTATTTCATTCTATTCAATTGTAGTCAGCATATTTATCTACTTGTAAAATCTGTTCCACCTAATAGTATAAATATTTTTTTTTTTAACATTACCCTTTAGTTTTGTCTTAGTTGACAATCATTAAAACATTACATTGTTTTCAATGCCAATTTCAATGGAAATTTCACAGTAATATATAGCAGTTAACTAAAAAAGTTTGTGCAATTTTACTATTCTGTCTTATCAGCTTAAATTAAAAATAAATAGATAAATAAATAAAAACTCTTTCCATAAAGATTTTCAGTAACAAAGCTTCACATATCATTTACTGTCAAATAACCTTAACAATTTAACCATTGTGGAAAAAAATGAAATCAACCTGACAATCTAAATTTGACTGTAAAAGCTTGTCTGTTGTACAAATTTAAACTTGGAACAAAAGCTGCAGAAGCAGCTCATAGAACTGATACAGCATTTAGTGAAGGTGAAATTAGCAATCATTGCTTTGAGAGGAAAGGTGGGGGTGAGGTCAATTAGGAAAAAGTCATTTGAAGATGCACCTAAAGTGAAAAAGAACAGCTATGAAGCAATGATGATAATGACAAACTGAGATCTTTGAATCCAATCTGTTTGAAGCATGTTAAATGTTGGCATTCAAGTTGAACCCAAGTAATAAAATTAGGTGTCTGCACTTGTACCATGTAAGAAAAAAATATACACATTAGGGAAATGAGTACCTTTTAAATTCAATGAATAAAACTGAAAAAAGCTTTCAAAAACTATTTTGATTACATAATTTATTTAACATCAGTCAAACTCCATATTTTCAAGTGGTAATATTTTAAGTTATAGATTAACTTTCCTTCGTACTAGATGTTCTCCATCTTATTGCTATGCTTTTTTTATTAGAACACACTGGGTTGATACTCTTCAACAAATGAATTAAAGTTAAACAGAAAATCAGAAATAGAATTTAAAAATAGCTTCCACTAAAACTTGAACTCATCCAAAATTTATTATCTGATTGTAATTACTAAAGCAACAAAATAGAAATAAGAAATAAAGAGGTTACATAATGACTACAGATTTGTTCATCATTTAATTATAAGGTTTCCATAACCAAAGTAATTAAAGCAGTGCCTATGAAAGACAAGCTCCTAATATTTGAGATACATGTTCAACTCTTGTTGGTAGATATTTCTTCCTCTCCCCGCCTTTTATTTTTTCTGCTTTCATGCTGGAGTGTACCAAGTCAGAATGTTGTGATAAAAAGCAATAAGCTAGGAAAAATTAGTAGCATTACTAGTAATCTGTATTATAAGGATCTGACTTCTTTGTTACTTTAAAACAGTATATCATACCAAAATTTTTGTTAAAGAATTTTTTCACTATCATGCAAACTTAGAGTAATTTTCATTTCAATTTGAAACTTCATAATGGGGTGTTGTTTTTGTTCAGATTCTAATCATAATTTTTAAAGGGAGATAACTTAATTGCAAATTAAATTATAAATTCTGTAAACAGAATATAACACAAGTTCAATGATTGATGTCTTGTACTTGTAATATTTAGTTACTGGAGATATATGGTAGAAAATGTTTCATTCTATTTATAATAGATTTTCTCCATTTTTGTTTAGTTTAAGAATCAGTAAATGTGTAAAACACATTAAATTCTGTCATGTCATATACTAGATCCTGTTTAGTATTTAAATTAACTCTTAAGGTTATTGAATGTGATAATCATTGATCAAAACTGAAAAATTTATCATCCAAAAATGAAAATGGCAAAAAAAAAAAAAAAAAAAAAAAATGTTTAGATAATTCATTCTTTGTATTGCTGATGTTATCTTTGGCACAGCAGAAATTGAGTAACACCCCCTTTTCCAAACAATTAGAATTCTCCATTTTGCACAGGTGGTAGTCAATAGTATCTACTGCATCTTGCATTGCAGGATTGAACTGAACTAGCTGTCATTTTCTGTTCAACATCTTGTTTTCGCATTAAACAAAACCTCTTTCACAAGAAAAACATTGTAGTAATATAAAGAATCAGTTGAAATGACTAAATAAATTATCAAATTATAATACCTGATCTTAAAACTTAAACAATTTCATAGTAGCATATATTCTTTAAGGCGCAACATCAATTAACAGGAATATACCTAAAAGAACAGGCAGAATACGTACAAAATCAGATAGATAAGATTAGAGACTCGGTGGAAGATAGGCAATCCAGGATAGCCTGGCAAACAATAAACGAAGTAAGTGGAAGGAAGAGCACAGCCAAAGCAAAATTGAAAGCTGCAAGCCAACAAGAAAGAATAAAACTGTGGGAACAGCATTTCAAAAATCTACTAGGAAACCCACCGGAAATAACGGATGAACCGATCACCAGAATTATTAGTAAGCAATTAGACGTAAAACTAGGTCCTTTCACCAAAGAAGAACTCGACACGGTTCTCAGAAGAATTAAAAATAGGAAAGCGGCGGGGCTAGACGAGATCCCCCCAGAAGTGTGGAAGACGAGACAATTCGACGATATACTGCTCCGCCAATGCAACGCAGTCTATAGTCAAAATAGGATAGAACGATGGACGAAGGGATGCATCCTTCCATTCCCTAAAAAAGGCAACCTCGGACTAGCCAAGAACTACCGAGGGATAACACTTACATCCATAGCAGCCAAAATCTACAATGCCCTACTACGAAACCGCATAGAACCCAAAATGGAAAACATCCTTAGGAAAAACCAAAATGGCTTCCGGAGAAATAGATCCACAACCTCACAAATACTGACCATCCGTAGAATCCTGGAAGGCGTTCGAGCAAAAAACTTACAGGCGACATTACTATTTGTCGACTTTACCAAGGCCTTCGATTCCATACACAGAGGGAAGATGGAGCAAATCCTACTAGCTTACGGCCTACCAAAAGAAACCGTAGCAGCGATAATGATTCTCTACAGAAACACCAAAGTAAAAGTACGTTCACCAGATGGAGACACGGAATACTTCGACATTGTTGCAGGAGTACTACAAGGAGACACACTAGCCCCGTACCTCTTTATCATCTGTCTAGACTATGTGCTTAGGACTTCGATCGACAAAATCAGAGAAAATGGCTTTGAGCTGACTAAGAGAAGAAGCAAAAGGTACCCCGCAAAAACAATCACGGACGCCGACTACGCTGATGACTTGGCGTTACTAGCGAATACGCCTAATCAAGCAGAGACACTACTACATAGTCTGGAACGAGCTGCAGCTGGCATTGGCCTACATGTCAATGCAAACAAAACCGAATATATGTGTTACAACCAAACAGGCAACATTGCCACACTAGACGGAGCCTCTCTGAAACTAGTCGACAAATTCACCTACCTAGGAAGCAGCGTCTCATCAACCGAGAAGGACATCGACACACGACTGACGAAGGCATGGACAGCTATCGATAGGCTCTCGATCATATGGAAGTCGGACCTAACAGATAAAATGAAACGCAGCTTCTTCCAGGCAGCGGTTGTGTCGATACTGCTATATGGATGCACCACATGGACGCTTACGAAGCGGCTGGAGAGGAGGCTGGACGGAAATTACACAAGAATGTTGAGAGCAGTATTAAACAAGTCCTGGCGACAACACCCCACGAGACTCCAACTATACGGACACTTGCCCCCCATCACAAAAACTATACAAGTTCGACGAACCAGACACGCAGGACACTGCTGGAGAAGCAAGGACGAGCTCATAAGCGATGTACTCCTGTGGACCCCCACTCATGGATGTGCAAGAGTGGGACGACCAGCACGAACTTACATACAGCAGCTATGTGAGGACACGGGTTGTAATCCTGAAGACCTGCCGGAGGCGATGAATGATAGGGAGAAATGGCGAGAGACGGTCAGGGATATCCGCGCAGGCGGCGCGACATGATGATGATGATGATATTAAAAACTCAAGACAAGAAATGGAAAAAATAGCGCAATCAATTGCAAGGCATACTCCTCTTTTGAGGGTGTGTCCTCCGATCACCGAATAATCACGGCAAAAATATGACTAAGCCTACAAAAAAAACACCACACGAACAGCGACCACCAAACACTATGACAGGGCCCTTCTCAACAACAGAGATATAAAAGATAAATATGTAATAGAATTGAGAAACAAATTCGAGACACTACAAGAGAAGACAGAAAAAGGTACCCCAAATGACGAATATGAGAATTTCGTCAACGTGCACATCAAGGCGCCAGTGAAGTGTATTCCAACAAAACCTAGAACTAAATACAGAGTCCCATGGGAAACGTTAGCAGTGAGAGAAAAACATGTACATGTGAAAACAGCCTCCAAAAGCTATCGAAAGAACCCAACAAACACAAATGCCCGAAAACTAAAAATGGTACAATATCAATTAGCAGGCATATAAAGGAACAGACAGAATACATACAAAATCAGATAGATAAGATTAGAGACTCAGTGGAAGATAGGCAATCTAGGATAGCCTGGCAAACAATAAACGAAGTGAGTAGAAGAAAGAGCACAGCCAAAGCAAAACTGAAAGCTGCAAACAAACAGGAAAGAATAAAACTGTGGAAACAGCATTTCAAAAATCTACTAGGAAACCCACCGAAAGTAACGCATGAACCAGTCACCAGAATTATCAGTAAGCAATTGGACATTAAACTAGGACTGTTCACACAAGAAGAACTCAACTCAGTTCTTAGAAAAATTAAAAATAGGAAAGCTGCAGGGCTTGACGAGATTCCCCCAGAAATATGGAAGACCAGACAATTCGACGACATACTGCTCTGACACTGCAATGGATGCATCCTCCCCTTCCCTAAAAAGGGTGACCTCAGATTAGCAAAGAACTACCAAGGCATAACACTTACATCCATAGCAGCCAAAATTTACAATGCCCCACTACAAAACTGCATAGAACCCAAAATTGACCACATCCTTAGGAAAAATCAAAATGGCTTCCGAAGAAATAGATCCACGACCTCACAAATATTGAACATCCGTAGAATCCTTGAAGGTGTACGGGCAAAAAACTTACAAGCAACATTACTATTTATTGACTTACCAAGGCCTTTGATTCCATTCACAGAGGAAAGATGGAACAAATCATACTACCATACGGCCTACCTAAAGAAACCATAGCAGCAATAATGATTCTGTATAGAAACACCAAAGTGAAAGTACGTCACCAGATGGAGACACAGAATACTTCAACATTGTAGCAGGAGTACTATTAGGGGACATACTAGTTCCATACCTCTTTATCATCTGTCTAGATTATATGCTTAGAACATTGATTGATTGATAAAATCAGAGAGAATGGTTTCAAGCTGACAAAGAAAAGAAGCAGAAGGTATCCCACCAAAACAATTACCAATGCCAACTACGCCGATGATATAGCGATTCTGGAAAATACACCCAACCAAGCCAAAACACTACTGCATAGTTTGGAATGAGCCACCGCAGGCATTGGCCACCATGTCAATGCACACAAAACTGAATATATGTGCTATAATCACACAGGCGACATCTCCACACAAGGCAGTCTCATCAACCGAAAAGGACATTGACACGTGGCTAACGAAGGCATGGACAGCTATCGATGGACTATCGATCATATAGAAATCAGACCTAACCGATAAAATGAAACGCAGTTTCTTCCAGGCAGCAGTCGTATCAATACTGCTGTATGGATGCACTACTTGGACGCTAACAAAACGGCTGGAGAAGAAGCTAGATGGCAATTACACAAGAATGCTGTGAGCAATACTGAACAAGTCCTGGCGGCAACACCCCACAAGGCACCATTTATACGGCCACCGGCCTCCCATCATGAAAACTAACCAAGTTAGATGAACCAGACATGCAGGACACTGCTGGAGAAGCAGGGACAAGCTCATAAGTGATGTACTCCTATGGACCCCCACATATGGCCATGCAAAAGCAGGACGACCAGCTCGAACATACATTCAGCAGCTATGTAAGGATACGGGATGTAGCCCTGAAGACCTGCCAGAGGCGATGAATGATTGGGAGAAGTGGCGAGAGAGGGTCAGGGATATCAATGCTAGCAGCACGACATGAGGATGATATTAAAAACTATGATGGGGAGGTCCCCATGTTGTAGTGGCTAACATGCTGGACTGCCGACATCACAATAAGCAAGTTCAAACTCTAGTCATGATATTAGATTCACTTTCAGACTAATACCCTTGGTAAAGGTATAAACCTCCTTATTTTCATCAGCTACTGTTTTTCTCCAAGGATAGCCATGGCATTATAAAACCTATGAAGGTTTCTATACCATCAAACAAAGAAAGCAAACCAAAAATTATAATGTATAGATTTGGCTTCATGAAAGCATTTTTTGATTGGTACAGTTACTCTGGTGACTGATGAAGCCTATGCAAGATAGGGAGGACCAGCTACAAGAGCAGAAGCAGAGAAAAGTCTAAAAAGTGGTTGCAAATTTTTTTAAGAACTGCCTCTTTTCTTCCATTTGGACTTGAAGAGTTAGGTGGCTTTGATGACGGTTTGCCATCAATGATTTCTGTTGACAGACTGAGCTGTCAATGGTCAATTTCACAGGAAATGAAAACCTTTTTAAGGGTGTCTTTGTACTTATTATATGGCACTCATCTGACATAATGGTTGTTGGACAGCTCTTAAAAAAAATTCTATCGCCCATTCTTGTTACATGAACTACCCAGCATAGCTATATTTTGAACAACATTGAAACTTATATTATAACTATATCAATAGATACATTAAAAGTCATGAACACCAGAGAACTATCTTCAAATAAGCCATAATAGCACTAACTTATCAGATATTTTATAATAATGCATTATTTACCATGCATTTTAGCATTTATTTTCATTAAATCAACTGAGAATAAATTTACAAATTCAATTAACAAAACAGTTTCTTAAATTAAACTTTGTGGAAATGAAATCAAAATTTAATTCTCAGGTGATTTATCTATACAGCATCAGACAATTCCTATATATATATATATATATATATATGACTCATAACATTTGACAGGAATCAAATATAGGCATCTATATTTCTTTCTTTTTATAAAGTCTTAATATGAATGAATTGGCAGGTACTGAACTTATATAAACATACTAATATATGTATGGCTATATTCAAACACAGAAGAAACAATACCTATCTTTATTGGTGCTGAGAATAATAATGGTGGTAAGAGAGAGAAATTTATTCTGAGATTGCATCTTGTCCTGCCAATATAAATGACAGTTGTATAACAAATCTCCACCTTCCAAAAAAAGAACATCTCAGGCTTTGATAAACCAATTTCTCTCAACTTTCTGATTTGAGTTTCTTTGCCTCTATTCTTTCTTTCATTTTGTCTCTCCATTTTATATACTATCCAAACCATTTACTCTAAAACACTTCCTTCCTTTTGCCAAAATAAATCAAAGTAACTCAAAAGTATTGGGTGTTATTACAATACCACTCCTTCATCCACATGATTTATGATACATTTCATTTATTGATTATTATGGCTAAATCAATGTGTAACCTTCAAATAAAGGGTCCAAGTCAATGCAACTTTCAAACACCAAGGAAATTTTATATCGGATTCTGTTTATTTGAACCAGACCATAAACTGTTTATCTGCCTCAGAGCATTAAAAAAATTTTTTTTTTTTTTTTTTAAATTGTAGAAGGAAAGGTAATTGATCATGTAACATTATCTTTCAAGTATTTTAGTATATGTATACATGTGTGTATATTTCATTTTTTGCTTGTTTTCTCTCTCTCTCTCTCTCTCTCTCTCTCTCTCTCTCTCTCTCTCTCTCTCTCTAATATCTTATAGTTTCTATGTATTCATCATTTCAAGTTAAGATTTTTTTTCTTGTTTCTTTTCTCATGCAGCTCATATTCACCGATATACAAGTGAGATATCAAGTAACTTCCTTCTTTCTTTATAAGTTTATATATCCTGATTATGATATGTATAAATATCATACCAATCAAATATTTTTAAAAATCTATGCAGTTATAATAAATACAAGATGACCTGTGAACCTGTTGGGTCTATGATAATACTGACGCTTCTTTTTAGGAAGGACTGAAGAATTCTAATTTGCTTTTCATAGTTATCTCAACTACATCAAGAATTGAGATGATTAATAATTTTGAGTGTGAATATAATATTTTTTATTCAGTAGCAAATTAGATAAGAAAGATATTTTTCTTTGATCTGGGAAAAAATAAAAAATAGTAATAGTAATTTAGAAATTGTATATATATTTAAACTAAATTCTGTATACAAATTAATGAATTAGAATCTGATGATAATTACTGATTGTTTTTTTAAACCAATTTCAGTCAAGTAAATTATTCAACTATTTTTATCATTTACTAAGTAAAAAAAAAAAAATTGTTGGTACTACAATTTGGAAATCTTTTGACTTAAATATTCATAACTTTATACATAATGAAATTTTAGAGAGAGAAAAAAAAAGTTTTAATTAAATAATACATACATAGATATTTACTAATCCATCTATATGCGCAGGATGTGACATAGTCAATTTTAAGTGGAATTTAATAGATTTGAATTCAGAGTTTTCCTTCTCCTAAACCTGTTGTCACACCAAGGTTAAAGAGCCCTGTCTGCCCTACTACTTACTCATAGCTGGAGAGAGAATAATTGAATTCGTACCTTTCTCAATGTTATTAGCATTATAGGAAATGCAAACAGCTTTGTCCCGAATTTGAATTCCATTCACTGTGTCCATATCCTACAACAGTAACCATTATACCATGAGTGCCTCCAAATGATATGTGTGTGCATGCATGTCTAACTACCAAATATCTATTATACTAAGAATGAATCATATCCAAAAGGGATCTGTTTGAAGTGATGAGCCTAATTGTTGGTTTGATGTGGCAAAATTGGATAAATAAGCTAACAAGATTATTGGATATTACTTGTCTTAAAATATCAGTCAGTTAACTCTTTGAACCCATAAGCTTGGTTTGGGCTTAAAGAAATCATGTCAGATATAGCGACCACTCAAAACCTTCTTTTTAATGGAATTATAGAATAGCTTTAATAAAGACATCTTGTGCATGGAATGAGATTTTAGTCTATCATCTTGTAAGTAATCCAGTGTTCCAATCCTGGAACAAGGTTGTCGGCATTTCAATTCATGTTGATGCCCTTGGGAAAGGCATGAATCCATTTGTTCTCCTACCGGCTATGGATAAATAGTAGGGCAGGCTGAATTCTTTAACCTTGGTTAAGTAACTGGTCTAAGAAAGAAAGCTCCAAATTTGAACCAGCTTAAAAAATGACCTTGCGGTAGAGGGATTGGGTAAATACATACATATATGTAGATATATATCAAAAAGGAATATATATATATATTTTTTTTTCTTTCCAGAATTGTTTTCCATGAACATAAACTCTGTATTGTTTAGAAGTGATCTATAACAAAAATTATTTTAACCTTGTAAAAATATTTGTCTTGAAGCTATTATAAATCAGAGTACTCTAAGATTGAACAGAGGTCTGTCATCAAATCTTGGTTGATTTAGAAGAGCAAATCATGCAAAATTTACAGAAGAATGTATGATGTGTAAAAAAAAAAAAAAAAAGTATGTTTTTGTCAAAAAAAAATAAAAAATAAAAAGTTACAAATGGACTAAACATGGGTTTGTTGCCATGAACAGAGTCAAAAAAAAAAAAAAAAAAAAAAAAGTCTGTAGAATGAAAACACACATGTAAAAAAAAAAAAAATGAATAAAAAAAATTCTGGCCACAATGATGAATAAAGGTGATGCTGATAGTGTTCTGGTTCTGGGGCATGAAAGGATCCATCTCTACTGATTTCCTTGAAAAAAAAAAAAAAAAAAAAAAGGTGCAATCCTAAACCATACTTCCTGTTGCCTTAGGTAAAATTCACCTTATATATTGAATGACTGTCATATATACTCCAAATGATTTCATTGTTTTATTTTCTATTTTTATTTCCTTAGCACTGGTCATAAAATCATGGAAGCCAACCTCACTTCAGCCTGCAACTCTAATTGTGATTGTTCCCCAAATAACTTAGAACCAATCTGTGGAATCAATGGTATCACCTATTTCTCACCCTGTCATGCTGGATGTACAAACTTCTATGTCAATCATAATGATGCTTATTACAGGTCCACAGTAAGTATTTCTAAGGTTTCATTATTTGCCCTCTTGTTGGTCTAGAAGTCAATGTTACTGCTTAAAAGGATAATCATTGGTCTCAAATTAAGATGTGTTATTGATACAAGAAGATTAAGATACAAAGATAAATCAATAAATCTATAGTCTGATTTGAAGAAAAAGTTCTGAAGTCAGAAGAAAATCCTTTCAGCCTTTGTCAAAAGTATAATTCATTCCAAAAGAGAAAAATCTTATTTCTTGAGAAAATGTGAACAGAAAAATTGGATCATGTATTTCAGCAATGATAGATACATGATTGAAACCAATGCTATAATCAATGTGATCAGATTTTCTAATTTACATTACCATCTAAAACAATCAGCAAAGTTCATTTTTTATTTTAAAAATAATTTCTAAGGGGTAGGAGCTTTAATTTGGTGTCACTATTTAATCATCTACCTTAGGAGAAGAAATACATAGTTTAATAAGAATATTTGTATGGACAAGAGAAAAAAAAAAATCAAGTCCATGCTTAGTGTCACATAGGCATCAAACTATTCCAGCCCTGGTGTAATGGAGAGATGCTACCTCAAGGAGCAGGCTTGCCTTATCCCTTGGTGGCCATATCCTGCTTAAAGACAAAAACATGGTTTGGGGAGGGGGTGAGGAAAAAAAAAAAAAAAAAAAAAAAAGAGAGCAGATATTACAATCCAATTCCAGCCTAGACATTGTGGAGTTTGATTTTAATTTGAAGTTTACTCTATTAACAAGTGAAGAAGAATAGAAAATCTTTCTAAAAATGAATTGAAGCCTCAGCTGCAATTTCAACTTGACTTGTTGACTCCATTTTTTCTCAATGATAACCGTTATACCACACATGTATAGCACATGCAGAGTCAATGGCACTTGATGACTCCATTTCTTGTTAATGCAATCATCAGACCGAGAGACTTCCACATGGTGGGTATCTGTTAATATACCATCGTGTGTAACATGGTAATTATTCCTAGAATGCCACCAAAACTATATTATTCTTCCCATCATGCCCCATACAACAGTATATAAAAATGTCCTCCATATGGAAACCTCTTAGTCTGATTATTGCATAGGCAAGAAACTTAATCAACAAACACCATTGTCTCTGAGTCTATGCTATTTGAACTTGAATCTACTTATCTTCTACCATCGATATTGAGTACTCTTCATTTATAAATAGCGCAAACTAATATATATATATATATATATATATATATATATACACACACAAGAGATAAGGTGTTATAAGTAATGAACTGTTAGTGCCAATAAGCATCAACATTTTATTTAAAATAGAATCTAATAATTGCACCAAATTTACAAGTAGCAATTGATAATTATGAGAGTTGAGTATAACATGGATTCAACATTGTTCAAAAGTTCTTTTCTTTGAAATTTCACACAATATTACAGGTCATTTAATACAAGCAGCAATATTTTCAAAAAGAAATATGGGTGACGAAAAGTAATTATGTTCAAATTACACTGAAATTATAACAGAGAAGATAGAATTATATAAAGAAGAAAAAAATTTACAGTGTGTATAGAATTGCATAAAGAAAAAAATTGTATAAATTTATAGCAAAAATATTATAGTGTGTGTAGAATTAGATAAAGAAATGGCATAAATTTATAACAAAAGTGTTATAGAATGTATAGCCTTACATTTAGAAGGAAAAAAGTTAGGTATATTTATTGCAAAAATGTTAATGTATGAAGAAAAAAATTTTTTTTATTATCTACAATTTTGTGGTACATTTGCTGACAATAATAGTCTAAATTGAGAATGATTTCTTCCATTTTTTTTCTTCTCCTTTTCATTTTCTTTACTATTTCCTCATAAATTAATGAAGCCAAGTTATTTGAGGATCAAAAGGAAAAAAAGAATCCTGTTTAGTATCAAATTAACATTTTTGTTGATTACTAGACAAACCTACTGTGTTCTTGTTGTTACGGCAATCTATGACGATATTGAAACATTTTCATTGCTGAGTTCCTATGTAATTTGATTCAATCTCCAATACCTCTGTTATTTACCTTTTTAAACTTTGTTATTCATATCAATCACTTTTGTCTTTGAGGAATTAACTTCAATATATGTTGTGTATTTTGACAGAAATTAATATAGACTGAACATAGCAAATGAAATTTAACCCTCTTAATTTTTGTATATATGATGAATGCCGTGAGTGTAGACTTGTTGGATACTAAGTATCTTCACCTTGATTCTTAAGTTGTAAATCACTAAGCTTTTTGCTTAGATGTAGCACAAGGCTTTATGAATGGTATACCCAATGAGACTTGGACTCACTCATGTAGGTTTTAGTCTAGCTTGCTAACCATTACACCACCATTAAGTCATACATGGAGACATGTGCAAAAGATATTTGAGATTTTTACAGCTTGTGGCAACTCAAAAAGTGGTATGAGTAGTTAAAATGACATGCTTCTGAGTTGACATGAACAGAAAGACTGAAGAACAAGTTGCGAAAAATGTAATACTATCACTTGAAGAAAAATCAATTTGATTTTAATGGCATGTCAACTTGTCGTGGGTTATTTTATGTCTAGAAGTTAAGGAATTGCATTCACTGTACATTCATATTTAGATTATTTTTTGCACATGGTATTGTGATATCAAGTATCTAATGCAAATAATTTGCACACAGTTGTATGGTGTCAAATAACTAATAATAATTATCCTGAATAAATGATTAAATAGTACTGTTTGACCCATAAATAGGACCCCAACAGGTACTATCACTCTAGATCAGAGTGAACCTGGGAGTAATAGCAATGTAGGAGTACTTCATATGTTTTAGATCTTGAGCCTCAACATCAAATGCAGTTGAGTACCATACTATGACCCCCCCTCCTTTTTTTGAGGAAGGGGTCTTAGTCCTTTGCAGGGGATACAATCAGTATATTCTCAGCCCTGCCAACAAGGCATTCTTAAGAAAGATTGCTTAAAGCAGAAATCCAGGCTGAAGAATATAACCAATACCTGAAAATGCTACACTTAATACACTTTTTTACAAGTTGTTGAATGTGATTAAAAATTAAAATTTCTTATCAAAGAAAAAAAAAAAAAAGAAGTCAATTCTTTTTAAGAATTTTCACTTTCTGATTTCACTTTTGAAAAATTATTTCAGTTTTTCTAACAGAAACATGTATATATTTGCTATATTCAAGAAAATGTACAATTTTTTCCCCCCACCATTTTAGAATTACAGTGGCTGTTCGTGCATCTTAGATAATCACTTGACTAGTTCCGAAGTTGTTGTGTTGCCTTTGGCAACCAGTGGCACCTGCAAGACAACATGCAAAAACTTGCTTCCTTTCCTTATTCTTCTGGTTGTGATGACATTCTGCGTGGCAGGCACCCAAATGCCATTACTTATGGTGACTCTCAGGTAATTAATTATAAGCTTTCTATTTTCTGATTTAAATTCTTTGAAACTTTTGTCAAGTCTTTTCACTGCATTAGATGGATCTTTATTGTAACAATTTATATCCAGAATACAAATACAAAGGGGTACTGAAAAATTCTAAGCCCAACCAAGAAAGGAATGACCTTACTGAACTTATTTTTATATTTATTAATTTTTTTGTTTAATAACATATCAACCTTCATGGGTTATTTAATGCCAAAGCCATACTTGTAAAAGAATAGTAACAATACTATTTAACTCATAGCTGGGAGGATAAGGGGATTCCTACCTTCCACAAATAGTATTAGTCTAAACACATGGTTTGAGTGAGAGTCATGGTAATCTTTTGATGGCTATATTTTAACCTCATCAGTAGTTGCCACCCTTAAAGATGAGTAACAGTAGTTTCCTGACTGAACTATATGATCCTGGCCGTTGACCTGTGGGGTTCGTCCACCCAGCATCTGGTGAGGCATGCCATTGACCTGATGCTGGGTTCATCCACCGTACTTCTCATGACAGCAAATATTTAACTCATGGGTGTGAAAAACAAAAAAAGAAAAATCCTTTCTTTTTCCTTCTCCTGTTTCACCCACTCCCCTTTTTCATTCTTTCCTCCACCTCTGAATATCCAAATTAGATGAACAAGACATGTGAAACACTGCTGGAGTAGCAAAGACAAACTCATAAACAACATTCTCCTATGGAGACCTTCACACGGACGTGCAAGTGTAGGATGACCAGCTAGAACTTATCTACAACAGCTCTGTACAGACACAGGATGTAGTCTGGAAGACCTGCCAGAAGCAACGGCTGATAGAGACGGATGGCAAGAGAGAATTAGGGAAATCTGTGTAAGCATCACAAGATGATGATTAGTCTAAAAGTGAACATGAAAGTGTGACTGAGTTCAAACTCACTGCCAGTCTAGCACATTAGCCAGTACACCACAGGAACCCTCCTTGATTTTTTATTTGCTTGTTGAGGACTTTAAAAAAAAAAAAAGAAAGCAAAAAGGTGTCTCAAGTATGCTGCATAGTGGGATATGTGGAATAGCATATATGTTTTACGTGTGGCATTTCAGGGTCTTGAAGAAGGTTGTCAAAGACAAAAGATGAATTCATATCAAGAAAAGAAAGTCCCACATATGGTCACAGAAAAATACCAATCATTTACCAGTGTTGCAACCTCTCTCTGGACCTGTCTCAAAAAGAGACATGAAGCGGTATTCTCATGTCAACAAAGGAAGATCTCTTGTTTGTTGAATCATAGAACACCATCTGAAATTAAAGTCATTCCTTGTTCCTGCCATTTAGTGACTGACACTTTTCAAAAATCCCCAACTCTCATGTGTGACCATTTCTTCCATCTATTGTGAAGTTCCTATGCTTGATCTTTTCTGGTTATAGAGCTGAGCTCCAGGTTCACTGGTGGAAGTTAGTTTATTAGAAATGGCTTTAGTCTTTTTTTCAGCATCTATCTGTATTATAGATCATGTGTAATAAAAACAAAATACTAAAAGCCTACTTTAAGATGATGGTGATACGAATGTTAGAAGAGTATGTATTTACCAAACACCTCCACCGCTACTGGCAAGAAATGATACAAGTTCACTTTTTAAGTAGAGTAAAGCTGATTTGAATTCAAATTTTTTCCATCTCCTAGACTGTTTGCCCAACCTAAGTTAAAGAACCCAGTCTTTCCTACTATTTAGCCATATCTGGAGGTGGGAGATGCATGCATCTGTCCTTTCTCCCACTCCCAGAATATTATGCACAAAGCATGTTAGATGAGTAATTAATCTATTCAAACCACAGCTCCTAATTCTCTTTAAAAGACAGAATGCTCATTTTATTTTTGGATGGGTTTAAGAAATTTTAGAAACAATGTGCCAAATGTGTTGAAATGCAGGATGAATATGTGAAATCTCATGGTTCTAAAGCATTCCCATTTTGGTTAGATCAAGAATTTTTCAGCATCCCCACATATCTATTTTCTACATAATAACCATATCATACTTGTTACATGACTCACTGAATTTGTCAATTCAAATATGAAAGTGAATATAATCTTTTCAAATAAGAACTCTTAACCTGTTATATCTAATGAATTATTTTTTAAAAGCGTTCTTGCTGCATATCCCACATGCATACACTTGTATTTGATGTATATTTTACTGCTAGCATCTGTGATAAAGCTGACCAATACACCTTTGAAAGAAACTTGAAAATTTACTGAAAATGTAGCAGTAAATAATGTAAACATTCTTAAGAAACTATTTGCTTAAAACTGTCTGGAACTTGACATTTTTTCTTTCATTTTGCATCAAATGTTTTTATCAACTACTTTTTCTTTTTTTTTTAAAGTTGAGCAAATTTCAATCAAGTATATATATATATATATATATATATATATATATATATATATATATATAACAACATCCTTTTCTTATTCACCTTATTTAAAAGCACTGTCCTTTTGCTCTTCAGATCTGTAGCAGAGGAAGAAAGAGCCTTTGCTCTTGGAATGCAGTTTGTCTTATTACGTCTTTTTGGTAAGTACTTCACAGGGAAAAGTCATATCTCTACAAGTTACATAGCTGAAATCTTGTATGACCTGCCAGTAATGTTCAAAGTATATCTTTACTTTCATTTATTTTATCAACTTTTCTTTAAAAATCAAAAATAACCAGATTGGAGATTTCTTTAACTTAGTAAATAATCTTTAATGTCTTTGGCATTTGTTTTATGTATGTATAAGGTAATTTTTCACTAATCTCTCAACGCTGTGTAGCACATAGAACAGGATGACTTCATTCAATTTAATAGAATCTCATATCCCAACATTAACTGCTTCTTTGTCTATGATTATTGAGACCAGTTTTCCTATAAAATATGACTAAAGAACTTGCTTAAAAGTTAAAATCTTACTTTTGTATGTCAATATGTAAAAAAAGAAAAGGTTAAATTTCAGCCCACTTAGGTATTTTTGCAACCACATTCAATCCTCATTAATGTTATGTATAATTCTCAGAATATCATTAGATTTTGAATGTGATATCAAAATTTCCTTAAGATTTATATATTTTCCATTTAATTCTAAGAGAACAGAACATTTTAATGTATTCTGAAGTGTTAAATTTGTAAATGACTGATTTTAATGGCATGTCACACCCATTTGGAGTTATTTTATGCCTAGAAGTTAGTGTACTTTTATATTTACATTTGTGTAGTTTCCTTACTTTTTTTTTGCACATGGTTATATGATAGCAAGTATTCCTATTTAATACAAATAGTTTGCAAACAGATCTGTTTGACCTATAGATGGGGCCCTAACACATACTACTACTCCAGGTCGAAGTGGACCTGGGAGTAATGGCAATGAAGGAGTACCCTACACTAACCAGAACTGGAACCCCCACCATCAAAAGTAGTTTTGTGTCATACACAGGACTACCCCCCCTTTTTTTCGGGGGTGGGGGTCTTACAGTTAGCATATTCTAAGCCTTTACCAACATGGCAGTATAAATGACTAGATGATCTGTGAATCCATGAGGTACCTGTTGTAAAGACAGTTCATGATATTGATGCTTCCCTTTAGAAAAGAGGGAAAGATTCTAATTTGCATGTCTCAGTTATTTCTATTATATCAAGAATTTGGATGATTAAGATATGTTCAGCATGAATGCTGGCCAAACAAAATCATCATTCAGTTGCTAACTGGACTGGAAATGGCTGTATTTTAAGTGCATTTCCACTTATAAAAATCTTAAATAGTTAATAATTGACACTGGTCTGGAAGACAAGGGTTCACTCCCAAGTAAAATCATACCAAAGACTCAAATGGTACTTGATGCCTCCTTGCTTAACACTCAACATTATAATGGATGGATCAATCCAGAGAAAGGAGTAGGGCCCCTTCTCTACAACTTAGTGTAGTAGCTATTAAAAAGGAGCCTTCGGGCCACCCTCAACTATATATATATATATATATATATATATATATATACACACACACACACACACAAGCTTGATAGGAGTTTTAGTAATATATAGTTTCAAATTTCTTACATCATTTGTTTAAAGCCTAATTTTCTTATTCATCATGCCTGATTAGTTTTGAGTTTGAATATTCGAGCTAATCTTAAACATGTACTTAACCTGAATGAAAAAAAAAAAATGGATATCCTGAAATTATGCTGGTTAAACACGTTACTAGTTTTTTTCTCAAATAATTGAAAATTTGCCAAAAGCTGGAGTTTTTATGAAACCCTTACAAAAAGAAGAAAAAAAATTCAATTTTATTTTTTGGCTGTTTAAAAAAATGATCTGACCAGAATGTCAGAACTATCAAATAGAAATCAATTTAAAACATTTTTTTTTTTTTTTTTAGACTAAACTTTTTTCTATTCTTACACAATAATGATTTGCATACAAACTAAAATAGACATATTCCAGAATTTTTATAGTTTCTATTTTATTTTAATTCTGTACAGTTCCTTTTTAATTATTCGATTACACTACTATGTATCAGTAAACTTGAGGTCAAAGCGAATGATCTCTGTATGAGATCTTGTGAACATGCATATTATACACTATGATATTGCCTTGCACAATCTAATTCAAGACAAAAGTAGGACCCCAGTGAGAATCATATTTACAGTAGTAATGATCTTTGCAGGTATCTTACTAACCATTGCTTAATGGTAAGTTGGCGACTGTAGTCAAGGGCGATCAGAAGACTCCCTTTTCAATAGCTTCTACACCGAGGTATAAGGGAGGGCACTACTCCTTTCCCTAGATTGCTTCACTTTACCCTCAATACATACCTTATATTGCTGAGTGTTAAGCAAGGAGGTATCAAATACCATTTTTAAAGTCTTTGGTATGACGTGAGCTGGGATTGAACCCAGGTCTCCTGGACCATTGGTGAACACTCAACCCATGGCCAAATTATTGGTATTATTAACATAGCACTTAACCACTACAGTAAGATTAGCTAACCATTCTTCCACTGCTAGGTAGCCAGGTATTTACTAAAATTTATTAAATCTAGCTTGTCACAAATGGTTCGTTTGTTTTGGTTTTATGGCACATCAACCATTGTAGGTTATTTAATGCCAAATCCATTTTAATACATGTAAACAGTTCTATTTCAAACAATTCAGTTTAACATAAGTACACAGTTTAGTTCTATTTGACCCACAGATAGGATCCTATCAGTTGCTACCACTCCAGGTCAGAGTGGACCTTGGCGTGATGGCAATAAAGGGGTACCTTGCATTCCCCAAAGCTTCAGGCATTACTGGAGACTCACCATCAGACTGTTTAGCATTATATCCAAGACACTCATTGAGGGAGTCTTACCCCTCAGCAGAGATGCAATCGGTGTATTCTGCAGCCCCAGCCAACTCGGCCAACCACAAATGGGTATCCCCAATAAGGACCAAACTAATTGTAATAGTCCACCAGATTAACCTGTTAAAAAGCATCACTTTGGCGTAATGGTTAAGTTACCTGTTTCTATTTTGATTTTAATTATGTATGTTTCATTCAATTATTCTGTTATACAAACTTTGCTGACAGAAATAAAGAAGTATATTCTCTTTGGAACAAGGATATTATTGGATTTAGGCTTCTGTAAAAACAGAAAAAGTGTGAAAAAAAATATCAAGTATTTTACTTCTATTTCCTTAGCACAAGTTTAAGATACTCAGTGAGGATCAAACTCACTAATAGTCTAAGCTTGTTCCACAAAGTTTTCTAGTAGATAATGTAGTCTTTACAGTTATAGAACTCAGTATGATATATAATATATATAACATGACAATGAACACAATGTAACAGGCTTATAAAAACACTGTTACTGAAATGCATGTACCAAAAGACATTTTGTCAGAGGAATGAAAAAAAAGTTGTAGATTATGAAAGGAAATTTATTGTGATTCATATTCAAGAAATTAATTCACTGTATTTATTCACAACAGTAATCAATTGGACAGAAGATTATCATTTTAAATGCTAAGTACATCTTCAGACATACCTTTCACTTTGAAGAATGAAAATATTTAATGACAGCAACAAAGTAAATTGCCATTTTGAAATACTGAATTTCTAACTGAAACACCAAAGTAAAAAAATACTACAATAGAAATGAAAATATCACATCTGATTTTTCAGTCTTGCATACTTGATCTACAGGGGAAATAACTAGTGTTTATTACTACAAATTAAGAAATAATTTTATAGAAAAACATTTTTAAAATTATATTTTAAATATGAAAATATTTTTTCAAAATATATTGTATTTATTGGCCTAGGATATATTTTACAAGGGAATATCATCTTTCTGCATTCAATTTGATTTAACATTGGTCACAGCAAATATGTTATTTTATTTACTATCCCATAATTGTAGTGAGATTTGCAATTTAATTCTATATATAAAAAGTTAATATGGAACTTTTTGGAGCATCATTCTTCTGTTATCAGCTCATTCAAAAAAATGTGACTGGCTCTACACAAGCATTCACTACTATAAACAAAGACTGAATTGTTGGACACAAATATATTGTCTGCAATGAGAAAGCCTTAAAAAAGATTATGAAGCAAGGAAGATTATGTTGCAGCAACTTAAAAAAAAAAACAAGAAAATTTTAACACACTATAAAATTCACTTTTCCCTTTAAAAATAGCTGCTATATTAATAAATAATAGCACAGATTCTGTGAACAACACTCCTCAGCTGCCCAGTCAGCTGGAGCAGTAGAATACACTGACTACACCTCTGTAAAAGGGTAAGACCTCCTGCTCAATCTTAAAATAAAATCTTATTCCCACAACTCCCTGAACTCATCAAAAAGTGTAGTGAGAAGTCAAAATCTCTCTGCACTCTAGATGAGATAAAAACTAACCTTCGCAAACAAGGTGTTACTGACACTCGAAAAATCTCCAAGAAAAAGGATAAAATAATCCAAACAAATACTTATATTCTCAGTTTCAACATAAAAAAAACAACCTACTGAAATAAAAGTTGAATATACTATACTGAAAGTCAAAACATATATCCCAAACCCAGTCAGATGTCACAACTGCCAAAAATTTGGGCACCACAGACCTCCTGTATATAAAAGATGTGGAGAAAGAGGAACAGACTCAATAACCACTGAACTGCACAAACTGTAAAAAAAAACCATGCTGATGATTCAAAAGAGTGTGAAGTATGGAAAAAAGTAAAAATAATATCTGAAATGAAATACACAAAGAATATCTCATAGCGGAAGGCAAGAAAACTAACTGAAAATTCCATAGTAACAACAACTTATACAAACATAACCAAACCCACAAACAACTCAACCCAAAATTAAGGAATGACCGATTATGAGATGATAAACTTTATAAAAGAACTTTAAATATTAATAGAATTGCTAAGAGAAAGCTTGACTAACCTGACCCCCCCCCCAGCCATTGAACCAGATCCAAAGAAGAATCCCCAACCCTTGACTAATCAAACTAAAGACTCTCACTCAACAAACTTCAAGCATTTATATACCCTCCGCCGCAAAAAAAAAAAAAAAAAAAAAAAAAAAATCATGTAACAATGAAAGTCCACTGCTAACCCCAAAAGAAATATCTCTCTGGAAGAGGGAATCTAGGAAGCAGATCAAGAATCTCTCTGATAAAAACAAAAAACAGATTTGAACTAATAGAAACAGAAACCCAGGAAATCCCTCAAAACAGAATCCTAAATATCTGAAAAGCCCAAACAAAATCAGATCCAAAAAGCTTAGAAATCATCAAATCCAACCAAAAAAATAAAAAATAAATAAAAATAAACTTCAATCACACAACAAAGACTAAAAAGTATGACTCATGAAATAATCCAATGAAACTGGTGTGGCCTGCAAGGCAAACTACCTTGAGCTGCTTCTATTAATTACTGAACTAAACCCTAACACTATATTGCCTCAAAAAAATAAATAAATAAAATAAAATAAATAAATAAAAAAATTTAAAAAGTCATCAACCAAACATGAAAAACTTTGAACAACATGATTACATACATGATGCTGGACTAAGAGTTTCAAGTTGAGTAATAATTCTTATTAGGAAAAATGCCCCCCACCCAAGTGAAAAAAAATCATCAACACTTGCTTGCAAGTAATTGCTGTCTCAGCAACCTTACACAAAACTGTCTCCATTTGCTCATTATATATCCCACCTCATGATCCTATTAATGAAAAAAAGAGTTAAACAACTTGATAAAACTCCCTAAATCATTTATCTTGAGAGATTTTAACAGCCACAATATAATATGGGGAAGTAAAACAAAAAAAAAGGAGGCCAGACCCTTGAAAAAAATCATCAATAGCAACAGTTTATGCCTCCACAATCAGAAATCTCAAACTCACCTTGACCTATCCTCAGGTACATTTGCTGCCATAGAACTAACACTCAGTGACCCATTAATCTTCATAGACTATAACTGGAAGGTATTCAAAGACACCTGCAGTAGTAACCACAACCCAATGATAATGGAAACCACTAAAAGGAAACTCAGAACCACAAACAATTCCAAAACCTCCATGATGGAATTTTAAAAAAGCAAACTGGCAACCCTACAAAAAACTATGCTTTATCCCACTAATCTCAGAAACAAATTCAAATCAAGAAGAACCTATTATACATTTTACCAACGCCCTCATTATCATAGCCAACTAAACTGTCTTTAAAACATGACAAACCATAGTTCACAAAGGAGTACAAGGACATAAGGGAACATCAAGTAAACCTCAGGAAATTCAAAACAAACCCACTCATCAGAAAACATAAACAAGCCAAAACTCAATATACCATCAAAGAAGCCAAAAGATCCTCTTGGATAAACTTCACTTAAAAAATAAACTCCAATACTAATCCAAAAATAATTTGGAACTTTATTAAGAAAATATCAAATAAAACATCAACAATCCAATTAATCACCTTTCTCAAAGAAACTCAAATGTCACAAGTGAAAAACATAGCCAACCTGATTGTCAAAAATTTTGCTCAAGCATCATCCACAAAAAACTACTCCAATCAATTCAACTCAGTCAGAATCAAAGAAAAAAAAACACAATGAAATTCACCTCTGACAATACTGGAAGCGATAACCAACTCTTCATCTTAACCAAACTCAATATCCAAATCCAATATCTTAGCCACTGGTCCTGATGAAATCTACTAAACCTTTCTCAAAGAACTCACAACAATATCCATGAAATATCTCCTAAATACATACAACAAAATCTGGATCTTTGGCAACATCCCTACCTTATGGAAGTAAGCCACAACCATCTCTATCCGCAACTAACAAAAAGATCCCACAAACTCTATCAGGCTCAAAAGCCAAAAGCAGTACCATAGACCAAATAGTCCACATTGAAATACTCATTAAAAAGCAACATCTGGTTGCAGTCCTTTTTGACTTTGAAAAAGCCTATGATATTTCATGGCCATATGGCATACTGAAAGATCTTAGCCTCTGAGGCAGACTCTCCATTTTTATAAAACTTCTTAGAAGACCAAACTTTCTAAACACAAATAACACATTCTCCAATCCAAAACCTCAAGAAATAGGTGTACTTCAGGATAGCATCCTATCTATGATCCTATTCATAATGCAAATTGATAAAATAACAACTTGCCTGCCTCCAAAAATCAGATATGTCGATGACTTACTCATTTGTTACAGCTCCAAAATATAATTACCACAGAAAGAAAATCCAACTATGTACCAACATAGACCATGGGAAATGTATTCAAAATCTCAAATAAACCAAATGCATCCACTTCTACCAAATTCACAAAAATGTACAACTACCTTGCCCTAATACTAAATGGTACTGAAATATTCATAACCCTGCAACACATATTTCTAAGCATTATTCTTGACTCAAAACTATCTTATCCCCTATATTAAATAACTGCAAATAAAATGTAACCAAACCATTCAACTCTTGAAAGTCATAGCCTACACAAACTGAGGTGCTGAAAAAAAGACCCTAATCAAACTATAGAGTCCCCTAATATGGTCAAAGCTTGATTATAGTTGTTTGTTTGGATAGATAGATAGATAGATAGAAGTAGGACTTTTTGGTCTCTCTCTGAGAACTTTATATCATCCACCACCAGGGACTCTATATCACCTTAAGAGCCTTTATTACCTCTCCAATAGAAAGTTTATATGTAGAAGCTAATGAACCCCTTCTCTCCTTGAGAAGACAAAATTGCACTCCAATACTTTACTAAACTCATCTCATCCCCACCCAAAACCTTGCCTATAACCTCATTATGGAAATAAGATACAAAAACCTGTTCAAAAATAAAGCAAAGGCCATCAAACCCCTTAATCTAAAAATCCAAACCTTCTCAGTGAAATCAAAATCAACCCCAAAATAATATGATACCATCCTTCTCAAAACAGTACCATGGACCATAAATCAACCAAAGTAAAACTAGAATTAACCAAATTATTCCAAACCAAAACATCCAATCACTTTCCTTGAAAAATTTCTCAGCATCCAAAATAATTTCCCTGATCATCACCACATCTCTACAGATGGGTCTAAACAGGGAATGAAAGTTGGTTATGGTGCAATGTCTCCCAAATGAATCAAATCTATAGTGCAGAAGTCACAGCTATTCATCTACTCATGAATATTATAGCTAACCATAAAACTTCTAAATTAATCATCTACTCAGACTTCAAATCAGTCCTCTTAGCACTACAGAACAAAGATACATCGACTCCTCTCATCCCAAAACTCTTTAACAAAATGAATACTCTTTCCAAAAATAATAGCATCATTCTCACCTGGATACCCAGCCATATTAGTATTCATGGAAATGAAAGGGCAGACAAAGCTGAAAAAAAATTCATATTCAATACAAAAAGCCCATATACTGATCTAAGACCAACCATTAACAAATTCACATGACAAATACCAAAAATGCACAAACTCCACCATATACAATATACCATTAATCAGTGGCTGGCAGGTTTCAGAAGAAACAGAAAAGAAGTGATACTTACCAGAAATTGCATTAGCCATACCTACATTACCCACTCACACCTCTTAAAAAAGGAAGACATGCCATACATTCAATGTGCAAAGTACCCCTCACAGTCAAACACATTCTCTTAAACTGTGACAGTTTCAGACAAATTCACCTAAAATACTGCCAGACAAACAGCCTAAAGGACATTTTCAAAAATAATAAAAGCCCTTTTCACCAAAATTTTACCAAATCAACCTTTTCATTAAAATATAACCAAATATAATCAAATGCTATTATAAAAACCCATACTCTAAACCCTAAAACCCACCTAGAAGACAAAACCAATCTAACTTTTTGGCATTAAATGACCTACAGAGGTTGGGTATGCCATTAAACAAAACTCGGCCACTTCCAAGGAAGCATTAACTAAGCTAAAGCTTAGCAAATGAACTACACAAGTGAATTGTTTATAGTGTCTGAGACTTGCGTAGGACCAGGCAGACTTTTTGGATGTTAATGTTGCAATGGTGTGTAAAAGACTCTCCAAATACTCCTAATTTATTGAATTCAGAGGTTTTCTTTGTCTTAGACTGGTTGTCTAAGGCAAGAGAGTTCAGTTTGCCTTATTATTTGCCCATTGCTGGAGGGAGAAGAGATGGATTCAGGTTTTTCCCCTCAGGCATTAGTATGAAGTGACATTTGAACTCAGTTCATCAAGTCTATTTTCTTATAATAGCTGTTATACCATTTGCATCTCCAAAGCAATCAAAGTGAATCAGTTGTATACTCTCTTACATCTATTAACTCTTTACAGACGTCATCCAGACACAGGGATTTTAATTTGCATACAACTGAAAGGCAAAAAAAAAAAAAAAAAAAAAAAAAAAAAAAATGCAAATCAGCAATTGATTTCCTGTACTTTAATCCTCTATCAATTTATTATAAGGAGGAGAGATAAATCAGTTAATCTTGCATCTGTGTATGTTATATATATATATATATATATATATATATAACACACCCACACACACACACATAGATATTATTGTAATTAGTTTCAATCAGAACAACTTCACTACCTCTACTTAGAAAAAAAAACAAAAAAAAACACTAATAACAACTCCTGTACCCTCAATTTTAAAAGTGAATGCCCCTTCTGATATAAAAAACAATTAATTATCTAATATCCCTTGCAAAACTAATCTTCTCCAAAACAATATTCTAAGAAGAATTAGAAAATATAAAACAAAGTCTCATCAATAATGGGTTCCCCAACTATATTGTTGATGAACAAATTAAATGAACAATTAGAAATGTCAGCCAACAAAATAAACACTGCAACACTCCAACCAATAAACAAAAATTTATTAAACTTTTTTACCGCAACCAAATCCACTACAATTATAAAATCAGTGGAAAATATTTTTAAAACATTGATTAAAAGAAATATACGCCCCACTGATCCTAATAACAAAATAAAACTAATCACATACTATAATAAATTTAAAACCTCTAACTTAGTTATTAACAATAATTCCTCCCCCTCGATTGGGGTTTTGCAAAAGACTAACATTGTATATCAATTTAAATGTACTTTAGGAGATTGTATC
The DNA here is from genome assembly GCA_963585895.1 of Sepioteuthis lessoniana. Taxonomy (NCBI): domain Eukaryota; kingdom Metazoa; phylum Mollusca; class Cephalopoda; order Myopsida; family Loliginidae; genus Sepioteuthis; species Sepioteuthis lessoniana. Next base: position 43,161,977 of record OY757913.1, read on the forward strand.
TCTGAGAATAACAGTATATGCATTGGCTTAACCTCAACTACCCTATCGAGACGACTCACTATGCATATATCTGAGACCAGTTCAATAGCACAACACACACAAAAAAAAACAAAAAAAAACGTTCCTGCCCAAAAACTGAATTTCGGAAAATTCTTACCAAAAACATAACAATATTAGAACAACAAAATAACAAACAAGAATTGAAAACTCTTGAGGTGCTCCATATCAGAAATGAACTATTCAAACTCAATAGAATCAATTTTGAATCTAGTACTTATGTACTTAAATGTCTTTATTTACTGCTGCTACTTATAGAAACAAATAAAATGCTACAACAACACACCAGTATAAATAAACACTTACAAAGTAGTAATGTACATGCAAAGGTCACGTCACTTTTGCAGTATACACACCCTTGATGATGGCTCAAGATCGAGTAGAAAGTACTAGGTTAACGATTAGTTATGGGAGTTTCATCAACCAATTCCTGCTGGACACTATAAAATCAATTCGGCAACTGGAAAGGACATTTACAAAAATATGTAGACAAAACATATCTATATTGTTCAATGAAATATGCATTAATGAAGAAATGCTGCCCAAAAACACACACACACACACACACACACACACACACACATTTATTTTCTTTCATCATTTCAGCTTATATCCCAGCACCCATCTTGTTTGGAAATACCATCGACACAGCTTGTCTCTTGTGGAGGAACAGATGTGGAAACAATGGATCCTGTCTTGTTTATGATATTGTACAATTCAGGAACAAGTATGTTGGTAAGTCTAAAATTAGATTGTCATCATTATCTTGGATCTTTTTGTATTTGTTTAACTCATTTAAATGTTGCCTTTAGTAATTTCCATTTGATGTCAAGTAATTTCCTAATACAGAATTTATATTATAATCATTTGAAAATGTTAATCATTCATTATTAATGTATCATGTGTATGCCACTCTAGCTGATAAATAGCGAGGACAGGCATACTTAGCTTTTTGCTCTTATTTTTTTTTTAAAGAAAAATTTGGGAAAGGATTAATTGTGTAATTGTGTTATGTTTTGACCTTTTGACCCAGCCAAAAATGCCATTCAAGGTGATGCACCGGAAGGAGGTGACACATTCTAATGGCAGTTGTGAGAGGAAATCGCGTGGGCGGAAATTGGCTGATAAAATGGGACGAGGTAAAAAAAAAAAAAAAAATCCCATTATACTCTCATAGACAGACGCACCAGAAGAGAGTGACCTCTGAACTGCATGACAGTTATTTCCGCTCGATGACGATCACACAGGCCATTCCAAAGATAGCGGAAGTGACACATCCCGATCGCCAGATATCGGAAGAAATTGTGGAGGCGTGTCCATATCACCGCGTGGGAGTTTGAAGGTAATAAAAGGCTGATGAATTGAACAGAAGGAGGACAGTTGAGTTGAGTTAAGTGCCAGTTGAGTTCGACGAGCCAGTGGCAGTAGAGTTGGAGACAAGATGTGGTAGAGAAAGCCACACCAGGTCGAAGGGGCTTGGGGCCCTGATGAATTGGGGTCCAGAGAAGATGCTGATAAGATGCAGTAAAGAAAGAAGATGCTGATAAGATGCAGTAAAGAAAGCCAGCAGAGCTGACCCCAGCATCAGGAGAACAAGAAAGACACAACGTTGACGGTCATAACAATGGGGTCAAAATATTACAGTTTATGTTCGGTCTCCAGCTCCCTCTCACATGCAAACCTTGAGCAACCCTTTTCGAACCCTTGCAATAAAGTAAGAAGTCTTCCTGCGTCTTTATTATTGCGTGCGTGTTTATTATTGTGTCGTTATGATACGGCACATGAGAATGCAACAATTGTCTATTAATAAAACTGAGTTATTTCCCTTAGTCATTTACTCAGCTTATCTTAGTACTAGGCCAGAAATATGAGGCACCCACTGAGAACCAAACTCATTAAAGGATTTGCTAGCCTAGCTTAATATACCCATACATACACAAATTTAATGGGAATTTTTGTAATAATTAAATTTACTCATAACCCTAAATGGTGATTTGTGCAGAAAATGTATTCTAACCAAAAGATGACTTATTTTTCATCAAGTGAGAAAATTCAATTATAATTTTAATATCACGTTACCAATCTTACAAGAAATAATCACAGAAAAAATTTCAAAAAAGAACAATAGAAAAATATATCCGAATAAAAGAAAAAAGGAATAATTGTTTGGAGACAGAGCAGAAGTATCATCTATTTGGGGAACAGCTAATCAAGTGGGTATGAAAACCAATCAAGCAAAAATGGTGCATCATAAGATTTTTATGTGAGTAATATACTTCAAATGCTCTTAGAGAATAAAGCAATTTCCTGTCCAATTTGCAACTAAATGATAATTTTATCGATCTGCAATCATGATGAACATCATTTTTTAATAATCCAAATTTTTGACATTATATAGATAACTTTGAAATGCTAATCAAAATCCTTCACTCTTTCTGAAATACAACTATCAATGGACCATTGATACAACTAGTTCATGAGCTGTCTACTTTAATCTAAATCTCAAAGAATTTTTTTTTAATCTTTAAAACCTTAATTTGAAGGGTTTTTTTCAGCTTTAGTTTTGGGACAAAAAGTTTAGCATGAATTCTATTTTTATTCAATATCTACACTCTAAAGAACTGATGTCAAGTTTTGCTCACTTTTCAAATACTTACCCATAGAATTTCATAATCTTGTCCACTGATGTAATGCTGCTTTATGTCAATATTAATGTTTAATCACCAAGTTTACTAAGGGCCTGGTTATACCCAACTCCTTTAGTGATCAATTTCAAACTTGCTGTTACTATAAAGAACAATATTCATCTTATAGTGGACTTCAATTCTCACATTAAAAGAAACCTACATGAGTTTCAAACTGGCATAAAAGGTATGAGTATTTCTCCCTGTGCTCTCTCCCTCCATTGCCAGATATTTGGATTTTAAAAAATGTCTCATCTCTGGCATGTCATGATAGAGAAGATAGTGGGTAAATTATACTGCTCTAACTTCCTTACTCTCCTGGCAAAAGTAAATTCCACTTGTGCCAATGCTCAGTGTTCCAGCCCACATAAAATCCATGATTTTAAAGACAGATATCTAAGGATTTGCTCCTTGTAAAATAAAGTCAACATCATCTTCCCAATTTCATTTATTTGTCGTTCAGCTTTATATATATATATATATATATATATATATATATATATATATATATATATATATATAAAGCTAAGCTTAGCAAATATCGATATGTACTGTCCAAATATAACCATCAGGATAAAGCTCAAGTTTAAGGAAATGACTTGATCAATTTTTTGCCACTCCTGTGACTCAATCAGTTTCTCAAATAATAACCAATTACCTTGGATACAGAATAAAGGTCTTTCAGCTCTGAGCTTTTATCTTTGTACCATAGATAAAATTTCAGCTTCAGTTCACTCAACAATTCCTTTGGAACCATCAGTTAGTCTAGTTCTATTTTCTCTTCATTATCCTTTTTTCCTACTTTATGTCTGCAATAAGAATAAAAATCCTCATTTCTCATTGGAGCCAGTGTTAGGTCACATGACAGTTCTGCTGCAACTGATTGGTTAAAAATTGTTTTACTAAGTATCATCAATAAGATTTGATTAATCCATTTTATATAAGTAATAATAAATAACTTAGAATGAAGTAGAATTATAAGACTTCTTCCGACAATTTTTTTTTTTTTTTGTTGTGTACATAATCTTTTGACTAGTACACTCTCCAGCCTTCTTCAGATATAACTCCACACTTCCTTAGAACAAGAGCCTCACCACTGGATGCAGTTTCACATCAACGCAGAACACTAAAATCTAATTTTCTTTGTAAAATATGTACTGAATAATTTTGGTTGAAATGTCAGGCTGATCAGAAAATGATGAGTATACTCGTATATTTACAATCAAAGTGTAGTAATTTATTAATCGTTTTTTTGCTTAGATGTGGCACAAAGCCATTTGAATGGAGCACCCAATGAGACTTGAACTCACTTGTGTAGGTTTACCAGTCTAGCTTATCAACCATTACACCAGAGGTACCCCTACAATCAAAGTGTAAGTTACAAGAAAGAACGAGTATTTTTTTTAACTAATTTCATATTTTGAAAAAAGATACAAAGAAAGACAATTTTAATCAAGCATAAAAAAGAAACAGAATAATTAATTAGTACAATTAAGGAAATGATTGGTGATCCATTAATTCATTAGTATACTATTTTAACAGTGATCCATGATGATATTAATGCTCCTATTTAGGAAGGAGTGAAGGATCCTAATTAGCATTTCATAGTTATCACTGTTATATCAAGAATCTGAATGATTAAAAACAATGTTCAGTGTGAATACAGATCCCTCAAGATTATCATTCAGTTGCATATTAGACTAGAAATTGTTTTATTCTCTTAGTGTATATGCTCTTCTAAAAAATCTCATCACAATGGGATATTTTTATGGAGTTTTAGTGTTTATATATATATATATATATATATATATATATATATATATATATATATATATATATATATAGACTGTTTTGTTGCATCACAACACTTCAGTGTGGCTAGACACGTAGGACGCTTGAAGCTAGGATCGAAACCCACACACACACATTAATGTAAGAAAATATTTCAGCTGGTTTCTCTGTTTATTACTTTAGACATATAGAGCGAGTCAAAGGTAATCACTAACATAATCCTTAGTGATATTATACCTATTAGTTCTACCTGTGTTTATTGAAAATGAAAGTGTAGCGTTTTTGAATCTCTTCTATAAATTAAAAATTCTTAAAGAAAGCCCTAACAGTAGTTTAGAAGAAAAAGTAAAAGCCTAAAACACCCAATGCTACCATACCAAAAAAAAAAAAAAAAAAAAAAAAAGGATTTTGTAAAAGCTCTATAATTCTTGAAGCCTCCTCGGTTCCCAATGGTAGTATAGAAGAAAAACTAAAAAGCCTAGGAAAATGTCCCAATACCCCCCCCCCAAAAAAAATTCAGTACCAGTGAAAGTCTGACGAAAGTACCTTAATCTTGGACTTTAAGTAAGTTAAAACTAAAGAAAACTAAATCAAAATTACCACCACCCCCTTTTTTTTTTTACGTACACATGGGAAGCAGCATGATGTACGTAAAGGTATTTGAATAAACCCATGGACGACCAAACTCAATACCTAAACAGGTCCTGGACGTGAGTTTGACGACTTTATGCTCAGGATCGTTAGTTCGATTGGGGAACTACTGCTTCTCCTCTATAAGAGTGGCTTCTATAGAAGAGAATAAAACAGCCATCGAAATATAACCATGACCCACACTCAAACCACATACACAAACCGCATCGCTCTTCGCGCGGGTAAAAAGGGGGGCACGTCCTGCTGAGGTTGGAGCCCTGGCCTCAGTGTTCGAAAAATCAGCTACAGAGCTCAAACGATCAAAACTACTAAAATGCAAGCAAACACTACAAATAGCCACATTTAATGTAAGAACCTTAAATAGAATAGGACAACTACCAGAGCTAATCGCATCGGCCGTAGAACATAAGATTGACTTAATATGAATACAAGAACACAGATACATGCACACCGAAGATATCAAATATCACGAAACTGGCAATGGATGGTCGCTCGTCACTGTATCCGCATGGAAAAACTCTGTCAACGCCGCAGTAGGAGGGGTAGGATTACTTATAGGACCTAGAGCATTAAAAACGCTAAATAGCATTGAGAAAATACAACCTAGAATGATGGCAGCTACTTTTAACGGCAACCCCAGAGCAACAATCTCTCCTGCTACAGCCCTACCAATGTTAGTGAAGAAACTGAACTAGTCACCTTCTACGATGAGCTATCCTCATTAGTGCGTAGCATCCCGAAACACAACATGTTAGTCATTGGCAGAGACATCAATGCCCAAATCGGGAAAAACGGAAACAACAAATACAGCCTCCACAACACGTCAAATAGGAATGGGCAACATCTAACAGATTTCATGATAGAAAATAGATTAACAAACTACCAAAAAAGGGAGGGCAAACTATGGACATACACGTACACAAACAATACTAAAGCTCAGATAGACTACGTCCTTATAAACAAGAAATGGAGAAATAGTGCAATGAATTGCAAGGCATACTCCTTTTTTGAGGGTGTGTCCACCGATCACCGAATAGTCACGGCGAAAATACGGTTAAGCCTATGAAAAAACGCCAAACGAACAGCGACCACCAAACATTATGACTGGGCCCTATTGAACAACAGAGATATAAGAGATAAATACGTATTAGAATTAAGAAACAGATTCAAAACACTACAAGAAAAGACGGAAAAAAGTACACCAAACGACGAATATGAAAATTTCGTCAATGCACACCTCGAGGAGGCAGCGAAATGCATTCCAACAAAACTCAAAACTAAATATAGAGTCCCATGGGAAACTTTAGCGGTGAGAGAAAAAACGTGCACTAGTGAAAACAGCCTCCAAAAACTATCGAAAAAACCCAACAAACACAAATGCCTTAAAACGGCACAATATCAATTAGCAGGCATATATATAAAGGAACAGACAGAATACATTCAAAATCAGATAGATAAGGTTAGAGACTCGGTGGAAGATAGACAATCTAGGATAGCCTGGCAAACAATAAACGAAGCGAGTAGAAGAAAGAACACAGCCAAAGCAAAACTGAAAGCAACAAACCAACAAGAAAGAATAAAACTGTGGAAACAGCACTTCGAAAACCTACTAGAAAACCCACCAAAAATAACACATGAACCAATCACCAGAATAATTAGCAAACAATTAGACATTAAACTAGGACTGTTCACTCAAGAAGAACTCAGCTCGGTTCTCAGAAAAATTAAAAATAGGAAAGCTGCAGGGCTGGATGAAATTTCCCCAGAAGTATGGAAGACCAGACAATTCAACGACATACTGCAACGCAGTATACAATCAAAATCTGATAGATAGATGGATGAAGGGATGCATACTCCCTTTCCCTAAAAAGGGGGACCTCGGATTAGCCAAGAACTACCGAGGCATAACACTTACATCCATAACAGCCAAAATCTACAATGCCCTACTACGAAACCGCATAGAACCCAAAATCGACAACATACTTAGGAAAAACCAAAATGGCTTCCGAAGAAATAGATCCATGACCTCACAAATATTAACCATCCGTAGAATCCTTGAAGGTGTACGGGCAAAAAACCTACAAGCGATTCCATTCACAGAGGAAAGATGGAACAAATCCTACTAGCGTACAGCATACCTAAAGAAACCGTAGCGGCAATAACGAAAGCATGGACAGCTATCAATAGGCTATCGATTATATGGAAGTCAGACCTAACCGATAAAATGAAACGCAGTTTCTTCCAGGCAGCGGTCACATCGATACTGCTATATGGCTGCACTACATGGACGCTAACAAAACGGCTGGAGAAGAAGCTAGATGGCAATTACACACGAATGCTACGTGCAATCTTGAACAAGTCCTGGCGGCAACACCCCACAAGACACCAACTGTACAGCCACCTGCCCCCTATCGCAAAAACTATTCAAGTTAGACGAACCAGACATGCAGGACACTGCTGGAGAAGCAGGGACGAACTCATAAGAGATGTACTCTTATGGACCCCCACACATGGCCGTGCAAAAGCAGGACGACCAGCACGAACATACATTCAGCAGCTATGTGAGGATACAGGATGTTGTCCTGAAGACCTACCTAGGGCGATGAACGATAGGGAGGAGTGGCGAGAGAGGGTCAGGGATATCCGTGCTACCAGCGCGATATGATGATGATGATGATTTGGTTTAATGGCATATCAACTTTTGATGGTTATTTCAAGAGTGTATCCCATTTACAAATATGATTTGTAAGTGAATAGTTTGTTGATAACTTTATTTTTAGATGAGTTAGAGTTCATTTATTTGCTCACAGTTAATTGATCTTAAGTTTTGCTATTTTATATTAGTAATTTTATTTATTAAATATTCTTAATATGAACAACTTGCACTAAGCTGTATTGTTTCTCATAATAATAATGATAATAATGATCCCTTGAAAAAGATTGAACAATTTTATTTGACTCCTAGATGGGACCCTAAAAGATACTACCACTTTGTTGGTTGGTTTGTTGGGTTTTATGGCATATCAACCTTTGTAGGTTATTTAATGCCAAATCCATTTTTATGTAAATAATCAGTTCTATTTCAAACAATTCAGTTTAGCATAAGTACACAGTTTAATTGTCAAAAACATTTCTATTTCAAACTATTCAAGCAGTTATATATAACAATTCAGTTTAGTGTAAGTAAAGTTTCAATATCAAAAACAGTTCAATTTCAAATAATTCAGTTTAGCATAAGCACGCAGTTTAAAATGTTAAGTACAGTTTAATTGTGAAAAACATTTTTTATTTTGAGCTATTCAGCTTAGTCAAGCAGTTCTAATTCAGCACAGTTAATTATCCAAACAGTTCTATGTTAAACAATTCAGTTTAGTGTAAATACAGTTTCAATGTCAAAAACAGTTCTATTTGAAATAATTCAGTTTATCATAACCACGCAGTTTAAATGTAAGTATGGTTTAATTGTCAAAAACATTTCTATTTCAAGCTATTCAGTTTAATCAAACAATTCAGTTTAGCATAAGTATGCCATTAGTTCTATTTAACCCATAAATAGGGCCCTATCAAGTGCTACCATGCCGGGCCAGAGTGGACCTGGGAGCAATGGCAATGAAGGGGTGCTCTGTATTCCCCAAGGCCCCAGCATTACTGGGACCTCACCATCAGACTGTTTAGTGTCATATCCAGGACATCTGTTGGGAAGTCTTACCCCTCTGCAGAGTATTCTACAGCCCTACCTGACTGGGCAATACACAGAGTTAAATGGCAAACAGTTTTATTTCAGATAATTCAGTTTAGCATAAGTACACAGTTTAAACGACAAAACAGTTCTATTTTGAGCAATTCAGTTCAGCACTAGTAGGCAGTTCCAATGTCAAAACAATTCAGTTTAGCATAAATACGCAGTTTAAATGCAAAAAATCAGTATAGTGAAAGAAGCACGGTTTAGTTCTATTTAACCCATAGATAGGACCCATATCAGGTGCTACCACTCTGGGGCAGAGTGGACCTGGGAGCGATGGCAATAAAGGGGTACTCCGCATTCCATAAAGCTCCAGCATCACTGGAACCTCACCATCAGATTGTTTAGTGTCATATCCAGGTGCAGTCGGTGTATTCTACAGCCCCAGCTGACTGGGCAAACTACCACTTTGTGTCAGAGTGGATCTGGGAGTAATGGTAATAAAGGGTTACTTCACATTTCCCAAATTCCTAGAATGAAGCTTCACCATCAGATTCAGGAAAACTCTGAATTCAAACCTGTTAAACTCCGCTTAAAAATTGACCTTGTGTCATATCCTGCCCGAGCGGAGGGGTTGGTAAATAGTACCATCAGATTCAGCTTGATATCATACCCAGGACACTAATAATTCTATTTAATATTAATCATTTGTTTGCTTACAGTTAGCTCGTTTCAAGTATAATGAATCATTGAATTGTTCTTTTTGACCTAAAGATGGGACCCTAATAGGTACTACCAGTCCAGGTCAGAGTAACACATTTGTTCTATTGGCTGGGGCTGTAGAATACACAGACTGCATCTCCTTGATATGACACTAAACAATCTGATGGTGAAGTTCTTGTAATGCTGAAGCTTTGGGGGATGTAGAGTACCCCTTCATTGTCATCGTTCCCAGGTCCACTCTGGCCCAGAGTGGTAGCACTTGATAGGGTCCTATCTATAGGTCAAATAGAACTAAACTGTGTACTTACGCTAAACTGAATTGTTTGAAACAGAACTGTTTTGACATTTAACTGTGTGTAAACAAAATCTATACTTATACTCAAGTGAATTGTTTGAATTAGAACTGTTTGACTAAACTGAATAGCTTGAAATAGAAATTTTTTTGACAATTGTGTACTCATGCTAAACTGCATTGTTTGAAATAGAACTGTTTATTTGTATAAAAATGGATTTGGCATTAAATAACCTACAATAGTTGATATGCCATAAAACCTAAACAACTAACCAAACACTCATTGGTGAGGGGAGTCTTACCCTTCTGCAGAGGTGCAATTGGCATATTCCGTATGATGATGTAGCAAATTGTATCTTCCTAAACTTTAAAATGTCTATTGCCCTACACTCCAACTTAAATTTAAAAAATATATATATATATATATATATATATATATATATATATATATATATATATATATATATATATATATATTAACAAACATAGATTTTATATTATCAGAATTTCATTAATTCTATGAAATTCCCTCAAAGAATCGCATTTGCATTTTATTTGAGAGATCTCTCAATTTTAGAATCAGAAGATATCTGAAAACTCTTATTTTACTAAGCAAAATCTATACTTATACTAAAGTGAATTGTTTGAATTAGAACTGTTTGACTAAATTGAATAGCTTGAAATAGATTTTATTGGCTATATAGCCAATAAAATCTATTTACTGTCAATAACAAAGAATGAAAAAAAAGAAATGAAAAATATCAAATTTGTTTTTAAGGAATAAAGGAAAAGAAAGGTATAGAATTTTCAATGGTCACACTATAATTCAGTTGTTTTGTAAACTGATTTCATTCATGATATTATTCAACTGTTTCACTGTATACACATACATTTTGTAAATCTGTGATCTCATTTTTTTTCTGTTGCATCTGTTTTATTCATAGGTATTTCTGCTGGCCTGAAAGTAGTGGGTACCCTTCTTTTTTTCATTGTGTGGCTATTGATACGAAGAAAAATTCGACAAGACACAAAAGTATCAATGACTGTAAGTATTATAAAATTCATTTCTTCTTTTTCTGATTACTTCTACTGGGAAAGATGAAGTTAGCAATCTTTTATGCAATAGAGTTGCTAGCTCCATGCCTCTTTGGTTTTGAATCTTTACTTCTCATAGATTGGTTGTCTTATTAATGCTAAAGAGCCAATTTTGTCCTCCTTTATCCATAGTTGGTTGAAGGAGAAAGCAAAGACATTAGCATGAAGTGAAAAGCAAACATCTCTGTTCAAGATTTGAATTCACTTTGTTAGATTCATTTCCTACAATGATAAAATGTTACACACATGCTTCTTATCAGATTTAATGGTAATAATTCTCTTGTGTGTGTGTGTGTGTGTGCGGGGGGTGGTCCCATGGCACAGTGGTTAACATGTTGTACTGCAACATTGTAGTAAGCGAGTTTGAAATCCAGTCACATTCACAAGGGTATTTGTTAGAAAGTGTAAGTTATGAAGACCCTTATCCTACCAGCTATGGGTTAAATAGTACCACTGTTGTTCTTCTACAAGGATAGATTTAATATTAAATAATCTACAAAAGCTGACATGCCATTCAACAGAGAAACCAAACCAAACCTAACTGCTACATTGTTTTGTAGATACCACTACAATAGTGACTATCATAATGATTAAAATTATTACAAAAACATAATTGAAGAGATTTGTTAGTTTAAGACTAAAATATCAACAAGTTCAATTACTGTGATAGCATCACAAATTGTTGTGCATATTTTTATAAATTGTTATGATGTTATGCAGCCAAACACCCAGTTTTGTAAACATGATTTACTGAAATGGTGAAGATGTAGGTTAAGATCACCTGTTAGTATGTGACACTAGGTAAACAATGATATGTTTCAAAATGTAAAACTCCAAACCAAAATGTCTCAGTATCTTAAACATAAATATTCTCAGGCTGCATTGATTAACATGTCAAGCCAGTAGATATATGTGTGTTAGGAAGGGGCTTGCAGGTTTTGTGAGAAGTCATCAAACACTCAGAGCCTAAAGGAAGAAACAGAGTGGTAGTCAAGCTTTAGCGAAAGAAGTCACAATCAAGGAAAGACTGGAGAGAAATATCAAAGAAATGAACCTCAAATTCACTTTAAATTGATCCCCGAGTACAAAATATCATAAAATCTGTTGTAGAGTGGCTAAAAACCCCTTCAGCATTCTATCAGGTGAACTGGCTCGTAGCCATAAATAGCCTAGGATTAAAGACCTCGAGGATTGATTTAATCAGCTGATTAATATTCGGACTGATGTTACTTTGGTTATTCTGCATTTTGACCCTCAATTCTTGTAAATTCTCTTGTTAATTGTTTGTGACTTATTGTACCGTGTCTTTTTTGTATGTATCCGTCAGCACTGGATACTGGTGCTGAATAAATATATTAAGCACTCATTCTTCTCTGTGTATCATTCACCTCAACGATACAGCACAATCAAAACGAGTAATTTGTAACTTTAGCATTCTACCTTTCTAATGACCTTGAAGAAAAAAAGCATCAAGGGCCCTGCTTAAAGCACTAGTGGTAGTTGTTGATCATATTCATCTACCCACCTTAGACATTATCCAATAATTGCCCAAAAGAGAAAAAAAAAAATTTGTCAAGAAGGATAAGGGTTGATACTAACAAAAGTGACAAGGATAATTTTTTTAAATATTCAAAAAAGGAATATATTGTTATAAAACTAAATCCAAACATTTTTTGTGGTATCATTTTATCATATACTATATTATTTACCTTAATGCACTTGATTAAATCTTGGAGCTTCAAACTGAATATATATATATATATATATATATATATATATATATATATATATATATATATATATATATATATATATACACACACACACAGAAAAAAATGAAAAAAATTTTAAGACCAGAAAGCTTATATATATATATATATTATATATATATACTCACATTTGTTTTAGTATCTACTAGCCAGACCCGTATTTCTCATGGAATTAATTACATATGTAGATATAGGTAAGCATGATTCTGTGAGTTTATCTTGATGTTTATTATCTTCCAGCTGTACTTTTAACTTAGATTCATTGATCATGACCAAATATTAATTAGACTGCCAAAGGATTGAACTTACTTTTCCAAAAATATTTATCAAATAAAATTTGATACATTCTAATTTGATTCTATTTCTAGTTAAAAAATGAAATAGATTTTAAACTTTTACCCAATCAATCTTGTTAAAATGTAATAAAAATTCAAAGTAAATGTTAAATTTAGATTTCATTTTTCTAAGTGAGCCATTCACAATGATTTTTTGAATAGAAAAAAATTAAAAACGAAGTGATTAATTCAATTCCACACATAAAAAGAAATTTTGAAAGAATTATTTGAACACTTGAACTCTTTTTATTGTTGTTAATCACAGATTGTTCTTATACAAAAAACAAAATGTATGATATTCATTGCTAAAAATAAGTTTATAAGAGTGGCTGTTAACATTTAAAAATTTGTTTTATATTGTTTTTGCTTTGTGCTACTAAAGAAAGCAACCAAAGCATGAGTCTCTGTCCTTACTGAAGTAGACCAAAGGATGCATCATTTAAAATGTCAGGAGAACAACAAAAACAAAGAGTTCACATAATTCTTTGAATGTGAATGACACTTCTCAAAACTATATATAGTTGGCGGTGGGGATAAAAACAAAAACTTTCGATATTTTTAATTTCTTCTTATATACTAACAGGTAGTCTGATGAAGACATCATTTATCTGCCTATCATCCCAATTGGACATATGAATATATCTATTTGCTTTAATGTAACCAAATGGACAGACAAAAAGTGACATGAGCTTTTATATCTTAAAATAAATGTAATGGCTACATATACAAGTAGATCAATTGATTTTAACTCCATATCAACCCATCTGGGAGTATTTTATGCCTAGAGGTTAGGGAATTGCATACATTATATATTCATATTTACATTTTCTTTTTTTTTTGAGTAGTTTCTTAAGAGTTTTTTTTTGCACATGATATCAGGTATTTCTATCTAATACAAATAATTTGCAAACCTAATAGGTACTACCACCCCATGTCAGAGTAGACCAGGACGTAATGGCAATAAAGGGTACTCAGCAGAGGTTCAGAACTGGAGCCTCACTCCCAGATGTATTTTAGTCTCATACTAAGAGAAAATCTTTTTTTTTTTTATGGGAGGGGGGTACCCTTCTGCAGGGATACAATCAGCATATTCTAAGCCCCATCAACTAGTGTACAAACAAGTAAAATAATGATATAGACAGTGTAGTTTAATGTACCAATGTTAAATGAATCAAATTTTAAGTTTTTATAATTTATAACATTTCTGTCTTTGACATCAAGTACTCTAATTGTCATTAATATTTTTTAAAATTTTCTTTTGACACAGGTGCGTGATTATGTGGATTCCATTTGTTCCATCAATAAATTAGGTAAAGATTCAGAGAACACACCAAACCCTGGCAATCCGGTCACTAAAGAAACAAAATTGCAAGAAACCGTTGCCAACATGACAACATCAGATACCGATCCCAAAGAGCAAAAAGAATCTGAACAAAAATCCAACAGAGATCCCTCACAAAATGCAGAATCATGTGAATCCAATGTATGATGAAAACTTTCAGCATATGTTTACAATAGACAATTTTTATGGGTTTTTTTTTTTAACACAAAAACAACCACCAAAAACAAAAAGCAATGGACCAAAACTGAACCAATCAGAAACAGTATAAATGATGTCACTGTGTAGATGGAGATATCTCCTCACTTGAATTGATTCGTCTTGTCTAATATATGGAAAAAAAAAAAAAATTGAAATATCATTTTGTTGTTTCCTCTTCCAGCCATAAAAATAAAGAAATAAACTGTTTTTGATTATAATGTAATATTTGAAGAGTCATAACAAAATGTTTACTTTGTTGCACTAAGTCCCAATCACTGCAACATTTATCAAAAGCAAAAATGATATCAAATAACATTAATGAGAGAGAGAAAGAGAGCAAGTGAGAGAGAAAGAAAGAAAGAAAATCTAGACTGACAGCTAATTTTTTCCCTAGGTACTTTCTGTTCTACCCAGTAGTTAATAGAGAGGCCAACATTCAAATTATCTTTATCATTGAATATACAGAGAATGTTTCTGATCCGTCACAACACATTTGATGGCAGAGTAATGAGGAATTGTTTATACTCTTTCCTGGAACATATTCAGTTGTTTTTATCCCCCTCTTACCAATTTTACAAAGAAAAGAAAACATACATATATAAAACAAAATGTGTGTTTGATTATCAAGTTATTAAAAAAAAAAAAAAAAAAAAAAAAAAAAAAACTGTGTGCATGTGTTTGTATGAAATTGTGACAGTTTCAACCATAAACCGACCAACATATTTCCAGGATAGAATGGAATTGAAAGAAAAATAGTTCCAATTGAAATTAATGTTTTTTTAATAATCCATCTCAAAAACAGTTAAAATATTTGTTTGAATCCCCCTCGAGTCTCAAGGTATTTTAAAAACCTGAATCAAATATGCACAATAATCATTAATTAACAAACAAAACCCATCAGTAGGTAATAATTGTTATTGACTTCATAATAAAAACTGGTTTTATATATTTGGGAGGAAAAATATAAAACTTGGTTATTTTTATCTCAAAATATTAACATTTCATGCCATTATCCATTACATGTTAAAAAAATGATACTAATATTGTATAATATAAATGATATTATACAATAATGTTATCATTAAAAAAATAAATAAAAAATAAAAAACAAATAATTATTTCATTTTTGGGTCAGTCTTTGATAATTACAGTTAAATTTGCATCAATGATATATTGTCATGTTGGGTCAACTTAAGTGCACAGTTTTCTAAGTCAATAATATTTACAGTGTAGATTCAACCTTAGATCCATAGCCAGTAAAGATTTGCATTATTTCCCTTACATAATCAATAACTTTTCTTTTTATTATACAGAAATTTGTTTTAGACAGTCCAATAGAAAAGACTTATTAAAAAAAAAATTGTAAGTGTTTAATATATTTATATAATGGAACATATCAATTTATAGGTTTCACCTCAAGTATTTTCCTTGTGAGTGGAAGCCATCTTTATAAGTTGAAGACACAAGATGAGATTCTAATTTACCCTTGCACTTCATAAAATGACCCAAAGAAATATGGGGGTCCTTATTCTACTTTGACAGTTTAGATTCACAGCATTAAAGCATAAAAAAATAAAATTAAATGCTATCTCTATCCCATAATTGTTACATTTAGTGTATAGAATTGATACACTAAATGTAACAACAATTATGAGGCAATGGTAGTTGTTCTTTTAATCTTGTTAACCCTTAATGACCAAGATGTTGTTGTAGGGTATCTTGTTTTTTTATTCTCTGGGCTTGGATGCACATCAAAGCTATAAATTTCACCCATAAAGGCAGGGATGAGCATAGTGCATCTCTTTGACTGCAAGGAAGCATTTTCTTGAAAATTAAAGCATATTGTTCAAATGATAATTTTTTTATTAGTATGGAAGTCAAGCGTTGTAATGTTTGTCAAAACTTGTTTTTCTTCAATACAAAAATTAGTTAAATGTCTTTTAGTCCAAGTTAAAAGAGTAGTAAGGTCTTTTAACCTGAACTATTTATGTTTAACAATATTTGCACGTATATAAATGGCAACTCATAAGTATATGTTGGTATTTTATAAAAGAAAATACAAGTCATAACCAAAAATGAATTCAATTTCTTTTGGCTATGTCCCAAAATTCCTTTTTTTTTTAAAAGACTTGACAACTTTCATATTAGACTAAATATAGATAATATGAAAGTTATCAAGACTTTTATTAAAAAAAAAAAGAAGGAATTTGTGGCATAACCAAAAGAAATTGAATTCATTTTTGGTTATGACTCATATTTTCTTTTATAAAATACCAACATATACTTATGAGTTACCATTTATATACGTGCAAATATTGTAAACATAGATTTTAAAAAATTTAAAAAGAATTTCCTTCGAGGTTCTAAATAAAAAATTTTTTTTTTTATTTTATTTCTAAATTGTGATGAAATAAGTGTTTACTCTTGTGAAAATAATTATCTTTATGGAAATTTTAATCTGTTTTTGTTTCCTTCTGAAGTCAAAAATGATTATCACTGTTGACTGTATTTTTTTTTTTTTTTTTTAATACCTGTTCAAAAATATTATTCAAATGTTTTGTTTTGTTGTTACTGTTGTAGATGTTTCTCTCCCTGACCCTTTTTTGCTGATATTTGGAGATGGTATTTTGATTCCAGAAATTGTTTACTGCCGTTAACCCCTCCGACTTTGATTATATGTCATCAAACTGTTTCAGGCTGCCTATACCTCTAATACAGATGTAATTCATATGATTCAGACTGTTTGAATGACAAACCTGTGCTTATTTCACATTAAAATACATGCCAAATAGTTGAATAATGACTGGGAAAACAAAATTTTAATCTCCAAATTGCCATATATTGCAAACTAATGCAAGTTTCTTGGAACATTCTGTATTTTATGTTTGATAAACTTTATTAGTCTACATTTGTGTAAAAGATTTTTTATGTTATTGTATAAAATTGATAGCATCTTGATGACTAAAGTCAAAATTATGAAATAATAAAATCAGATATTGTGAAAATAGAGTAAATTAAATTAGATCTATTTCTCTGTTTATGCTATCAGAGATAATTAGAGATTTATCTATTTAATTGCTGTGAACCCAAGTGTTATATTTAGATGAGTGTCCAGTCTCAAATAACCTTTACAACCATGCATCTTTTTGCAAACATACACACACAACACATGCATCCATATATTTCTGAATTTTTTTTGATGGGATAGCAGATTTAGGTAGAATAACTCCAGCATCAAGAGCTGATTGACCCAAGATTTAAATTTGCAGCAGACTATAAAGAACAAGGGATATTTTTACTTTTGCTACTCAAATTACATATAATTCATTGAATTCCGTTTTCATGTAACTTTTTTTTTCAACAAACAAACAGCCTAATGTATACATCCTTGCAATTTGTGTTTTATTTTGGGAAACATTTAGTAAAAAAAAGTATGATTTTTTCACAGGAAGGAACATAAAATGATTTTTATATTATTTGATTTTAGAGAAAAATGTTTATTAAAAAAATAAAACAAAAAAAACAAAAACAAGACTTTTTTTTTTTTAATGCAGTCTTTGTTATTTTAATATCCCTATAACTATGACTTGTTTATATAATTTAACTTTGATTAAATGACCAAATTTTGAGGTTGTCAAAATCATACACCCCTGTAAATAATCAAATGTGGCCTTTTCATTTTTATCACGATGATTCTAATTTGTCTAGATTCTTTTCTTGGGTTGAGAGAGACAAGTTAGTACAAAGCATTTGAAAAAGTACTTTTTTTATTGCATAAAAAATTTACTGTCTCATAATAGTTATTATATTTGCATATATATATTTTATACACTGAATGTAACAACTATTTTGGGACAGAGATTGTAATTTACTTGTAAGTATTATACTTAACATTAGGTTATAAATGACTAGAATTCCATACAGGCACTTTGTAATGCTATGTCAGTTTTTCATATTTTGTCCATATATGAATTTAATACTGAAACTCAGAAAGAAGGGGAAAAAACTCTTCTAAAATATTAAGGTTTTTTTGTATATCTGATGATCTGTGCAAATTATGCCGTTAGCATATTTATTTACATAAAAATATACCATTTAATAAAATATTGCATTTTTGTATGATTCCTTGCATTTTCTTTAAATTTGTTCTTTAAGCCCCATTATAACTATTACTGCTTATGAGATCATCTACTATTGATATCTTCAACAAGTGAGAATTACTACTACTATCACCATTATGATGACGATGAGAAAATGTTTTGTTTAACCCTTTAAGTCATTGCCAAACTCTTGCACACATCTTTTGTCCTCGCACAAATATACAAAACATTTTCAACATGGTTCTGTTGTCCCACATTATCATACCTAACAGTATATTGATATTACAAAAAATATATAAAAAAAATTTCTATTTTATATATAATTGTAACTTAGAATCAAATATTTACATGTGATGGTTTAGTAATAGGTGGATTCCTATGAATATACATTTTCATTTAACAATTTTTATTTTAAATTACTGTAAATGAATTCTAAACATGACCAGTGTAGAATTTGTTCTATCAGTTATCTGTGGGTATAAATGTCATTTTCCTATTGGATAAATAATATCAGTACAGATTTGTAATTTACTTGTTTATAATTAACTTTTACAAGATTGGATATTGAGTTTTAAGGAACTTGATGAAAAGGTCCCAGATACATTTTGGTATACTTTAATTAAAAATATTAAATGAAAATTTGACTAAATCATAGTACTTGCTCAAAAGACTTTCTCCAACAAAAAGTAAATTAATAACACTTTACATTTAAAACTAAACTATCAATTCAGAATCTATAAAAGGTCCTTTTTTTATGGTTGCCATGAACATTTTAGATTTTTTTGATTTGCCCTATTAACATATAGAGCCAACACTTTGATAACTGCATGTCCTGCAGAGGAGCAAAATATTACAAAAATGGATATCTGAAAATTATTTGAATTGAATAATTACAACTTATATTTGATTACAAATGATTATTATCATTAGTTACTTGAAACCATATAGTTCCTTGCTTAAAAAAAAAAAAAAAAAAAAAAGACTTTTATAATCAGGGTTGACATGTCAAACCAACCAATTAACATCTTTGTATATATATATATATATATATATATCTCCAAAGAAAATACAATGATAGAGTTCAATTGTGTCAACAATTTAGGATGTGATACATTTTGTGTAGCAATGTGTTTTACCTGACAGAATTCAATCTAATATCTTTATTTTGCAATGTCAAGATCCAAGAGTGGTTATCTAAGTGATAATATTGATGATGCAAAAAGGATCTTTATTTTGCAATGTCAAGATCCAAGAGTGGTTATCTAAGTGATAATATTGATGATGCAAAAAGGATCTTTATTTTGCAATGTCAAGATCCAAGAGTGGTTATCTAAGTGATAATATTGATGATGCAAAAAGGATCTTTATTTTGCAATGTCAAGATCCAAGAGTGGTTATCTAAGTGATAATATTGATGATGCAAAAAGGATCTTTATTTTGCAATGTCAAGATCCAAGAGTGGTTATCTAAGTGATAATATTGATGATGCAAAAAGGATCTTTATTTTGCAATGTCAAGATTCAAGAGTGGTTATCTAAGTGATAATATTGATGATGCAAAAAGGAAACTGTAAAATTTTGGCTTCTTCTCCGGTACAATATTTTTCAGTGTATGACAAAATGTTGAAGATCATTTTCAGATCTTCTTAAACAAATTTAAGTTAGTACTATTTGACTTTTATCAACAATGTACCTGTAACTGTGAGAGGAATGTATGAGGGAATACTTCATCAGATCAAGAAGGAAATGACTTTGGGCAATTAAAATGTACATGCTATTTTACATTTTCATCTCAAAGTTCAACTCACAAGGCACATTAGTTCCCAAGTTTCAAAAAATTCAATAAAATGCAAAAGTTATTTTCTTGGTTGGGCTGAGAACTTTTCGGCACTTACTTATAAACTTATATTTTTAAAATCAAGTCCTACTGTTTTTTTTCTTCTTCAAGCATCTTTGGTGGGAGTCCAGTTCTAACTAAATGTAATTCATTTCAAGTGACTTTAAACAGGACATTTTATTTCTATCAAAGTAAATAAAAGATTTATTATAGATATATATCTGAAGACCAGTAAAAATACTCCAATAGATAAATTATCCATTAAAATAAAATTGATTAATAATTTCTAAAACCTTATTGCTAACTATTAATCCTTGAGTAAGTCTTTTGAGCAAATGCAAATTTAATTCTTTCAGTCAAATTTTATTTGATCACAACAGTGGATCCAGATCTCAGTTTTTAACTCTTTCAATATTCTCTTGGAAACTCTTTCAATATACTTATAAAACTTGCCATATCTTTCTATTTTTTTTTAACACATCCAAGAAGGAAACTACCTTCCTAGTAGATTAAGAGTTTTATAAGTTGATAAAAAGTAGACTGTAGAGAAAAAAAATTCTAAAAATTATATCTGATAGAAATATATTACAAATATTGAAAATTTTTCAATCCAATTGTCATGTGTTGTTTGAAAAATCTCTGGTTATATATAATGAGGTTAGTAGTCTATAAATATTATAACACCTGATTTTGTCTTTTTACAACATTTATAATCTTCATCTTTGTCCCGTCTTGCGATTTTGTTTTTTGTGTGAAGATAAAATGTTAATGAAATGGTTTTGGGTGGGGGGAGACTATGGTCAGGTCTGTTATTGACTTATATTTATTTTTAAAACTAAATGAAATGATTCATTGGTAAATTGTTACAATGTATATATATGCAAGTTCATGTAATCCTTCTGCTGGAATATACAGAAAGTAATTTTTTTAATGATTCAGCTAATTTAAAACAAACTACTACCCTATTTAAATAGCATATAAACTTACCTTCCCTCACAAGAAAGCTTTTAAGTTGGAGTATCTAATATGCTAATGTTTACCCAGATGGCATAGCCTAAGGAGTATGTCTTATATCCCATCAAATATAGTACCTTTGGCAAACAGAATTACAGAAATCTAGAAACAAGTAACAAAAAGTTAAAAAATTGATGCCATCTTTAGTTCTAATGATGAGATATTCACAGATAATTCAGTGTTATAAAATTAGATAATGGATAATAATGAGATGAAAACTTAAATATTCAGAAATTGTTATATACTTTGATAATTTGTTTTTGAGGGTTGAATAGTTTTAAAACAAATCTTGATATACATAGAATTTCGTAATCTCATAACTTGATCAATTCTCATTCAAATGATCTCAACTTGTGTAGAAACAACGCAAATTTCTCTGTAACTCGTTTTATCTTTTCAGATATAGAAATGCCATCTAGTGAAAAAGAAAAGGCGTTTAAACATTAAACATAGAATTTTGAGCTGTTTCCACACTTTCTGTTAAAATCTGAGATCATTTGAACAGAATTGGTCAAGTTTTTAAAAAATATCAATTTTCTGAAACACCTTGTAGAATATCCATAAGTTATTTTTCATATAATCCTGAATTAATAATAATAATAATTAAACAAAGATAAATATACATTTTCATTTAAGTAATAAAATAAAAAAAATAAAAAAACGTTAAAAAGTCTGCTTTTTATTAGTGAAATTAATGAAACAGGACTTGATATAAGATTGCCAATCATTCAAATTAGAGAACAGTCATTTGACTCAATTTTTAGGTGCCCCCCCCCCCCAATGGCTAATGAAACAGCTATTTTTGACACCAACCACCTGTACATAGGAGGGACCCTCATATAAAAAACAAAAAAAAATGTGATGAACCTGCTTCAGCAGAGAGGTGTTAGATAAATATCTACACTCCACCTAAACCATCTTTATCAAAATTTCTCTCCTATAAAGATTATGACTGTCAGAAATTTAAAAATTTTAAAAGAAAATTTGATTTTGTTAAATTAAAAAGAAAAGACATATTTAGAATATGAAGTAAAGTCAAAACATTGCCATTTTAAATAAATGAGAGAAATGAAGAAGAAGCAATGATTATATCTTTCATATGAACATGTTTAAAATGTTTTCTGTATATCGTCCATATTTTTTAGGGAAAAAAAAATATCCCTCACACATATACATACATTACCTACTGTTCAAGTTTTCTGTAGTTTATAGTAGCTGAGAGTGAAAACTAAGTAAAAGTAAAGTTGACAACCGTAGTCTAGAGCAACCCAAAGGTTCCCTTTTCAATAGCTACTACACCGAGGTGTAGGAGAGGAGCACTACTCCATTTCCTAGATTGCTCCACTTTACCCTTGATCCATACCTTATAATGCTGAGTGTTAAGCAAGACAGCATCAAATACCATTTTTTGAGTCTTTGGTATGACTTGACCTGGGATTGAACCCAGGTCTCCCGCACCATTGGCAAACACTAACCATTAACCCAAATAAGGCTGATTCCCCCTCCTTGCCCAATCACACTTGAAATTGTTTGCCTTCATGTAAATTTACTTTTTGATTATATATTAAAAGAAGAAAAATATATATTAATATTAATTATATATTGAAAGAAAAATAAGGAAGAAACAATTATCTCATGATAATTTTGTTTTCTTCTCATCCTATTCTTGCGTGTCTGGGGTTTAGTGTCCATTTTTTGGGGGGAAAGGAAATTTCTTGGGAATTATGGAGGGGAGGGAAAAGAAGTTTAAAAGGTTCCCATCAACAAAACAGACAATTCTTATTGAAAGGCTTTTCAATACCAGTTATATGAATTTGTAAAAAAGACAAAAACTATAAAATAACATTTTTTTGTTAAATAATCATATCAAATTTTCTATTATATCAATAAAAGAGATTTTTAAAATGTTTAACTTTGTTTTTGTTCTTGCATATATGTGTATCTTATTTGGATGCAGTAAGAATCCAAGGTCCAGACATGTATTTAAAAAGGTACAAAATAAGATTATTAAAAGATCAAATTTCAACAAATTTCTTAAACTGTTTCACAGAACTTACATATATTTATTTATACAAGTTTGGTTAAATACTTCAAAACTTTCTTTGTATCAGGGTCCAATTGATTGAGATATTTCACTGGTTTCTGCTCCGAAGCACTATCAATTATATCCATTAATCCATCTTCAGTTATGCCTAGCTTGGGTGCAATATTTATTTTGTTGGATGAGTTTAATATTGGTGGGGGGGCTTTGCTTAGCATGTTAGATACTCAACATCAACAACTAAGTGCCAGTGTTGAATGCTACTTTATATAGATATAAAAATAACAACCTTACATAATTTCAGTGTTATTTGTGAGGAGGATTCATATTTCAGCTGACGTTTGGTTTAGTTTTATAGCACATCAACCATTGTTGGTTATTTCATGCCAAATCCTGTTTTTACATATATATTAAATATATTTGTAAAAATACATTTTGTAGATACACACAATTAAATGATCAGTTATATTTCAAACAATTTAATTTATCATAAGTCATTTGTTTTCACAGTTTAAATGTCAAACATTTCATAGATAGGACCCTTTCAGGTGCTATCACTCCAGAGCCAGAGTGGACCTGGGAGCAATGCCAATGAAGGGGTACTCAACATTCCCCAAAGCTCCAGCATTACTGGAGCCTCATCATTTGATTTTTTAGTGTCATATCTAGGACACTCGTGGAGGCAGGAGTCTTACCCCTCTGCAGAGATGTAGTCAGTGTATTCTACAGCCCCAGCCAACTGGTCTGATTCAGCAGGTGTGAATTGTCGTAATATGTTGTTTGATGGATCTAGTATCAACAAAATGGTACGGCAATAAGAAAGGGTGATTGCTGTATGGCCAATGTAAGTATAAAGAGTTTGTAAGGTGTTGTTAAGGAGACACTCTCGAAACTAAACATAAGCAATGCCTACAATCTTGCTTCCACCTCGAAGATGATCAAAAGATATGATCACAAACGTTTGAACCTTGGGCAATTTCTTTATCAATTGGAACCTGTTACAGAGAAACTAGCTAGAAAGCTGGGGAAAAAACATACAAGATCATGAAAAAGGAAAGTTCCATAGTATTTAACCAAACTTGTATAGACAACTTGCTGCCTATATAAGATTCTGTGGAACGGGTAAAATTTTAAAACGGCTTTTAAAAGCGTATGCATTTTAAAATATTTTGAAATTCTAAAAAGAGAACCTTTCCTTTCGGTCATGTCTCATCAGATAATAAAATTCCGTGACAGGCAAGTATTGATGAAGAAATAGATATGAGGTAGCGACCATCAAAAAGTGTTGGGGCGGAGAAAACTGAACAAAAAAAAATTACCATAAGCCTGAATAGGCGTTATTAATATTGTTTCCTTCACATACTAAGTTAGGATTGGTTG
Organism: Sepioteuthis lessoniana; assembly: GCA_963585895.1. Classification (NCBI taxonomy): domain Eukaryota; kingdom Metazoa; phylum Mollusca; class Cephalopoda; order Myopsida; family Loliginidae; genus Sepioteuthis; species Sepioteuthis lessoniana. The sequence goes on from OY757913.1 coordinate 43,186,967, forward strand.
AATTTGTGTAAAATAAAAGTAATATGTAAAATTGCTTTTGTACATACAACGCGGGTTGGAGTTTTGTGATGAGGAAAGCTTCGGGCACGGATAAAAGTAACTTGTTATTTGAGGTTTCTCAGATAGTAAACGTTGTGGAGTTATAAGCGGCTGCGCATAAGTGTCACAATGACTGAGGACGAATTTTTATTGCTCGATACTGCAGACCAGTCCAAATTATTTGTGTACATAGAATGAACGAACACGTATCCTTTGCTAACGTCTAATCATCTGGTTCATCTTGCCTACTCGTACTGTAGATCCAACATTAAAAAATCTGACTTTTACTTGCACTGTGAACATTTCAACGCAGTTAAGTCCTTGCGTAACAACGGTAATATAATTATATCCAAACTGAACAAATGGCAGATATTCTTAACGACACCTCCAAATTTACAATCTTCGGTATATTGTTGATGAATTTGACAGGAACAGTGTATACAACATGAATTACTTCAGTCATTGTATTCTACAGCCCCAGCCGACTGGACTAAATGAAATAGGGTACATGTGTTTTAAACAAAAAAGGATTCATCTCAACTCCAAGTAGCAAGCCTCTGAAATTAGTAGACCAGTTCACTTACCTTGGCAGCAATATCTCATCTGCTGAAAGTGATATCAACATATGCCGAAGGAAGGTGTAGAATGCTATGGATAGGTTATTGATTGTATGGAAGTCTGATATATCCAAGAAAATAAAATGGGATTTCTTCTAAACTGTAGCCGTGCCCATACTACTATATGGATGCACCACATTAACACAAACAAAATGCATAAAGAAAAAGCAAGATGAGAACTACACAAGAATGTGGCATGCTGTCTTAAACAAATCCTGGAAGCAACACCCCACAAAACAACAGCTGTATGGCCACTCTCCTCCCATTTCACAAACCATTCAAGAAAGACAGAAGCAAGAATGAACTCATAAGCAATGTTCTCTCATGGACTCCTGCATATGGACGTGCCAGTGTCGGCTGACCTGCAAAACTCAGTGCAGATACAAGATGCAGCCTAGAAGACCTACTTGAAGCAACGGATGATAGCGATAGAAGGCAAGAGAGAGTCATGGAACTGCATGCTTGACAATGAGATATATATCTCTCTAAGCCCAGTCGGTTGGAGCTATAGAATATGCCAACTGTACCTCTGCAGAGGAGTAAGAACCCACTAACTAATATCCTAGATATAACAAAACTATTTGATGGTGAGTAGAGTTCTGGAGCTTTCGGGAATGTGGGGTACTCTCCAGTCCATTCTGACCTGGAGTGGTTGTACCTGTTAGGGTCCAACCTATGAGTCAAATAGAACTGTTTAATTATTTACTATACTGGAAAACATTTAGCTATTTGCAAATAAAACTATCAGTGTTAAATAGCAATAGTTGAAACCGCTTAACTAAGTTCAAATAAGCTCTGGCTCGAGCAAAAATTGTTACCTAAAAACTATTCGTTTACAAATCACACACACACACACACACACACACACACACACACATAACAGGATATAGCATTAAATAACCTACAAGAGTGGGTATACTGTAAAACATAAGCAATCAATATGTATATTTTGAAGAGTGTATATTTAGGCAGCAAGTTGTAATAATGTGACTAGAACTCTCTAACGCAGGGTTGCCCCACTCCTTACATCACATACCAGTTCTTCAGTTCGTACATTTATTCTGTCTTCGTGCCTTTACCTGAATCTATTCAGTAGACACAGCGAGCGTTACATGATGTCATTCTCGAACTTTGTTCCAGAGCGAGGCTCCGAAAAGGAACCAATGGCAGACTTGAGGCCGTAAGGCCTCTAGTTTCGGCTGGCCCACCTTCGAGTGAGTTAGCTGCATTATTGACTCCTTGGGACAAGCTTGGCTCATCAGGCTCACATTGCGCTAAATGGGGTCGATGAGCAACATAGAACAGCAGGGTTCGAGCCTCGGCTCGTATCCGACCTTCCCCTCCCCTAATCCCCACTTTAATCGGCCTTCAGGTCATTGACCTTGTGTCAAGCCTTGTCTGATGGAAGGCAGAGGCAAATAAGAGCGTTAAATGATGGCTGTGGTGAGCGACTTAAAAGGAAAACCAAGACAGAACATTACGAATTAAAGACTTCACAAAAAAAAAAAAAAAAAAAAAAGCACAAGTTGAAAGTGACAAAAAAAACAAAAAAAACAGAAAAGATGTCAACTACAAACATTCCGTTACTGACTTTAGACTGGTCGAACGAAAATAAGCAAGAAGCCTTCCGTAAGTGGGTCGACTACATGACTTCCTACTTTATAATTAATTAGGAAGAAAGGCTGAAACACAATTACATCTTACTGAGCGCAGGACCAAAGGGTCGAGAAATAATCAATAATGCACTGCTCCCAGCCGAAGAAAAAGAAAATTCAGAAAACGCGTTCAAGATTTTTGAGACACGTTTCAAAAACTGGACAAATGGGTCGAGCGACTAGAATTCGTGTCAATGCAACAGAATGAGGACGAAATAGACGAATATTTAGTTAGACTATAGACCAAAGCATAGAGATGCTACTTCAATGCCAACAAAGAGGAAAGGATTCTCGAGTAAATAATAAAAGGGATGAAGCGTGCAAAAGAAAGAAACTTAATTAGCAAGCCGAGTCTCGCACTAAAAGTAACCATTGAAAGCTTAAGAACGTACGAAGCGACTATAAAGGACAAAACACACTACAAGATGTAGAAGATGCCACGGAAAAAAGGAAAACTGCTACGCTTTTAACAAGGACTGTTGAAGGTGCCACGGCCAACACCATTTTGAGGACTAATGTTTCACAAAGACACACATACAACAAAGGAGAAACCCTAACCCAAAGAAAGTGAGAAAAGGAAGATCGTATAACGCTGGAAAAAGCCCGCGCAAATTTCACTACAAGCATTTCACTACAAAAAAAAAACAACAAAAAAACCACTATATGAACACTGCTTACAGAACAGAAACAGAATCTGAGCAAGAAGAACTTTATCTTTACACGGTGAAGGAAAACAACAGAGAATTGATATTCGCAAACATAGACTGTGTAGACTCAGATGGAGACAAACACAAAATTCAGAAGTTACAAAAAAATCTATCCACAAGACGTCAGCAACAAAATGGGAAAATTGACTGCCATAAGAAAGGAGATAACTACCCTATGGGCAGTAAACGGCACGAAAATACCTCAATGTGGGTCAATAATACTTAAAATAAGCATAAGGACTCACCAACCTTTCAAGCGAAATTTTATATATGCGAGAATGACACTACTATTTTGGGACTGATACAAATTAACTGCAGTATAACAAGAAAGATAGAAAACAGAGAGCCTGGCAAACGGGTATCCTGATGGGTTCTAAGGTATCGGTAATTTTCCAGGAAAACAAAAAATATATATTAACGAAAACACCAGTCGTCCAACCCCAAAGGAAATACCCAGTCTATTTGAAAGATGAACTAAAAAAAAAAAAAAAAAAAGGAAGAAGAATTACACAAAATGGAAAATATGGGTGTGATCGAAAAGGTGAACGAACCAACAGACTGGGTGAATGCAATTGCGTGTAGCAGAAAGAGAAGTGGAGAGCTAAGAATATGCTTAGACCCAAAGCCACTGAACATGTTCATCAAAAGAACACATTACAAGACCCCGACCCTGAAAAAAATTTCCCTCAAACTAGCTGGCACAAGGCATTTACAAAATTAGTTGCAAACCATGGATACTGGACAATACATCTGGATGAAGAATCTAGCCCACTCAAGGGTTTTAATACCCCGTTTGGAAGGTAAAAATACCTAAGATGTCCATTTGGTTTCAAGGTGTCACAAGACATTTCAACAAAAAAAAAAAAAAAAAAAAAAAAAAAAAAAATGGACCAAGTTCTGGAAGACTGCGAAGGAGCCGTTGGTATATTAGATGATATCTGCGTATATGGTAGAACAACGGTAGAACATGATAGGAATCGAAGGAAAACAATGGATACGGCGCGAAGGTATGGTTTAATCTTCAACAAAGATAAATGCAAAATAAGATAGAAACAGATTAAGTTCTATGGTCTTATTTGGGACGAAAACGGCTCCCAACCGGATCTAGAAAAATGTGACAGGATCAAGTCAAAACCTAAACCAACAAACAGAAAAGAACTCCAGCAATTCCTAGGCATGATTCAATACCTATGCTCTTTCATATCAAAACTTAGTGCCAAAACAGCACCACTAAAGTCTTAATTGAAAAAGGACACAGACTACAATTGGAATGAAACACACGAAAAGGTATTTCAGAATTTAAAAAATTCCATCCATGAAAATCTATGTTTAGCATACTTCAACCCAAACGCAAACACAATACAAGTGGACTCAAGTATGCTAGGGCAAGGTGCAACACTGATAAATGACATCAAAATCGTAGCATCTGATGCCGAATCGTGATATGCAAACATTGAAAGAGAGCTACTGGCAGTGGTATTTGGTCACAAAAGATTCCACACATATGTACGTGGTGCATTCAATAAGTTTCCAGACTTTTTTGTACAGGCATTTATAATTGTCGTAGACTCTTGAGAATTCACTATGTTATTGCTATACATCTTATGAGATGACTGATCAATTTTTATGATTTCAGGTTCAAATGAATAGCTACAGCAGGAATTGGAATACACCCTACTAAAGCCTAATTGTCACTGCTGGTGATTTTCAAAAATGCAATCTGGATGTGAGGACACTTTAGAAGAATGATATGCAATAAAATTCTGTTTTAAACTTGGAAAAATGCCACAGAAACGTATTGAATGCTTCAGACTGCTTTTCGACCATCATGCATGAATCGAGCATCTGTTTTTGAGTGGCATAAGAGATTCAAGGAAGACAGGAAGTCTGTGAGGGATAATGAGAGGTGTGGGAGGAGTAAGGAAGTCAATACACCAGAGTTGATTGGCCAAAGGGGTTAGGGTTACTATGTTGAGGTTTTAAGGGAATTCAGGGAGAGATTCCTTGGGAAGAGGCCAGTACTCTTCAAATCGGATCAGTGGCATTTCCACCAGGACAATGCACCAGTCCACAACTCCATCCTTGTCACAGACTATTTGACCAAGATGGGCATCAAGACAGTTCGTCACCGTCCCTATAGTCCAGACCTTGCTCCCTGTGACTTTAGCTTATTCCCTCAGCTCAGAGGCTGTCGTTATGGGACAATTGAGGAGATGAAAGAGGCTGTGACGAAGGTCATTGACACGCTCACACAATAGGACATCCATGGGGCCTTCCAGAAATTGTTGGAACGGTAAAAAAGTGCATTGCAGCCGGGGAGATTACTTCAAAGGGGACTAGAATTTTATGTGTGTACTATCAATAAAAGTGCCCATACGAAAAAAGTCTGGAAACTTATTTAATAATCCTCGTATATGGAAAAGAATTCCGAATTGAATCTGACCACAAACCTTGAGAGAACATTAAAAAAATATTACACAGGCACTCCCACGACTACAAAGGATGTTGCTAAGAATGCAACCATATGATGCAAAAATCATATACAGACCAGGGATAGACATGAAAATCTCAGATTATTTATCGAGGACACAGCAAACACGAGGTGAGAAAATAAAACTCGACCTAAGTATACACACAAACAAGCAGATTTACCAGAAGCTACCGAAGACGATGAGGAATTAAAAATGCTAAAGCAAATGATAATTAATGGGTGGCAAGAGGATGCAAAAATTCATAAACCCATAAAAAGCTACTGGTCGCTGAAAGAACGCCTGTCAGTGCAAGATGGACTAGTGACAAAAGGCGAATGCATAGTTATACCAAAAAGTAGGCAAAACAGTCCTGAAGAGAATCCATGAGGTACACCAAGGCATAGAAAAATGCCAGTTAAAGGCAAGAAATACCATATATTGGAGAGGAATGAGCAAAGATATTGAAAACACTGTAAGATCATATCATATAACATATGTAAGGAATATCAAATAAAAAATACTAAGGAAACAATGATTATCAAAGAACATGCCACCAGGACATTGCAGCCGATTTTTTAAAAATTTAACAGCCAACAATTCCTACTTGTCGCTGACCAGTACAGAAAAATGCCACTCATCAAAATAATGAAGACCGACAAGCACAAACTGCATAGAATATTTTCTGTCCATAGTATACCAGAACGTCTATTGTGGTGGATGGATGTATTTTGTTATTTCAGTAGGTAAGCATTCATATTTTACGGGTATTGCTCTCTATATTATTTCCTCCACAAATACAACACAAAACTTTACAATCACGTAAAAGAAATGGAATAGAACACAACGAACATTAAACAACAAACAATTTAATATACATAAAACAGAATGTGAAAACAAATAAAAAACCCGAAATTTAAACTTATCCACGTGTCTGTGATTTGTCCTGTCCTCTGTCAATCACACACACTTCACCACACTGCTTGCAGGATTGATGCATATATCGGTCACGCTACAAAACAATATCATAGGTACTAACAACAAATCACTAAACCCTGATTGAAGAAAAGAAAAAGCTCCAAAAATCAGGGAAATGTCCGATTTTAATGAAATTTTCAATGTTCATTTATAAATGAATGAATTTTATAGTGCAATTATTTTATCAAATAACTTACAGATTTTTTTCCCCAGGTCACTCAACTTCTCTCCCTGTGTGTGGCGCTATTTAATCGGTAGGGATATGATATGGCATATACTTTCAGTATATTATAAAAAGGCAAAAGTCTGAAGGTGTGAATGAGATTATAAAAATTAGATATGGAGGTGTTGGAAGAAAATTGTATCTCAAATGTGAATATAAAATTTACAATTTTTTTTTAATATCTTGAGAGCTTTTAATTCTAAAAACTAAAAAGATAATATTTTTACTAATCGAAAAATGTAAATTTTAAAAGCAAGAAACCAGGAGCTGTTTATATATATATATATTGTATTTTTTACCGGGGAAGGGGGAATATTTTTACTTATATGTTAAAATGTTAAACGGAAAAGTATGGAAACCTACAGTAACAACCATTTAAGGAATTTACAGTTTTGTCCCTTGTATTCGGGTTGAATATTTAAGTAGAGATGAAAGGAGAGAAAACAATTATAGAAATATGGAATTTTAGGGGGGAAAAAAATGGATAAAAATTAGCGCTTTAGAGGGGATAAAAGATTTGTAGATTACCAGGTCAAACATTAAATACTTAAAAGGCAATTAAAAAGTATTGTTATTTCTTATTTTAATTTTTATTTTAGTAATGAATTAAAAATAAGAAAACTTATCGAAATAATTCAAGTGTACATTTCAAAAGCAGTGGTAATGTGCTTATTTTCCTTTTTTCAAGGATACAATTTTCTATTCTTAAAGGTCTTTTTTGTGTGTGGTGGTTGTCTTTCCGTACTACTATTTTTTTAATGAATTAAAAATAAGAAAACTTATCGAAATAATTCAAGTGTACATTTCAAAAGCAGTGGTAATGTGCTTATTTTCCTTTTTTCAAGGATACAATTTTCTATTCTTAAAGGTCTTTTTTGTGTGTGGTGGTTGTCTTTCCGTACTACTATTTTTTTTTTTTTTTTGTGCTAAGCTTAAGCATGTATTCATAGCTCTGTGATAAACTAATGCAGAAAATGTTTTGTCATTAGTTTTGACCTCCTAGTTCGTGTTTCATCGAGTGCTCCATTCATATGACCCTGCGCCACATCTAAGCAAAAAGCTTAGTAAATTACTATTTGAACCTACCAAATACGATAGTAAGTGATATAGTTATCAACGTGTAAGTAGTGTTTTTACATGAATGGATTCGTTTGTTTGGGTTTTATGGCATATCAACCATTGTAGGTTATTTAATGCCAAATCCATTTTTATACAAATAAACAGTTCTATTCCAAACAATTCAGTTTAGCATAAGTATGCAGTTTGTCAAAAACATTTCTATTTCAAATTATTCAGTTTAGTCAAACAATTCAGTTTAGTATAAGTATAGTTTTTGTTTACACACAGTTAAATATAAAAAAAACTGTTCAATTTCAAACGATTCGGTTTAGCATAAGTACGTTGTTTAAATGTCAAAACAGTTCCATTTCAAGAAATTCAGTTTAGCATAAGTACACAGTTTAGTTCTATTTGACCCATAGATAGGACCCTATCAGGTGCTACCATTCCAGGGTCAGAGTGGTCCCGGGAGCGATGACAGTGAAGAGGTACTCCGCGATCCTCAAAGCTCCAGCATTACTGGAACCTCACCATCAGATTGTTTAGTGTCATATCTTGGACACTCGTAGCGGTGGTGGGGGTCTTACCTCTCTGCAGAGAAGCAGTCGGTGTATTCTACAACCGGTTGGGCAAATGAATAATGAAATAATGATTCTAGTAAGTGATTTCATCAAAAAAGAAAAAAATACTTTAAAGTATTTTAAAATTTCAATAAAATTTAATAAATGTAACCTCTAATTGTGTAAAGTCTTCAATTTGTTGTGAATTTAAATCTTTAAAATGTAATAAAAATTATTTAGATATGTAATGTTATTCTGCTTTTAATACTGATGATTATGTTACTATCAAATAAAACTAAAAATTTAATCTTGAATAATAACTTTATTTTTAAATTCGTTTTAACGGGAAAAAAAAAGATGAGTGAAATTTTCTAGTACCTATTATAATACATTGGTGTTTTTAATAAAAAAACAAAAAAACAACAACAAAAAACAACACTTTTCAGGTCAAATTTTTACTTGTTTTTAAATAAAGGATGAAGTGATATAAAAATATTCTGTGCTTAACCCAAGTTTTACATCTTTAGAAGGACATATCCCTGAAGAAAATTTTGGTACCTAATAAATATTAACCGGTAAATTTTTACCCTTTAATATTGAGTCCCCCCGACCACTACCATCACACAATTTGTTTTTTTTTTCTGTTGAAACGTGGCCGTTTTTTATTTTTAGTCTTTTCCTCACTTATGAAAAGAAAAAAAAGAGCTCCCCCCCCCGACAATATTGTTTCCACCCCCACTTTTTTTATTATTTATTTAGCGAAAAAAAATCCCACCCCAAATAAGCTTAGTTAAGACCACCCTCTCCATCTGATTTCCCTACAAAAAACGAAAAAAAAAAAAAATTGGTTACACGTCCCTGCCGCTATCTGTGGTCATCAGTAATGCTTGCTAGTCTGGAAGGGGTGATCATTTTACGTTTAATTCATATAACTAAGTGACCCCTCCCCCACAAAATTCTGAAATATTGGGGGTTTTCTTCAAAATTTCTTCTTTGCGGATATTTTTTATGGCTGTTTACACGCATTAGCAAAAAAAAAAAAAAAAGAAAAAAAAAGTAGAATCTGATATTTAGTTTTCGCTAAAATAGGATGGGTTAAAGGGTAAAAATTTACCTATTAACCAAACGTTGGTGGTATCAGAGCGGAAATGCTTTCTGAAATTTGAAAATTTTCTTTTTCTCAAAAATTATTCTTATAGAGATTTGTTGTTAGCCAATTTTAGGAAACGGATAATTTCCTTTTAAAAGATTTTACTTCGAACTTTATGGTTGATTTTGGGTTGCTCAATAATTTACAGGAAAATTAACTTTGAAAAAGTAAGGTGGATTGATGCGATCATAAAGTGGGTGTTCTTTTTACTAGTTGTACATAATCTGAAAATACTCCCCCCACACATTGTGTGTGTATCTTCTTGTATAAAACCTCTTTTTCTTTTATAACTAAATTGCTTACCGACTTGGTTTCCAGTTACAAAATAGTACTTTTTCCTTAATTACTGTTAAAACTAAGAGTACACACACACACACACACACACATAAACAAAGAAAAGATCTCCACCTCGTAAAATTCGAAGTTTGAATCTGGTCTTATTTTTATGTAAGTGGGAGATCAATTTAAAATGTGTTTACATACCAAATTAAGTCCCATATAAAGCGTAGAAAAGTTATTTTAAAAGGAATTGTTTCATAAATTTTTAGCTTACAGACAAAAAACAAGTCCGTACACAGTCCGTTCAATTACATCGGACTACGCATATCATCTGGGCACGAGTATTATTTTAATATACATATATACGTCACCGTGTACAATTAAAGAAAAATTAAACTCTGTTGTAAAGAAACATGAGCGCATAAATTTAACAAAAAAACTTCAGGAGCGAAATAAGTAGAATAAAAAGGTAGTAAAGGACAATAGAAAAAAAAAATGATAAAAATAGAAATACGATCTTGCACCGTTAAAAGAATGAATTCATCTTCAACCTTTTCTGGTTAAATTCGACAAGAAAAATTTTGGTTGAATTCTTGGTATATAATTTTTTCATGTAATTTCCCATACTGTAAAAAGAAAATTTCAATCTTGTTCTACACGCATAAATTTTTTCTATCATAGTATATTTATTTTGTAAATTGTAAAAATAATAACTTAAAATATTATTATAAAAAGTATAATCGCAAAACAAAAGACTACTTAACATTTAATGTCATATAGTAAAGTAGTTCCTCTTTTAATCACTTTAATTATTAACTTATCGTGTTAAAATGTTATTCCGACTTTTGCCATATTTATGTTACTTTATTTTAAAATTCTATCGGCGAGGGCCACCGGGAAACCCGCTAATATTTATTTAACCTTTGGAATGCATGTAAGTAGACGTCTCTAAAAGAAACATTATTCAAAATTTACTTCATGGTTTTGTATTTGACTTTGAATTATTTACTATATAAAGAAAAATAAATTCCAAATCAACCATAAGATTATATTTGTATAACAATTTATATTTGAAGACCATTGAAAATTATTTTAACCCGTAGTTAAGATCAAATAATGAAACATTCAAAAAACAATAAGTTATAATTGTGTTATATGCAAAATTGAAACTATTTCATATAATTAAAAATGCAAAATATCGGGAAAAAGCTAACATTTCTGAAAATAAAATGTTTGATGAATATGGCTTTGCTCAAAACATTTTATTTTCAATAAATTGATATAACATAGAGGTTTAGCTTAAGCAAAAAAGATGAAAGCTTATGTAAGTTATGACAGAAAAAAAAATTATCATGTATGCTAACCAAAATGTATATATAAAATCATATGGAAAGGAAAATATGCTCAATTGATGAAAAAACTTTGCACTATAGCTCACAAATCAGGCTAAAAAAAGTGAGAGATATATTAAAGCATCAAGATAAACTAAACTATCAAAATATGTTAATATTTTTTAACTGCAAAAAATGAATTCCAATAGTATTCTTAAACAAAAAAAAAAGAAGAAATTTTAGTAATCTGCAATTTTGAAGAAAAATCGTTGACATTATCTTAAAAGTTATAATCAAAGACGTTTCTCCCTGCAGAGAATTTTGAACTTTGTCAAAGTACAGAAAGATTTTGTGAATTTCCCTAGTATTTAATTTTTATGGAAATTTCTCCCTGAGAATTCGAAAATCTATTTGTGTGTTGAATACGGATAAATACTTTTTGGGAATTTATAGTGGAAAAAGAAAGTTAATCCCTTGTTTATTGTAAAAGAAAGGGAAGAAATAGATTTTGAATTTGCGGGAATAAAGTAAATGTATTTATTAGAAAAAAAATTGACATTTTAGTGAAAGAAGTTTTTGGTGACCTGTTTCGTTAGTAATTTTGCTGATTCTCTATGTTTTTTAAATGTATTACTTCGGGTGCTAATTAGAATGTATTTCTGGTGTTTATCTAGCACAAACAAATGATTCAAATTAATTAAAATTACGAGAGAGAGAGAGAGAGCGAGAAAGATCAAATGATGATTCCAATTAATAATCATTGAATCAAATCATGCAATCATAGCAGTAAGAAAAAAAAACGAATTGAGAGTAAGAAATTGAACAAAATTTTTTTTCTTACTTACCAGTTGGTATTTACTAAACTTAGTTTCGTATAACACAAGAAGACAGCAATGGTGTGAGAATCAAATCAATGACTCTAATAAATAGTCTACCAATTTAGTTTACCAATTTAGTTTTCTGTATTCATCGGTCTAATTGATTCAATTTAATCAATAATGATTAAAAGTTCTACCTTGGGAACAAATTTATAACACACCATATGCATGGGGTTTTTTTTGTGTGTAGAGGGCGGTGACAATAATTTTCAGCAAGTTTGGGATAAATTTCAAATAAAATTTGAATTATCTTTCACTACGACTTGATATTTAAGCGGTGTTTTTTTTTTTCTTGCTATCGCGAATATCACATATGCAAATTTTAAAATGTTATTGATTTAACTGCCGTAATTATTTATGAATGTAAATTACTTGCTCCCTCCTCGAATTAATAGACATCTATCAATATAACTGTTTCAAAATAGGTTTGAGTATTTTACTGTTTATTTAATCGAGCTGGGGAAAATGTTAATTGTTAAGCGTGTTAGTGCTTAAACCTATCTAAGGGAGATAACTTTATCAGAAATAATTGTAGTTACCGGACATTTTATTCAAGGGAGAGAACTATGATAAAACATCGAACAATTAAAATATTGGCACCCCTTTCGATGAGCGTCAGGAGGACAAATACAACATAGGGTTCTTTTAAGTAGGGATAATAACACATTTTCGTGTTATGGCTCATCCATGATGGATCTATACAAATATTTTTTTATCTAGTATAAATAGCCATTCTCATTGTTATCATTTATACCCTAATTTGTAGAAGTGTATTTTTCGTAAAAAAGGCCATTATATACAAATATATTACATGACACTTAAAAAAACGCCAATGCCAATGATGCTCTTTAGTATTATTCTTTATATTTTAATAAACTTAATTTTATTTACAAAAATAAAGCATAATCATATATTACAGTTTCCAAGGATAACATTAAAAAAATCATAGCATTCAGAGTTTATATATTCACAATGTAAATTGTTTGATTTTTACAAGAAATGACAGATGAAAACAATACATTCTTTTTATGAAATGAGTAACAATTTTTTTTTTAATTCTTCGCTTTAAAAATTCTGTGATTCAAAGTTTTACAGCTTATAGGCTGTAAAAAAACTTTTTCAAAAGAAAAAAAAATCTTGTTCATATGGATATACATGCAAAAATGCATTAATTATTTTTAACTATATCAAATCTTTTAACCAATCTATTTCAACAGAAAAATAATTTTTTTTCATCCTATTTTTTTGCTGCTTTTTATTGCCATACTCAGATCATTTTATATTCAATGACTGTTAAACAAGCTGCAAAAACCAGAAGTAAAAAAAAGAAGCTTTTTACAAGATTTGATCCCACATTCCTTATTCTATTTGACTGATAGAACAGGCAGCATATTGATTAGTTCAATGATTAGCAGATATTGTTAAAATTTAGTCATACTGATATAGTCTTCAATACCTAATACAAAATAGTTGTAGAATGTAAACAACCTTGGTGATTTTAAAAAAAGTAACAATGATAAAACGAAAGAAAATTGAAATCCCAGGATTGTTTTTTTTTCTGTATTCAGATTTTACTGATAAAATAACTAATATAGATAGAAACTTATGTATTTTATTATTCAGTGAAAATATTGTAACACTAAACTGATCATTAATGATATAAAACAATTTGTATTTTCAATATTTTTTGGAAGATAGGTCAATTTTTGTTTTTATATCTACTGTTAATTTATGGCAGATGATAGCAAGTTCCCCTTGACAGGATGTAGTCTGCATGAAGAAATAAGACAGAGAAACTATTCTGTTAAATACACATTGCACTTAAATACCCAACAAGATTGTTATTGGCAAAAGATCTACCAGAGCCAGTTTGGAACAAAGAATATGAAATATATTTTTATTTAGTATGTTACACTAACTTAAAGGCTGGATCTTGATACTGATTCTCGGCTAGTAAATGTATATGTTTACTAAATAATTTATTTGTTTGTTTTGTTTGTTTAATGGCATATCAACCTTTTTAGGTCATCTAATGCCAAAGCCATTCTCCTAGAAGAACAGTAGTGGTACTATTTAACCCATAGTTGGGAGGATAAGGGGGTTCATACTTTTCCCAAGGGTATTTGCCCGAATGTGAACGTAATAGTGCGGCTGGAGTTCAAACTCACTTTCTACAATTCCACAGTCCATCGCTTTAACAATTACACCATGAGGACACCCCCTAAATAATTTGTGAAAGGTTCTTTATTAAACAACACCCAATAATAAGGGATGTGAGTTCAAATCTTGTTAGTATTCATTCTTTATTTCTGATCCATATTATTTGCTAAAGGATTGTCGGATGAAAAATTTTGATAACAAATAAAAATTATTAAAAAAAGAAGCTACCTGTGTATGCATTTGTTTTCTATGACAGTAAAGATAGAATTTTATCTTCTGAAGAAATAGGATATATTTTTCTATTTAAATATAACAATTTTAAAAAGTCAACATTTACTAATGCTGTTAAAACGATTTTCACTTAAACTTTTGCTTTAAAATAAGTCTGATTAAATTTCATCTTTTTAGTTTATATATATATATATATATATATATATATATATATATATATATATAAAAGGATAGTGTTAACAGTAGTGCTTGATAACCTCGTCTAATGATTGCATAGACAAGAAACTGACAGTCACTAAGCACCTTTGACTCTGTATTTGCACTCTCCTTATATATATATATATATATATATACACACACACACTATAGAAATTCAAATATATATGAATGTTTTTATAAGATATTTTCATTTACTGGGTTAAATTTTGTTTTCATGGTAACACATACAATTCTGCATTTTTTTTTTAATCAAAAATCATCTAAAAGAATAATAAAAAATCTAAAAATTCATAAAAACAAAGACAAAAAAAATAGGAATCTAGTTATAGATGAGTAAACATTATTCTCCAAGTTCACGCTAATACCAATTTTTTAAATCTATTAATATGTCCTTGAGTTTATTTTCTTTAAAAAGTTGCTCTTGATTTGTGATAGTTAGGTTGCTAAGGGTTAATATTACTTTCTTTGAAACTATCATCCTCTCCTTGAATTTTTCATACCTAATAATGAGTTAATAATTATGACAATGGTTTATCTAAGAAATTCAAACAACAAAATATTAAGAATATGAATAAGGTTTAGACAATTTACTTTATTATATCTTGAAAAAATAAATGAGAAAAATTAAAGAGATTTAATCAAAGATACAAAGAACTATAAATCAAAGACAAAAAGTAAAATGATGAATGTTTAGATATTTTGATTATTTAATCATCCACACTGGAAGAAATAAAAAAGGACTTAAAATTTAGGGAAGTGGCATGATTAAATTTTAAATGAACATTTTTACTAACCTAAATAGTGAAATAGACAGCAAAAGATACTTATATGACTTCAGATATATATATAGAAAATTATCTTATGACTAGATAACCAAGGAACCTGTTGGGTATCTGTTGTAATAGCCATCCTTGATGATACTGTTGCTTCTATTTATGAAAGAGGGAAAGATTATAACTAGAATTTCATAGTTATCTAGAGTTATAGAGAATTTTAGTAAAAAAGAATTTGTATGGATTTATCATTGGACTGTAAATTGAGCTGCTAAGTGTATTGATTTCATACAAACCCTTGCTATAATGTGATGTATTTTTGCTGGTCTAAGTCATTACATTATTATTTACATAATTAGAACTAACAATTTAAATAAAAAATGTCAGTCAATATTTCTCTTAAGTGTAACTCAAATTAAAAAGAAAAATTCTTTTAAAAAATCTTGAGGAAAATTTTTCAAAAAACAATATTAAATTGATAATCTTTGTATTATATTTCTTGTAATTAGAACAAATCTTGTTATATGAATTTATCTTTTATAGTAATAATTACCATTTGATGACTTAAAATCAAGTTATGATGAAAGAACTGGTTTGTATTAGATCATCAAAGTGCTGATGAACCTGTTCAATTCTGAGATGAATGATCACTTCGGAACAGCAGATAGCTTAAGCAACCTGAGACTGGTGTGCCAGATTAAGCTAACTTTAGTAAATAATAACAATTATCATCTTGTTATGGTGTAATGTAACCTAGTCTCATAGGCTTAATGCTACTAACTACTAAGTTCAATCCCCACTGGATGCAGTATACTTTTGGCCTTGCACCAAAATCTAAACTATGAGTTCTTTTTGGCGTACTTGGTATGATATCATGCTTAGTGATCTCAACTAGTAAACAATTGTTAGTGAGTTCAATTCTTGCTAAGTGCCTCATTCTTCTAGTTTTGTGCCAAATTAAGCTAAGTAAATGACAATAATAATTACCATTTAGTGTAAATTTTGAAGTGATAACAAAGATTGTAAAATAAGCCATTTCAATACAAGTCTTAACATCAATCCTATGGAGTTGGATACTTCAAATAGTCTAATCAGACTTTGTTCAGTCATTATCACATTTTAACATTGATTATAACATAAATGTAATGGTTATCAACTGAGCCTCGCAGATTATTACTAGTGAATTTAATTTTCACTGAATGGTCTAAAGTATAGTAAATGACAACATTGATTTTAATATAGACAAATTCCAGTTATTTATTGAATGGCCATCATATTTAAGCAGTTGTGATATTTATTTTGTTCCATTATCTTCAGCCATCTTTAAGGCAACTTTATAATTCCATCCTTTTGGAATCCTTTATTTTCAAAGAACTGCTTGAGATGTCTCGTCATCTTGCAGGGATTTGATTTTTTTTTCCAAAGAGAATTCTGTAAATACTAAACTAAATATTCATCCAAAGATGCAATGTCTACTGAATACAGTGGATGAGTCAAAAACTTTCTGATAAGCTGTAATATTATCCTGATAAAATATCATACTCATTCTATTAACTAATTCAGGAGGCTTTTCATTGATTGCTGCCATCATTTGAAAACAGTAGTTTTTTTAATTAATTGTTTGGTTCTCTGGAATTAACTAATTGTACAGTATTATCATTGACATCAAGTCACATCTAACTTTATTTACTTTTATAATATTAAAAGGGATAAAAGTTCAAAAAAGAAAGCAGTCTATAATTAGCATGTAGAAACTATAATGACTAGGGTGAGAATGAATTTAGATAAAATACTATTGAGTGATAAATTAGATAGGGAATTGTTTTATTTGTGAAGAAGACATATATAACAACATTCTTTAGTATGGTAATTGATAGTTCATTTGACTTGTCACATGATCTCTGGTGTATCATTGTAAAGTATGAACTTTTGTCTGTCACAAAAACAACATTAAGTAGCTAATTGCACCGAGAAATAAGGTATATATTTGACTCCCTCTGAGACCAATATGTGACACTAGGTCGGTATAATGTTGCAGCACAAGAAGACAGCCTCCCGTAACATACTTGGGAATAATGTCCATTTCTTTTGTTTTAACTTACATGGGAGTCACTTATAACCAATGTGGAACAAACAATTTCCAGGACTTTATTTGGATTTCTTTTTTCAATATGTTGGCTCTCATTTTGTATGTTATTCCCAAGTTATCTTAATTTAATTATTATCAACCTCACAGCATCATTCAATATGAAATCTCTGACAGAACTTTGCAAACCATTTTAACCATGTTCAATCATTCATGGTACTTTTTCTTTAAAACTCACAAATCTTAGTGTCCAACTCATTTTACCTTAAAAAAAGAAGAAAGCAGCATAATTTGCCAAATTTTTTCTATCTCTAATATTAAAGATGAATAAAATAAAAATCTAAAAAGTAGATTTTAACAAATTCTTAAAACTCTTCAGATATGATAGCTGTCATCATACAATCAAAAGTAACCTTTTTGAATGGTGTTGGTTAAAAATATAGTCTAATACCATCTAACAACAGAAACCAAATAAACCTTTTGAGCCATTCAATAGTAAAATTATCCATTCATTTGCATCTCAAACTATTTTCTGATAAGATTTGATTCTCATGGGATTACAATGACAAATTTGCTAGTAGAAAATTAAAAAAATCATGATCTGTAATGTTTTAGATATAATTTTAAGTCATCCAGTTAACTAAATATATCACATTATTTACCAAACAGCTGCAATGAACTCAAATACTTTGTTTTTTTCTTTGTTCAGCTAATCTTCTAAGTTATATAGTCATACAATATTTCATATTGATGCTTACATTTTTGAAACTGATGGGTACTGGCATCAGCTGAGTGATGAGTTTTTAGAAGGCAGTTAAAATTGACATCTGATCACAGGAGTTTTACTTTTGGTTTTATGAATTCAGAATTCTTGTAGTTAAGTAGTTAGCGCCCTTGTAAGTTCTCATTAATTGTTTGTAACTTTTTGTATTGTTTTTTGTATTTGCAGAAAAAGATGAACAAGCACACAGAAACATTCATTGGAAGTACAAATTGATAAGTACTACTCACTTACAAGGGTGCCTCGCATAGTGTAATGGTTAGCAAGCTAGACTAGCAAACCTTCACAAATGAGTTCGAGTCTCACTGGGTGCCCCATTCATTTGGCCTTGAGCCACATCTAAGCAAAAAGCTTAGTAAATTACTACTACTCACTTATAAGAAATAGATGAGGGTCAAATGTTGTATCGCCAAACAGTAAGATCAGTCCTAATAATCAACTTAATATCAGCTTATTAATCAACCATGGAAGTCCTTAATCATAGGCTATTTATGGCTATTAGCCAGTTCATCTGGTAGAGTATTGAAGGGGTGCTAGCTACTCTATAACACTTCTCTTAGACTTGTTGCAAACCAAACTCAATTTGTCCTGCTATTTTAATCATAAGTAAGGAAGAGATGATATGGATTTAGGTCTTTCCTAATTGTATTTTGAACTCAGATCACTGGTTCTATCTTCTGTGCCATTACCCTGTATTTCTTTGCTGCATCAACAAG
Organism: Sepioteuthis lessoniana; assembly: GCA_963585895.1. Taxonomy (NCBI): domain Eukaryota; kingdom Metazoa; phylum Mollusca; class Cephalopoda; order Myopsida; family Loliginidae; genus Sepioteuthis; species Sepioteuthis lessoniana. Next base: position 43,205,877 of record OY757913.1, read on the forward strand.
TAAATCAGAACTTAGAAAACCATCCCATCTATTAGCAAGAAAATAAAAGCTTGGCCAACCTGGAAATTTTATTGAGATTGTAAAAGAATGCAGAGATTTTTCAATTCTTAATTTACTCAGTCATGATTTATATCAAATAAAAAAAAATACATTTAAATTGAGCGAGATAATTTGTTATAATTATAGCCAAATGTAGTTTTTTGCTTTTCAAATATTTAAGCAGAAACTGTGGAAAATTATTTTTGAGTATTCTTGACAGGACAAAGGATTTATTCAGTTTTAATAAATTGAATGAAAATTAGATATAGTATCTATGAAGAAAAGTTAGCAAATATCGAAGAATAATAGGAAATCTGCTTTAAGACAGCCAGTTTTTAATGCTTATCAGATTTTGATTTAAGGACTTATTAGCCAAATTAAATAGCATAATTAACAAGAAGCAGGTATCAAATGATCCAGTGTTGCAAGTGGCACAAAGAAAAAAGAGAAAAAATACTGAATTAGCATCAATTTTTTTTTTTTTTTTTATTAGTCAGTCAACTCTGACCAGCGTTGATACAATGTTGCCAAATCTCATTTCTTTTTTCAAATTTTTATTAATTATTTTTACAAAGATTCAGAAATATAAACGTAACAGTCTTCATCAGAAGTGATTGCAACTTGATCTAGATTAGCCCTTTATCCCCATCTAACTTTTAATTGCCATTGTCACTTTAATTCTACTTATAAAATAGAGTTGAATACTGCAGTGAAGGAGGGTATATATATATATATATATATATATATATATATCTCACTCAATCTTATAGTGACAACTTGAGATATACATGCACACACAATGTGTAAACATTGTGTGTGTATTTGTTTTGTGTATGTGTGTGTGTGTGATTGCGTGCGAACATACATATTTACAAATATGTCATTTATGACAGCAGAAACATCAACCAAGAAATGTTTATCATTTTTTGGTTCCCAAATCAAAACATTCAGAATCTTGAAAAGAATGTACACCCGATAAGTTAAGCTTCTCGATCTGCCAAGTTTAGGCATTGCCGGACGTCTCCTATCAGACTTGGGCCTGACTTCAAGACATTTACAACGAATAAATGAAAATTTTTGGAGGATTGTTTGGTGTGACTATAAGAAATGTGTTAGCCAAAATATATATGTGCTGTTGATGCTGAGACTTAAAAAAAATTAACAGAGTGATAATCAATTTTTAGAACAAAATTACTTTTTTATTATATACATATACAATTTTTTATATTTTTCATACGACAAAGAAGTATTCTTTGTTGTTTTTTTCTGTTTTTCTTTTTATTGTTTTTTTATTGTTTGTTTTGTTTTTATTTTTTCGTAAAGTAGACATTGACTGGAGGTAGTGGGCAGCTGTATATGGAAGTGTCTCATAATAATCACTTTCTGGTCAGGAGCTTTAGATTTGATAAATTCTTAAATAAAATGGTTATTACTGAATTTACTTACTTTTTTTTTAATAAAATCTGGAGCTGTTTAAAAAGAGAAAAAGAATTTTAAAAAAAATAGTATACTGCAAATCTTCAAAAAGAGATTATCTACAGCTCTTTCAAAGGTAACTGAAAAGAATTTTTAATTTTTCTATTTGAGAAATAAAATGACTTCAAGAACCAATTTTTTTCCTAAGAATCTCCAGAGATTCTTTGAAAAAAGTTCATACTATTCATATTATCAGTAAAATTCACTAATTCTGAAATAAGCAGTATAAAATCTGCTATAGACAAATTTTAGCTATCAAAACTATTCCTAATGATAAATGACACTTGAATAATATGAAATACCTAAGAAAAAAAGAAAAAAAAAAAAAGAAATTTTATAAATTAACCATTAAAAAATGCTGCTCTAACCAAAGTTTTTGAAGAGCTTGTAAAGCAAAAAAAAATCACAAACTATCTTAAGAAAATCCACTTTTAATGTATTTGTAAAGATTAAGAATTTTAAAAAGATCTGTACTACAAGTATTCAAATGATTAGTGGCTCCTATCATTTTATTCAAGATCTTGATAAATGTGAAATTTCTATTACACCACACTAAACAGTATTTGACCAGAAATGATTAGACAGAAGAAATTGAAGATGAAGTTGCCAATTTACAAAATGATGTCCCAAAGAATCTGGACAAAGCCACTGCTATTTTGAACTGTAAGTTTATAGTAGAAACAAAATATTTTAAGAATACTATTTCTGCAAATAAAAGTCAACTTCAGCAACCAATTCAGTTGCAGTATAAGCATCTTGTTAGACTTAAAAGAAAATCTATACAAGCAGGAAAATAATCTCACCGTAAGAAGTTTCATTTCTTATAGGTAAGTTATGATTTTTTAAATGATTTTCATAAAATTTTAGTCAAAAAGAATTTTTAAAATTTATTTTAAAAGTGACAAATTAATAAGTAGAAATGACTTATGATTAAGTAATGCTTAAAGCACCAGTTTCTGCCATATCACCTAAAGTTAAGCAGTGATAAGCCTGTTCAGTACTTAAATGGTTGACCAATTAGGAACAGCAGGTACTGTAAACAACCTGAGGCCTGTGTGCCAGACTAAGCCAAGCTTAGTAAATTCTAAATAATAAGTAGCAATTTTGGACGGAAGGAAAGGAATTTCTGGCCTTCCATAAAATTTTTCTCTAAACAGTTAATGTATAATAGATGGAAATTAAATAAATATAGCATCTCTTTGTTGATATGTAATTATGAGAGGATAAGTAATGAGCAGCAGAGGAACTAAGGAAAATAAACAAAAAAAATTATGAAATTGTCAAGTTTTAAATCAAAAGAATTTTTAATAGAAAAATCATATATTGATAATGGGAATCTAATAATAATTTTAATGCATTGCATTAAAGAAAACATCTTAATCTTATCTAAAGGGATGGTTTCTATCATAAAATAATGATCTGGAATTTGAAGAACAAAAGTGAAAAAGCAAATAATTGTTATTAAAAGCAGCAGAACTAAGATAGTGTGTGTGTGTGTGGAGAGAGAGAGAGAGAGAGAGTGAGTGTGCCACTGATCAGATGCATTTCTCTGTGGTCACAGACTACAGAGATGAGATAAGGCAGCTATGAACAAAATGGAGAAAATAAAAAGCATCCAGTAACTTCTTTGGATAATGATTCCTGGAAGTGGATATCTGTAAATTCTAAGTCACAAAGTCCAAGGATTTTTTGGTTCAAAAAGTAACTGCCCAATGGTAGACAGCATAGATTATTTTATATCCAAAGACAGCTGCACACACACACACACACACACACACACGCATGCATGCATACACATACTCACACATTCACAGATCAATCTTTTAATTGAGAGAAAGAAAATGCATCCAGCAGACTTTTAGAAATTAAATTCAGTCAGAAACAATTTTAATTTACAATTTCTTTTTCCTTCTCTCACTTTTTAAAAATTTCTGCAATATATGGATGAAAAGTTAGAAAAAAGCCTCTTCAAATGATTTAGAAAATATACAAACTATGAAGCACAGCTGTACTTCAAAAACTGTACTATTTATTGCAAAATTACACACATATATACATACATGCACACGCTCACACATACATTTATTATGCATACAGACTCCAGGTTTAGCAACTGAAAAAGTTTCCTTTGTCTGAGTTGACCCATCAACCATTTTATTTCTAGAATTCATCATTACTGGCTGCCAGCTAGTGAAATATTGCCATAAAGCAACTCAAATATCTCCCACACATAATGCATTGTGAGGTGAGGGGATGATGGACAGAGGAGGAGGGGGGGCAGCCAGAGTAAAAAGTATGAGAGTTAAGACAATAAGAGAAAAAGGGAGAGAAGAGATAGCTGAAAGGAGACTTCTGGCCTGTACATTTAGCTAAAGAAGCAATGTATATGCAAAAGAGAGTTCAATTATGTACAATATTTGTTTTCTTTTTTAAACATGCTTTAATCAAATTCAAAATAACAATTGAACTGACTGGCATCTTTGCTATATGGAAATATAAAAAAATATGATAAAATATGCCAAGTGGGAAAACCTACATCAATTAACAGCTCCTGGGATTTTGAGGTTAGCATTTTGTTTTTTTTTGCCTCTAAATTTTAATGAGTTGTTATTAGTAACAAAAGCATACTTCATGTTTGGACCCAAACATTTAAATTGTTGGTGCCAATAATTCTATCACAGACAAATTCATCTTATGCGGTTCACTGCCAACTCAATATGGACTCCAAAATTTGGCAAGAGGGAATAAAAAAAAAAAAAACAACAAAAAAAAAAACTTTACATTATTTGGCAAAGGGCCTAAAACATTCATCCAACAATGATGCTCTTACCAATTATATGATTGGTATAAATAATAAGACCTAAATATTTTTTTGTTAAAATAAAAGGTTTTTTTTGTAATTTATTTTCATGAGCAATTGATAACTTTTTAAAACTCAGAAAAAGTAAATGGCCCAGTGAAGTAGAAGCAGACTTAATCTAATCCAACTCAAAAACTAGAAAACCATCAGGATAAAGACAAGATAGAAATGTAATGTCATTACTTAGCATTATGGAAAGCATTTTTAAATGCTCTTTTAATATCACTTAAAAAGCAAAATATATTTGTAAGACTAATAATCAAAAACTGATAATTATAACAAAATCAATTTTCTTTTTATTAACTATGAACAATTGGCTCAACAATTAAAAATCTTTAGGCATTTTAAGATAGCTAATACACACACACACACACACAAATATATATATATATATATTTCTCTTTCATAATCCAGTCTCCAAAGCTAATTGTCATTGAAAAGACTAAGGCCAACAGTAGTAAATATTAGTTAAGAGTCTCTTCAAAGTGATATATGATCATATTTCATAAACTGAGAACACTTAGATAATTATCTAATAACAATTACTTTCTGAGCCTAAACAGTGTGTGTGTGTGTGTGTAAGAAGTGAAACTGCAGATTACTGAAGGCATAAATATGACCAAACTTCCAGAAATAACAGGTCTAATCATTATTTACAGAGACTAGTGGGTTAAGTAGCATCCACACACACACACACACACACAGAAGTTTCTGGTAAAAATCAATGAAGAAACTTTTTCTTCATTTTAAATAAAAATAAAATAAGTAAATAAACTCTAAGCATGACAACATGTCTGAAATAAGATTGTGTGTGTGTGTGTGTGTGTGTGTGTGTGTGTGTAAGTGAGAGAGAAGAATCAAAACAGACACAAAAGATGGAATGGTAAGGAGATTTGGATCCATTTCCTCTTGATGTTGATATTTCAGTGTTTCAATTTTGATTCCCCTCAGAAAGCCAAAGTCAAAAACGTTGAGTTTTCTGAATAATTGAGTCCAGACTGGTTTGGAAGCATCCTGCATTAGGAGTCACTCATTGGCAGTAATTAAATATTTTTTATTATTATTCTTTTTAAAAATGTGATTGTCCAGCCATGAGTACTGGCACCTGTGAAAGGTTCATTTGATCCCTGCTTCCCCCACCCACTTTGGAACAGTATTAACGTTCTATACTGTCCACTTACATCTCCTCCTTTTCCTCCAGACTTTTTCCTAGGAGTCTGCCAATAATTCTCCCAATCATCTAGTAGCAGGGGAGGGTAGGTGGTGGGTCTGTTTCAAAGGGGTGGAACAATGCAATCTGCTGACTATGACCAGTTTGCCATGACCACAGTTGCAAAGGTCTTGCTATCTGTGGGTGCAACCTAACATGGTAGGTCCAAGCACCCAACGTAATATTGCAATCAAACATCATTTGATGCGTCGGTACTGTAGTATGAGGTCACCGCCTTGCTTCCAGATAAAATGTTTCACTGTCCTTAGGTCCATGTTTGGATCAAGTACCTGCAATGTACAATTTAAAAAAAAACGTTTTATAGGTTGAAAATATTTAGAAACAATATTGCAGATATTAAGGCTTCATTTTATTACTATTAGATATACAAATAAATAAAACCACCAAGTCGAAAACCAGGATAGTTTTTTTTATTTTTTTTTAAAATTTTTTGAGATGAGAAGTTGATTCATCTTAATGATATGTCAACCCACCTAGAGTTATTTTATGTCTTGAGGATAGAAAATCACATTCATTGTAAATTACGTGGTGCATTCAATGAGTTTCCAGACTTTTTTATACAGCCATTTACAATTGTCGTAGACTTTTGAAAATTCACTATGTTATTGCTATACATCTTATGAGATGACTGACCAATTTTTATGATTTCAGGTTCAAATGAACAGCTACAGCAGCAATTGGAATACACCCTACTAAAGCCTGATTGTCACAGCTGGTGATTTTCAAAAATACAATCTGGATGTGAGGACACTTTAGAAGAACGATATGCAATAAAATTCTGTTTTAAACTTGGAAAAAATAACCAGAGAAACGTATGGAATGCTTCAGACTGCTTTTCGACCATCCTGCATGAATCGAGCATCAGTTTTTGAGTGGCATAAGAGATTCAAGGAAGACAGGGAGTCTGTAAGGGATGATGAGAGGTGTGGGAGGAGTAAGGAAGTCAATACACCAGAGTTGATTGGTCAAAGGGTTAGGGTTACTATGTTGAGATTTTAAGGGAATTCAGGAAGAGATTCCTTGGGAAGAGGCCAGCACTTTTCAAATGGGGTCAGTGGCATTTCCACCAGGACAATGCACCAGTCCACAACTCCATCCTTGTCACAGACTATTCGACCAAAATGGGCATCAAGACAGTTCGTCAGCCTCCCTATAGTCCAGACCTTGCTCCCTGTGACTTTTGGTTATTCCCTAAGCTCAGAGGCTGTCATTATGAGGCAATTGAGGAGAAGGCTGTGACGAAGGTCATTGACATGCTCACACAAGAGGACTTCCATGGGGCCTTCCAGGAGTTGTTGGAACAGTACAAGTGCATTGCAGCCGGAGGAGATTACTTCAAAGGGGACTAGAGTTTCATGTGTGTACTATCAATAAAAGTGCCCATACGAAAAAAGTCTGGAAACTTATTAAATGATCCTCGTATATTTACTTTTGTACACAGTTATATGATATCAAATATTCCTATCTAGTACAAATAATTTGCACACAGTTGTATGGTTTCAAGTATTCTTATCTAATACTAATAATTATCTAGTTTAAAGTAATTATTTCTATTCAATAATAGTCATTTATTGGCACACAGTTATATAATTTCAAGTAACTAATAATAACCCTCAGTAAACAATTATAGCTTCAAGTAACAATTCTTAAGATAAATAATTTATGTTACATAGCCATATACACAATTAACGCTATGTGCGAAATGGACATATAATGTTCATAACAATAAAACATATAAAGAACATAGGAATCTCGGAATTTGAAAACACGTAACGACTTCTTGTTCAGGTACGAAACCTTTTTATTAACTTTGAGTTGAAGGTTTCAACGTAAGGAGGAGAGACACAATCTTCTATGCTGTCTTATTCATTTGGCCCCCAACTCGTGCGGCCCCACATCTGCGAGCTCCAAAATCGATCCTTCTCGTTTGGCGTCTAGTACTCGACTCTCTACTTTCTTCAGATTCTCACACAAACCTCCACGCACTTCCAGTGCGTGACGTCACCCGCACCCTGTCACCCCGTTTCATCTCGGACTATTATGACATCTGAGTGACACCTCCATCCGCCCACGCCCGTGTTAACACCTGCCTCAATGTTGCACCCAACTAACCCATGCGCTGAGCTGAAAGGTTCTCAGCCTAACTAAACTAAAAGGCATGAACCGAAATCCCTCGGCTATTATATAACATTAACAGTTATATGGCATCAGGTGAAGTCATAATTTTCAAACAGATCTATTTGACCCACAGATGGGAACCTAACAGGTACTACCACTCTGGGTCAGAGTGGACCTGGGAATAACAGTAATAAAGGAGTACTTCACACTCCCCAGATCTTCAGAACTGGAGCCTCACTGTCAGATGCAGTTTAGTGTCATACCCAGGACACCTATTTTGTGGAGATACAGTCAGTATATTCTATCCTTCACTAACAGAGTAATGTGGAGTCGTATGATGGTGAACAAATGATTCTCAAATATACATAACTAATTTCTTTTTTATCTTGTATTATCTTATGTACGATGTGTTGGATTTTTACTTTTAGTCATTCGCCAATTAATTTAGAAGTTGCAAGATTACCAAGTTAAAATAGCAGGTGGGTATATCAAAGAAAATAATTCTTAATAAACATAGCATAATTTTTAATGTCATGGTTGGTTGGTTGGGTTTATACATATATATTAAATATGACTTGTAAACACATTTTGTATATAACATTTTTAAAGAATTTGAGCTCATTTGTTTTTGCACAAAGTTAAATGGTTTTAAGTATTGCTATGTAACAGTAACAATTTAACAGTCATTTGTTGGCACACATTAAATAAATATGAAAGCAATTAGTTTGTCAGTAATTTCATTTTTAAATGAGTTAGAACTAATTTTTTTGCACACTAGTATTACTATTGTTTCTACATAGTTAAATAATTTCAATTATTGCTATATAACACTTATAACTATTCAGTATTAATCATTTGTTTGCACACAGATAAGCGGTTACAAGTATTGTTATGTATCACTAACAATTCAACATCAGTCATTTGTTTACACACGATTAAATGATCAAACAGTTCTATTTCAAACAATTCAATTTAGCATCAGTCATTTGTTTGCACACAGTTTTAAATATCAAACAGTTCAATTTGACCAATAGATAAGACCCTATCAGGTGCTACCACTCTGGGCCAGAGAGGACCTGGGAGCAATGGGAATGAAGGGGTACTCTACATTCCCCAAGGCTGGAGGATCGCCATCAGATTGTTTAATGACATACCATGACACTGGGTGGAGGGAGGGGTCTTACCCCTCTACAGAGATACATTCAGTGTGTTCTACAGCCTTAGTTGACTGGGCTGTTTTTAATAGGAGTATAAAAACTGTTCTATTAGACAAATATTTTGAGAATTACAAAATGAACAGCGAAATAATTTTCCAAACAAAATATATTTGAAAATCAACAAAGAAAGATACTAACGTATAATAAAACTTAGCTGAAAATATTAATGTTGATCAAGTAAAGAATAATTGATTTTAACAAAGGCACCGAATGTAAACAATCTTAATGGCAGGGTGATAAATTGAAAAGAACTTTAAATAGAAATCAGTAATATCTACAGGTTCAGTTTTCTTTCCTCAGACAGAATTATTTTTACTTACACAAAGGAAAAATTAAGTAGATATGTAGAAAGTGGAAGTAAAATTCTAATAAAATGAACTTAAGATTAACTTAGATGAGTAATGGTAACCACAAGAAACTGTGCAAAGTATTGTAGAGACAATTAGAAATTAGATATCTCCCATAAATTGAGTATTCAAATTCAACTCAAAAGTTAATTTTTTATATGGATTATTGCTGCTAATATACAAAATAATATTAAAATTTTTTTTTTATAAAACTTCCAAAATGGACAGACAATGGAGAGAAAAATATTTTGAGGCCAAGGTCTCTAAGGAAGTCTAAAAAATACTAATAATAAATGTAGAGAAAGTAAGAATTTAGGATAAATGACAATGAATTCTTAATTTCTACAAATCTTTCCCAAATCTTAGTTAAAAAAATTTACTGAAAAAGATTCAGAAAGAAAAGTTTTTTTTGTTAACTAAATAACCAATGGTGAAAATTTTATCCATGAATTTTAAATGAACATAAATATAATTCTTTCCATTGATATGAGTGATTATTTTGAATTTTATTAAGATTTTATTTGTTTCATGAAAACTATCATTTTTAAAGCAAATTCTCTCTTATGAGATAAGATTTCTAATATTTTAAAACACACATGGCTTTTTTTACTCAATGTTTCATGTGAGGTGGATTCTAAGACAGTTTGATCAATGTATTTTTAAAAAATTAATCAAAGACAAACATACAGATTCAATTAAATTTTCTTCATGAAATTTGAAGTAAGCTCCACTGAATAAAATTATATATTACTAATCCTATTATAGTATTACTTACTTGGTCATTGCAGAGAATTTCTACTTTTTCTTCCGCTATGGAAGTAACATCTTCAGAATCCTTCTCACCATCACTCTTCTCATGATTACTATTGGCAGTCTGTGATCCAGCATCTGATCCTTGGCCCAATACTTTCTCATAGACATGCTCTATCACCTTGCGTACTTGAATCATATCACTTGCAGACAAGCGATCTCTGAAATGATTATATTTTATTTAATTGAGACATTAATACCAAAACCAAAATTCAAAATACAATAAGATTCTTAAAAAAGAAACAACTTAGATGAACTTAAAAAGATAAAAGGAAAATTTCAAGCTGAAAATATGTCTCACTTTTTGGGTAATTTAATTCCCATACTCGCATGTGGTTGAAGAAAGAATGGAATTTTGTTGAATTTTGGAGACACTCTCTATAAATAAGAAAATGAAATTGTTATATAAACAGGATATATAAATTGTAAAACTGGAATGTAGCTTTCTCAAATCAAGATAATTGTAAAATATCTTAATTTCACAAAGATTTAAAATTATTTCATATATTGAAAGGATTCATTTGATTTCTATAAATTTAGGTGTAAGTTAAGAACTGGTTAACTGTAGAAAAGACATTTTATAAGTCTATAAAATTTAAAGTTAAAAACTGAAAATTCAGTTATATAATTTGAAGATTAACGATTTAAATTCAATATTAATTATAGTTATCAATAGTTATATTTATTTATGTAAGATATATAATTAAGTATTTACCAAGAACTAGAATCAACAAAAAAGATTGAATACTTGAAGAAATTGCACCTAGTAGCACAGATTCAGTTTTTGGCTTATTCCAAATCAATTTGAAATTTTGTAACTAAACAAGTGATTTTGTTTTGAATGTAATGAATAAACAGTTATAAACAAACAAGACAAAGAAAGAAAAATTTTAAACTTTGTAGTTTACTTGCAATTAAAATACATTAACACCCTAAGAATAATCACTTGCATGATAAACTTACTTTAATACTTCAAAAATTAAAATAGTAATGTATTAAATAAGATACATACATCTCAGTTTAACTAGACATTGATATTTGAATCATTTTTACTTAAAAGTTATAAAATGAACTAAAACTTATATGCAGCCTTTATTATGAACATCATCCATCAAACTTTCATGCAAATAATTTGATATATGAATAAATGAAGCAAATCATCAAACATTAATTCCTTGCAATGTGCATGCAATGCATTTCCACTGCAAATTTTAATTGTACGGCTGTTGATGCACAGTGGTTAATAAGAACTCCAAAAGAACTGTGTGGTGGTTTGGAGAACACTCAGCTCCAAGCAAAAAGATAACATATACTTACATTAACTGCAACTTCCACTACCCATGCAGGAATAGTTTCATTCAGTAACATCTGTTCAGTCTCACCACCTGCATCTCGACACAGCAACCGAAATAATGTACGTCCACCAGCCTCACTATAAAATAGAAACAGCACATCAATACAGAAAATGAACAGTCATTATATTCAATTAAATGGCATCTGCAAGAAACAGTCAATATTTTTTTAAAAATAAAAGCCAAGAAAAGATTGAACAAAAACAAAGATTGAAGCAATAAGTTTTTTTTTAGGGGCCAGACAGTTAAAATTGCCATCAAACCATAATTTAATGTTGTTTTTTTCTGAAGTGAAAAAAATAACTTGTTATAAAAAAAATTATAAATCATTATAATAAAAAACAAACAAATCGTATTTAATAAGTTTATAGCGTTACATAATTTTAGTTCATATTCAGATTAATTAAAATGAAATATTGCCATTAATGAAACTTATAGATAAAAATTTTCAAATTTAAGAAAAAATGAGGTAAATATGCTCAAATATTTTAATTATTGAAACATTATACATTTCAATGACCAGTTATCATAAACCAGCATAAAAATTGCATTGAAAGTGTTTTCTAATCTAAAAAAGATAAGTTAAAAATTTTGAGAATATTGTATATAGTGCCTAAAGATAAAAATATATCTCCAATGCTAGGTTGAAAATTATAAGCAAAAAGTATCAAATTCTCTGTTTAAACTGCTACATATACATCCTAAATATGTTATATTCAAAATTAAAGCTGAAAAATGAATATACTTTTTTCTTCCTTGGGTCTTACAGGTGGTTTTGTTACTATGAACAAGCAGAATAAAAAAAAAAAAAAAGAAGGCAACTGCAAGAACTTTTTGAGCAGTATATAACATAACATTCTTTTAGTCTTTTATTAATCTTTTTTCCAAAGTAGTTTCAGTAACTTATTAACCTTTAAAAATAATTCTTTTAATTGACATCTCCAATACACTCAATTAATAAAAGGGAAAACTTTTTTATTTTTAATAGTGCTCTTCCTTACAGTAGAACATATTCAAATGCAATAAGATCATTAAAAAAGTTGTTCAAGTTATGAAATTTTTTTTCAAGTGTTAGTTTAAAAATTAAAGCTGAATTTACCTAAATATTACAGGTGTATGTCCTGGTACACTGAAATAAGGTCCACTTCCTCTTCGCTCAACACATTCACCACTTCCATTCATTTCCATTTCTGAAATGAGACACTTTAGTGATTATAAATTCACAAACAAAAAATATAGCAGTTAACAAACAAAACACAAAAAAATGTGTGCAAATTAATGAAATGTGAACAAAGTTGTACAATTGTTCATTAGTATTCTCAAAACCTTAATACTAGATGAAAATAGTTTTGAATATTTTTATGTTTACTATTTTATCAAGCAATGCTTTATTCATTTCTTAGTTTTAAAGGCATTTTTTGTTCAGTCATTTTATAGTTTATATAATAGTTTTTCCCCAAAAAATAAAACATTGCTTGAGATAAAATTTTAAATGATTATTTAGAATAATAACAAACTAAAATTCAATTAAAAAGTTTTTAAAAAATTGTAAAAATCTTTATGAATGAAACAACAATATTAATAATAATGAATGGACTGATGAATTACATAAGATAGCAATCAGATTGCTACAATATGTTATGAGCCATGAAAGTTTATCAGTTGCAGATAATTCTTTTATGTATAAATGACAAAAGAACAAAAAGTTGATAATGAGATTAAAGTATTGATGCATTGAACCCCAAAGATTATTGGATGATATAAAATAATATATAAAAAAAGTAACAAAAACTTACCTTGTCCATCATCAAAACGAGTTCGTGGCCAATACTCCAATAAAGCTTGTAATAGAATCACACCAATATTTACTGAAATACAATGATCAAAATCATTTAAGTTCAGATGAGAAAAAGATAGATATAATCTAATTCATATTCTATCAAATACATTATCTACAAAAGAAGTTTTCTACTGAAAATATATATATATATATATATATATATATATATATATATATATATATATATATATATGCAAAACGAAATACTGTTGATTTTTCTTTTTACAAAAGCATAAAAAGGAAGTGGAAGCAATAATTTGCTACAGGTTGAATAAAATTGTAGTAAAGCCATAACTAAAAAAAATTCAAGTTACTATATTATTTGATTAAACAGGATAATTATGATGTGCATGCTGGTATGCTGTGCTTTAATAGCAAATCTTTAAAAAATCTTTGTGCACAATTGAGGTGTGATGGCTTGGTATATATAAAATGTAAAATTAATGAACATTTAAAAAATTTTTTTTAATGGCAACATAAAATCTTCTCTAAGTGATTGAGTATTTTTAAGTATAAATATCTAATATTATATTAGTCTGTTAAAACTCTTTTTAGGAGTCTTAACAGATTGATAAAATATTAGTTGTTTTCATTTGGAATGACAAAGATTTGTACTTATAAAAATAAAATGTCATAAAATTGTAAAATACTTCAAAGATGCTGCTTATTTATTCCAGTTGTTAGATACGAAATAATTTTTGTCTGAAACAAAAGTTATTTAAGTAAATTGCAGATTTTTTTTTTTATGCATGCACACTATAGTTAAAATTTTTGATAGTGACTGGATAGTATATCAGATCAAAGATTGTCTATATTCTGCCTTGAAATTCAAGGAACCATGAGGATAAAAAGACAATTATAGTTTCCAAGATGAATAATAGCATGATAATCACTTGTAAATTTGATAAGAGAAAATATGAATTCATGGAAAGGAAACCATAAGACATGCCATTTTGATGAGGAATGAAGAGAATTGGGCTTTAACACTTTATAAATGATGGGATATGATGAGAATGGAATCATGGGAGGTATTTTTTCTTGGTCTTTAATAAGAAACATTTGTAAATACAAATGATTAGCAAAAAGTAACATTGTAGGATAGAGATAGAATCAAAGTGAAATGGTAGAAAGAAGTACATTAGTCATATCTGTTGACTTTAAATGAAAGACAGCAAAATTTGATTCAGATATAAAACTTGTATTTAACAAATATTTCTGGATATAGCTGATGCCAAAGACAAACATTGGGAATAAGAACCAGGTAATAAAAAGTGATTGCTTAGTTAGGTATGCAGGTTAAAATTATTGAATGACTTATAACATTATACATGGTCATTTTTTAAAAATGTATTATTAAAAAGATAACTTCAATATCTTACAAGGTAAATTTATTAAAATGCTTACCTTGCAACTGCTAAATAATTAATTTCTTTGGTTAAAATGTAAACTTTAGAGATTGATCAAATTATTACACATACACACACATTTTTAATTTTCCTTACTTTTCTCTCATTGGACCAACAACAATCTTTTTACACACACACACACACACACACAATATATATATATATATATATATATATATATATATATATATATATATATATATATATATATATAATTTACATATTCAAAAATGTAATGAATATACAAGATCTAGAATAAACTGAAAAATATAATTCAAGCATTTATCTTACTCTTACATTAAATGTTGATCATGTTAAATTGTGACGAGGGATTCATCATCTCATATTTTATAATAATACTTTGATAAACCTTAATTATACAACCAAACAAAGCTACAATTGTTAAAATTCAAAACTTGTACTCATTATCATCACCAGGGTATCTTGCAACTTGTTTAAGATTTCTTATTAACCATAAATTCGAAGCTCACAAGTATGTATTTACCCAACCTCTCTACCACAAGCAGGATGTGACACAAGATCAATTTTTAAGTAGAGTAAAACTGGTTGGAATTCAGTTTTCCTTCTCCTAGTCTGGTTGCCTTACCATTCATAGCTGAAGGGAGAAGAGATGGATTTGTGTCTTTCTCAAAGGTATTAATACAAAGTGAAAACCAAACAACCTCACCCAGGATTTGAACTTGAGTCTGTGTTCATTTCCTAAAACCATAACCATTATACTAAGTGTGCCTCATGAAGATCACAAGTAAATCCTTTCTTTAGCTTCTTTAAATAAAGAGGGACGGTTAAAATCTTATCAGTTTAGTTTTGAGATTATGATTTAGATACATCTTTTAGCTTTCCTTCTATTTAAACAAATAGCCTATTAGAATCTATTCCATCAAAGTTAGATGTCATTAAGATAGGATGTTTCTTAATGAAATATCATTTAAACAACAAATCAAATGAGAATAATTCATTATGGTATTATCAACTGAAATACTATACAAAAACAAGAAGAAAACAGCTTTTTATCTTACTGATATTTTCCAAAGAAATCAAAATATTAGTTTTTCAACCATGACTAAACCAGAAACATCAATCTAATGATGCATTAAAGTAACATGTAATAAGAATGTTCATAGACATTAAAGTTTTTCCTCCAACAATAAATATCTGTTTATATTTGAAAACATTTTCAAATATATAAAAACAATTTTTCTTTTTTGATGCAGCCCAAATCCAGTATTATTAGCAAACAAAGAAAATATCAACATTTAACAATGGCATACTAGCCAACTCCAACATAGCACTGCAAAAATAAATTTATAGTACGTGTCCACTACTGTAGTAACTAAGCTTAGCTTAGTCTGGTACAAGGAAAAAACATAAGGTCTGAACCCCAACTACAAACAATAGTAGAAAATAGGAAACTATCTCAGTCATAAAAAAGATAATACATTAGTAAAATTTTTCATACCAATTCTATTTTGATTTTTCTATCTACATGGACTCTTAAAATACAATTCATCTGATGAATCATGTGAATTAACTTGGATTGTCTATGTAATAAAAGTAACATACAGCGGTATCTTAAAATTAACACTATATGATGGGGTCTTTCTCAAGAATATGCAAAATTAGATTCCTCAGTCTTGTACAATAAAATCTATTCTATTAAGAAAACTAAAGCCAAAAACAATAGTTGATTTTGTATGGATTACTTACTGAAAAATAAGACAAAGTGGGGAAAAGAAATCATAAAAAAATTAAATATAATAAAATTAAAACCTTGAAATTTTCCAATTTTAATAAAAACCTGTTATTTTTGTTGATATTCTACAGTTGATGCTTAACATGTAAATCAAGTTACACAATAAAAAAAGCCTCAATAATTTAGTTTTTTTTTTAAAGAAAAAAAAAAGATATCCATTTCTTCCCATGATAGTTCTTTAAAAGTGAAATTTATTCTAAATTTGGATTGATTTATCTCTCACTCTTCAATGAGGGGGAATGTTTAATTTCATTTGAAGACTTATAGATAGAAATATTGAGAATATAAACTTTGCTTTTCACTTTAGAAAACTTATCTTTGTCTTCTAAACAAAATAAAAATCTTTTAGTAGCTATTGTAACCTTTTTTCACAGCAAAAAAAAAAAGTTATAAGACAACTATTTTCAAACAGGTATCTTCAAGTTCGACAGTTCCTATTTTGATATTTATCATTTTCACAATTTTTAAAATTTCTAACTACCAAAAAACTGGTTTCTAAATTATCAATCCTATTTTTGTAATGCCTAAAATATGAGGTGTTATCCAAAATTTTGTGAAATTTGAACAAAGCATGTGAACCCAACACAGTGCAAGTTTCTGCCAGTACAAATTGTGAGCCAGTGTATAAATAATAAACAAGAAGATTAATTTGAAGTGGTTGGTAGAAACTAAGTGTAAGAATAATTTTTTGTTTCATTGCCAAATTGCTTGAACTTATTGATTATCAATTTAATTTCAAATAAAGAAAATTAACAGATTATACTTATGATCCTGTGAAAACCAGGTTATTCTCTGAATACTTTAATATTAGTCCATAAAAAACTAAGAAATATATTATATCAAAAGATACTATCACATAAAAAAAAATATACCACATCATTTTGCATCTAGAGAATACAGTTGGGAAGTGTTATTAGGGTAAAACTTTTATTCATTTTTTTATTTTTTCTCGACATCAAAATTTAAAAAAAATAATTAGTAAACAGACATAGGATCTGAACGAGCCAATGTTTGACAAGTACTTATTATGGTACAAACTAAACTGAGTTATGCATCAAAAAATAAATAAAAGTGGGTGGAGGAGGGTATATGGCACCAGATGCTGCACTCTGTTCAAGATGCTTAAAATGATAGAGGGAAAAAATGCTGCACAACAAAGCATTAAAAGAGAAAAAAAAAAAAATTCAGCTGACTGTGCACCAACAAAACTTACAATGAACACTAAAATAACCACTTACACATACAAAAAGATACAAGTTAGCAGTAATTTCGCAGTCTTAAAAAAAAAAAAAAAACTAAAACAAAAACAAACACTAACCCACACCAATTACCAAAGCAATATTATGTGTACTTTTATTTTATTTTTCTTATCCCCCAAATTTTACAAATTAAGATCTCCAAGAAAAATTTCGTTTTTAGTAATGTATAAATATTCCAGATTTGTAATTCAGATGTTTTTTTCTCAGCATACATTTCAATGGAGAAAGGGAGAGAAAATATTACATCATATATCTACAAAAACCTGCCAACTAAAAGTGATTAAGAAAAATAAAGAACCTTGGAGCCAACTGTTGATTATTGTTAGAAGTAAGCTGCATATAGACTAAAAGAAAAAAAAAATCAATACTCTTTCTTTGATCTTCATATATAAATTATATTATACAATAATGATAAAGTAAAATGAATAAAAAATAGGTCAGGTATTTTATTAAATTTCTTATGAAGAATATGCAATAAAACCAGACTGAATTAAGAAATCTGAGACTGATTCTTTTATACATAATGCAGACATTTGCATACTGGCAAAATAAAAATTAGTAGTAAAAAAAAATCATAAAAATAAACAAAACAAAGTTTATGATAGTATTATGACATTTTTATAAATCAAACTTAATCTATTTCAAGTTCTAAATGAAGGTAATTTTTTAAAGAAGTGGAGGAGGGAATTGTTTTACCAAATCCTTGAGGTTTAATATCCACTTGTCCAAATACATTTTTATGGAAATATATATATTCAATAGAAACCATTTTTTCAAGTTATTGAAAACAGCTCTATTGCATTTATAAATCTATTTGATCCAAATAATGCTTGTGTTTCTTTATAGACTTTTTGATGAGTAACGATCACTATCAATTCAATATAAGTGATGAATCAAAAGCAACTGCTAGAATATGTTCAGGTTTTTCCACATCTCATTCTGTAACAAGTAAATTTAAAGGTATTTTTTACAGAAACAAAACTGAATTTTAAGAAAAATGACTTCTTTAAATCAAAACAAATGAAGCCTATTTAAGAATTATAAAAGTAATGGGTAAAAATTTTCTCATTTTTAATCCCTATATATATTAAACAAGACAAATATTTTCATCCATTACTTCATTACCTTTGATTTAAAAAATTATTTTTCTTAAAATTATATTTTGTTTTTATCAAGATACCTTTAAATTTATTTATAAGGATATCAAATATGAAAATTTTTTTAGTATATATAAATGGGTACTTAGTATGTATAGACATCATAAATTGTACCATATCTTGGCACTATAAATTTACAAACTTTGAAGCAAAAGAAATTTTTTCAATTGAATTTGGAGATTTTGTGTCTTGTCCAAAAATAAATTATGAACAAGTTTTATTTATAACATTTATCCTGTTTTTCAATTCATAGGAAAACAATAGAAAGAAAAATCACCTTTTTTTAATAAGTTAATAATTAGAATATTTAGCTGGAAGAATAAAATCAAATATTAACTCAAACAACTTTATGGTTAAAGTACTTGCAATGTGAACAAAACTTTGCTTTGTCAAAAATACAGGCATCTGTAATTTCATTGAAAGAATATTAAATGGTTTACCAACACAATTCTCTGGTGATTCATTATAGCAGTAATAGTGAACTAAAGAGCATGTATCTCAATTTTTGTAACCCGTGAAAACAATCTGAAACAGTATTCAGTGTAGTATTAAGAATGCCTAAAGGCAGTATAACAGGAAGTGGTCAGGTCTCAAAGTTCAAATAACCATTTATTTACTCACCTTGTACTTAACTACTTACAGTTTGAGATAGTCACTCAATGAACATAAGAGAGTAGATTAAAAATCTTGACCTTGAATTAGTTTTTGTTTTTAACTAAAGCTAATAGCAAAAAACAAAAACTACATCTCAAGCTGTTTCCATTTACTAAACACAAGCCCTAACCACAAGCTAAACACATGGAATCAACATAAAGCATTAACTACAACTGAAAAAAAAGAAAAATGTTCTTTTTATTTTATTTATCTATTTTTTAAATATCACTTTCCTACTAATACATCTTTTAAGAAATAATTGTAAAAAATAGTTTGATTGACATTTATGTTCAATTTAACAGAGAAAAATTAAGTTAAAGAAAGAATCAATTCTTATAACAATAGTACCATTACTATCTATGCTAAACAAATTTTTAATATTATGTCAAGTTGATCGTATGAAAACATTTTGACTATTATTGGCTTTTTTCTCATCAAAAACAGAATTCAGAACTCCTACACTTCTTTTTTTGTTAAAAAGAAATTACATAAACCATCACTATTCTCACACATAATAAATTTTCTTTAACTATGTGAAAAAAAAAAAATCAAGTTAGTTTGTGTGCATATAGGCATTGTGTTGCAATTCCTCTCTGTTTTTTTTATAGCAGACAATGCTGAATAGTCCAGGTTGAAAGCACAATAATAGTAACCTGAAGCTAAACTTTTTTAGACTGTATTTTTCTGTGAGGAACAAGAAAAAGTTTTAGTTTACCCTTACTGCACTTTTATCCTGGACTATGAAACCTGTTAGTTACTGAACTATATTAACTTTGATTCAAGGTCATATTCAGTGGAAAACATACAGTAAATAGTTTGATAATAGCACATTAAACATTGCACTACAACAATTGCTCCTCAAGCTTTTAAATATATCCTTCTTCATTATATGTTAACTGTCAAGAAGAACTTTTTAGTAAAAAAAAAAAATAACACTTTAAATTCATGAGAAATGGATACACCAATTAAAATTTAATCAACTATACTAAACTTCATATGCTTGAATCACATGAATTATTTCAGATAAGGTTAGATAAATACTACTCAAATTACTTTAAATGCTAGAAACAATAAAGTTAAGTATTTTCACATTCCACCAATCAAGTAAGTTACCTTGAATATGTTAGATGCGAGGGTGAAGTGCATGAATGTTTTGGTTTGCTCTCATGAATTATGTATATGTGTATGTTGCAGTAAGCTTTAGTTTTTTTTCCTTCCTCTGACTGGTTTTAATGCAATAGAAATTGATAACAAACATAACACAATACAAAGCTGGCAGACACAAGCAAAAAAGCTTAACTAAAATCTAAAAAAAAATTAAATAAAGAGGAAAAGGAAAAAATAAACACAGTCAGGGAATGGAATAAGAGGGTTTTTGTATGTTTTTTTTTGTTTTTGTTGTTGGGGTAGGATTAGTCAAATCATACAGTTATTTTAAATATGTACTTGAATATCAAGTCATACTCTAACATGCCCAAGGAAAAAGTTTGAGGAAGTGGGAAAAGCAAATGTGAATGGGATAAGCAAGAAACTAATTTTTTTTCCAAAAGCATTTGAAATGAAAACTCCAGATATCTTTTAGCAGAGGTTCTTAACCTGGGATCCATGGACTCCCCTAGGAGTTGAATTTCCTAGTATCTATAAACAGAGCAACACTTTAAGACTTGTTTTTTGGAGTAAATTATATTACCAACAAACAAAATCTTTTTAATAAAATCTGGAATCAGGCCAACAAAGAAAGAGGCTTTGTTGGGCATGAATTCATCTTTTATTTGATTTCTAAATAGTTCAATGATTTTTTTTAAAATTAATTTTTCAGTATATATATATATATATATATATATATATATTCAGCTGTTATATGTTCTTTTAATCTATATAAGAATATGTATAGTTCAAGAAAAATCCATAATATATTATTTCCAGGAATCATCTGTATTGCTATATTCTTCTCTGGGAAGATAGTGGGGTCCATAGTTTCCATTATTGTCATTAAGAGGTTTGTAATTTAAAAAATGGTTAAGAACCACTGTCATTAAATAATCTTTGTTATATCATAATCTATAGAGCCACTGAAGTGAAATGGATCATTGCTTGTTTTTGAGTTTGGATGAAGTATGAAATATAAATAATGTTTATTTAATAGTTGCAAGAGAAACCAGTGGCGTGATATTTTTTATCTTTTCTGTTCTTGGAGGAAGGGAAGAAAGGTGGGTTGTGAGAGGGAATGAAAGAGAAAAAAAGAAATGACTCAAGAACACATCCAAAAGGCATCAGAACACATTCAGACAACTCACGCTTTCGGAATCCCACTAAGGCATCAGTTGTATCGTCTGTAGTCCCACCTGCAAACATTCACAAAGATGAAGTCAGTGTTGTAGTGCATGGCAGCACCATGCATTGTTCCATTTTTTTTTGTGTGTTCATGTTTTTTTCTCTATTCCTTAAAATTTTTTCTTTTCATTAAAAATGAAGCAAATGAAGGTGGAATCAAAAGTGAATAGAGCCAGAACCAAGTCAACAAGAGCAAATCTTTGCAAATTATTATTAGTAGATGAACACTGCCCATGTACAGTTATATTACTGAACTGCACAATTCTTCTTGCTGCTGCAATAACAATATGGTATAGGAAAACTACAACTACACTGCAATAAAAGTTAAAGGTGCTGAGAGACTGAATTAGAGAAATGTATATGGTTTAATAATATGAAGTAGCAACAAAGCTGATAATATTAGTATAATTATATTAAGCAGAAAAACAGTACAGAAAAACAATTGCCTGAGAGCAAAAATGATGAACATTCCAGAAAGGGAGATAAATCAATGAATGAAGAAGCCATGCAAAAATGAAAAAAGCATTAAAAAGAATAATGGCATTTTTAACCATTACCAAGATCAGTATTATTATTATTTGGTAAAATTCTTTGTAGGATTTGGTAACTCTGGAAAATCTTTCTGTAAATGGTCAACTAATAACCACAAATTGCATCATCTAAGTAATTACAAAAAACTGGTATATTCAATTAATCCTTTGAACACTTAGGTCCTCAGATACCTTGTATCTAAGCTTACAAATCTTTCCATATATATACACTAAAAAAAAAAAAAAAAAAAAATCAAGCTCAAAAGACATGGGACTTCATTCCAGGGTATAAATATGTTTGTTCAAAGTTATCTCCTAAAATTTAAGGAAGAAAAAGAACATTTGCTATG